>JAMALH010000015.1:0-521106 GCA_023628075.1 Naganishia sp. PG3902-1
AGCGTTCTCGGCGATGTGCCAACAGCTGTCGCTCATCCTTTTACGGGCGCGGGCAAAGTCATTCGTCGCATAAGGACCTGAATGGACCGGACGTCTGTGACAGCCTTCAGTAGCAAGAGTCGGATCAAGGATGCTCGCATAGTTATTATCCTCTAGACTTAGTAGCCAATTGTATATGTATTTCCTCATGCTAGTACCTAACCCCACCCCTAACCCCTAAGCTCGGGTCGCTGGATCTTATGAAGATCCTTCAAACGGTCTCAAATCTCCTTGGCCGTCTTGCATTCTCTAAGGTCATGGCGTAAAGACTTACTCACCATCTGCAGCATGTACCCTTCGCCTCCCTGTTCCTCTTCTCCCAATCGTCCACCCGCCTCATCTCGTATTGGAAAAGTGACAATGCTGCCGCCTCCGGCTTCTTGTCTCCTTCAGCCAGATCCAACGGCATTACAGAGGGCTTGGCCTCAGTGCCGTCTACAATACCATCAGCGCCTATGGTCATCAGTAGGTTCATGATATCGATTTCCCACTGGAAGGCATTCTCCGCACCTGTGAGGGTGGGAACATTCTGAGGGAGGTTGGCAGTCGAGGACATGTCGTATTACAACGGAGTTTCGAAGCGCGAGTGGTTGGTCGAGAAGGATACGTCGTAGTTGAGTCGGATATGCTGGTTGACTGAACTATGAGCTTTCTGGGTCCATAACCTGTTAAGAATTGAATGTAACTTCTTCGATATAGATTTACAAGCAGAGCGGCATGTCGAAGCTACAGAGCCAGGGTTATATAGACGCGCATTTGCGCAATCTTATCCGGCTAATTTGTATCCGACATTTTCCAGAAAACTCCCAAGGCTCCTGCCATTCTGAGTCTCATTCCAACTTGCTAACCGCTCTTTCTCCAACAGCCTCGGCTCCGTTGGCGGGGCCGGACTTGAATAGATTTAGGACCTGGGGATGGATATAAGGAAAGCGGGTTTTGGGTAGAATAAACAGAGAGGGCTGTAGACCAGGCACGTATCGAATCCACCACCGAAAAGCACCTCTAGATCACCTCACACAGCTACTATACAAGCCGCTTTGCAGTTCTATCCATGGAACCACCTGGATATCTTCAGGTTGCTACCCCACGAGCAAGGTTCCATCGTGGATACCACAGCCTCAGCTGCACTCCCACCAGGGACGAACTACTCATGCGATATCCGCGTTTTGGGCTATTTCACGACGAGGATTGGCACAAGGAGATGCAACTACTGACATTTTTACAACGCCGACGCATCCGACGGATGGTCCAAGGCCGTCTGCCTCCTTATGTCATCGAAGGCATCAACGCCAACGATGATGACACCGTTGCGAATCGAACCGCTGCCGTCAAATATGTTGAGAGGCAAAACGTTAGTGATGCTGGTGTTAACGACTGCGTTAACGAGCCGTGCGATAATGGTGAATCACAACGCGCGGCCATACAGTTACGCGTTTGTGATGACCATTTGCAACTTTCGCTGGCAGACTATGCCAGCACAGCTTCCAGCTGGTCAGAGGAATTGTCCCGACACTACGACGACCACGATTCCCGCATGGACGTGGATAAGGACGGGCAATCCAGGGCGTCGACACCCAGGTTCTCTCCCAACTCGCCGCCTTTCAATCCTGGTGATTGGCTCCCCAGGTTTCCCACCGAGGAACGACTCGCGTGCGAAAATCAGTATAATCGCGCCAGTATCTCATCTCCTGTCACACCTCTCAGCTCTGACGACAACTCAGACATCTCCGATATGGAGGATATCCCTTCCGTAGACGATAACGAAGCGCTTGATGCTAACGACATGAACAATGACATGGAATTCGAGCTTTACATACCGCGTAACCGCGAGGAAACCCAAACACTAATCCATCAATTCCGCGAGGATATCCTTCGTGACTGGGTCTCAGACGACCGTGCGCAAATCGGCCTTCACGAGTGAGGCCGTTTGATCCACACCAGCTCGACATGGCCGACCTTGGCCGAGCGCTCTTGTCCAATAACGAGTTGGGGAACAAGACGTTCATCACACAAAACAATATCATGAGGCATGACTGGAACCGATTGCACGACTGCATCTACACGGTGACAGTTTCCGGCCGCCGAGTTCGCGGATCCGCTGAATTTTTGAATCACAAATTCGCGGGAGTTAGGCGTGCTTTATGGCAATATTGGGCCACAAGATCTCGAGTCAAGGCCGAACACCTTCGAGCTTAACGTTCGATACGTCAGGACTCGATACCTTTGTTTTTGCTTTTCCACCTACTACAACGATAAATCGCCTACTACTACTTCTGTCTGGAAACCTACTATCGACAGAGCCGTTGGCTCAACCGTAATTACGCGACTCCCTATTGAGAAATTGCTCTCTGATAGGTTCAGCGCCAGTGATTAATCCCGCGTCGCCCCACTTATTTTGTGGGGATTTTCCTGACGGAATTAGTCCTCCGAAAACAAAGCTTTGCCCCATCGGCGAAGGTCCATTTTGCTCCGATACTTTTTTGCTTTTAAACCCCACTTTTGCGCCTCTTATTCCCGAAGGTTTCGCGGCTCTCGGAACAACGCGTGCGTGCTTGTGTTTTGACTTTCCCAAGGCTGGGCGACGCACGCACAATAGCGTCTTGGACAACGCTCTCTTTACGAACAATGAATCTCGCACAACGCTTTACAACAATGAACTCCTCGCTCGTTTTCCTCTTTGTCCGCTCTCTGGTCTTCACGCCTACGCCCTCACAACACGACCGCGGCGCTTCATCGCCTTCGCCATCGCCTTCGAGGACGGGAACAGGGATACATACCGGTGGACCTGGAACGGATAGTGAGTGGAGTGCTCTCTCTCAATTCCTGCTTCCCCTCCCTTCTCCACCTCTTCCTTTCCACCACCTGTGGGCTACATACCCCACCTCACATTCGCTATACGAACACACAGCAACATGTCTGATCACACCGGTCCCCCTTCTCCCAGCAGGGACACCGCCCCCACGCCCGCTCCCCAAACGGAACCCGCTCCCGCAGTCGAAGAATACAGCCCCTCCAGCCCCGAGTTTGCGTTCGACGGCACGTTCGAGGAGTTCATGCAGTGGGATCCGGTATGTACTTCCTTCGTCGTGTTTTCGGTTTCGTTCTCAACACCACTGCTGGCAGGTCCGAGAGGGGAGACTAGGCTCGTGCGCCAGATCTAACGTCGCCGATATCGCCTTCGACAACATGCCCGTGTCCTCCGCCCAGAAACTGGGACGACTTCTGTCTGTCCCCGGGTTTGATCGACTGGTACTGCGCCGAGCTGGAGCAAGGTGTGAGTTCTCCACCCGCCCATCCCTATTGTAGTGATCACCTATGTCAATAGTCTAGAATGATCCCTATCAATAGGTTGCGCGTTCTAACTATCCACGAAGCTGTCTAGCTTGCCCCCTGCGAGCCGTGTAGCTGGGTTACGTCACGCCAACACCTCAGCAAAATCGCTAAGTCCCGCCAGGAAAGGACTTAGGATATTTCGCTCGGCGAACCATCTTACGTCATCAGTCAAGAACTTAGGACATTTCGCGCGGCGAACCGTCTCACGTCATCAAGACGGACTACTCGCTCTTCCATCAAGGACATTTCCTCGCATTCCGCCTTGACACGTTACTCGTATTGGATCGCTTATTTAATTGTTTTTTTCCATTGGACCTGTATGAGTGTTTGATCGCCTGACTACTGGCGATCACCCCTCGGGCTTTGCGAGTATTTCAGCGACCCATTACTCGCCCGCTTGAATAGACGGATTACTCGTAATTCCCCTACGGAATTACTCGCACTGGCGCCCTGGGAAAGACCCTCATTGCTCGCCCACTCAGCACACCTCTGTGGACAGGCTGATGGAATATGGCTATATATAGGATGCCTTTCCGTCACTTGTGATAGCTCCAATGCTTTATGATTCACCCTTTGATTGACCTCATAATTCCAAAGCTCCCTCGAGTGCAAGACTTTCTCAGGATCAGCTACTCTTCGTCTTCCACTTCGGTATCACGTCAGGTTCTGTCTTAAGTGACAGGAGTACAACGCTTGTGCTGGTTCTCATTACAACGACGGTGCTAACTACTGCGTAGCTAGACCACTCGTCCGCGATAGTGGCTGCTAGTGAAGCTGATTCGGATCCCATCACGTATCGCCAAGCTGTCAATGGTAGCTGCGCCCCACAATGGACGGGAGCTATGGATCGGGAATATGCATCGATTGACCGCAACGGCGTGTGGGTCGAAGAAACTGTACCCGATGGCGTCCATCTCATTGGATCGAAGTGGGTGTACAAGCGAAAGATGAACTCAGCGGGGATCGTCATCAAGTTCAAAGCTAGGGTCGTTGCCCAGGGCTTTACCCAAGTAGAGGGACTGGACTTCGATGACGCATACAGTCCAGTCTCCAGTCTGGCGTCGCTGCGAGTCCTGCTGGCGATTGCGGCGGCAGAGAAACTTTTTTCTGTTCCAGATGGATGCCGATACCGCTTTTTCGAACGCTACCCTCAGCGTAACAATCTACATGAAGTTTCCACCTGGGTACAAGCCCCGAATTCCGACTGCCACCGGGCTTCGGTTAGTTCGCTCGCTGTACGGTCTCAAGCAATCACCTCGGGTTTAGTGGATGCTGCTGAGCACATACCTTCAATCAATCGGCTTCAAGCGCCTTGATGCCGATTGGGGCATGTACGTCGCGCCAAGGATCGATGCTACCTGTTGCTCTACGTCGATGACGTGCTCATCGCGGCTAGCTCGATGCCTGTCATTGATAGCATAAAGGAACTCCTTACTGCAAAGTGGCAGTGGTCGAATATCGGAGAAGCGGCGTTCATTCTCGGCTTGAAGATCGATCGTAGCCCGGAGAGCAACGAAATTAAGCTCAGCCAAAGTGCCTATATCCAGGGACTTCTGGAACGCTTCGGAATGGAAGCTGCGAATGCAGTAACTACACCGGTCAAGAACTTCAGCTTGACGAAGGCAGAAGCCTTCGATTCGGATCGGGCAACCCCAAGCGAGATACGAGCGTTCAATGATCGTCGATCTCTGTATCAGTCCATCGTCGGATCGATTATATGGTTTGCGGTCAGCACTCGACCAGATCTCGGGTTTGCTGCTGGGTATCTCAGCCGATTGAACGGAAATCCTACCGACGTGCATCTGAAAGCAGCCAAGCGTGTGCTGGCGTATCTGAAAGGCTCCCTGGCGCTGGGGTTAGTTTTCGGTATGCAGCACAAAGATGACAATCGGCTTGTTGGAGAGCGATACAGTTTACGCCGGAGATCTGGATTCGAGGCGAAGCACGACGGGCTTTGTCTTCAAATTCAGAGGATCGGTCCTCTCTTGGGGTTCTGCCAGACAAGCTACAGTTGCCATGTCGACCTGCGAGGCCGAATATATGGCGCTTGCGGAGGCTTTTAAGGAGGGGCTCTGGATCTCACGCCTGCTGAGTGAGCTGGGTCAAAAGCTCGAAGGTGGTTTTATTATCCATTGCGATAATCGGGGAGCTGTCGCACTAGCTGCGAACCCTGGGCACCACAAAAGGACGAAGCACATCGACGTCAGGTACCACGCAGTCCGAGAAGCTGTCGAGGCTGGGCGACTCTCTGTGCAGCCCATCAGCACGAGATACCAGCTCGCCGAAGAAGTGGGTGCGTCCTTTGGCTTGAGTGCCCGGGGGCCTGCTGGCGCTATGGGACGTATGGTAGTCAACTTGGATCAGAAATATAGGAAGTGGCAAAAGCGGGTTTCGGCCGCCGTACGAAACTCGATAGTGCGCACTTGTACAAGCAAAACAACTTGCGCACTCGGACCGAACAGGTAACCGAAGGCGCCCGATCGCACTGTATGGTGCATTGCTGTACCCGCAGCAAGTAAGCGGTTGCCTATTGTCTATACCTGCTTGATCATCTATTCCACTCTGCGGGCATGTCCGTGCGCAAAGATAGGAAAGCCAAGAGAGCTCGAAGCGGCGAGTCTGGTGGAGGCGAAGTAGTGTTGATGGCAGCTTCACAATACTCACCATTTCAGAACTTGCCGCGTTCGCGGTACAAGAACGCCAACACCCTCCATCGTCCTCGCTCTCGCTCAAGGCGACAACTTGTGTGATCTTGTCAACAGAGTTCTCAATTTTTGGGTCTTCGCAATCATCAGCCTGCCGTCGATCATGGATCAGTCTCAGCCTGCGCAGCGATTCCCTCTTGCTGGTCAAGCCAAGGACGGGTTCTCCAACGAGAAAGAGGCTACAGCTACCTGCTACTGTGGAGCAGTACAGCTCAAGTTCGTGAGTTCTCGACCTGAAGCTTCTTTTTGAAGAACATTTCGGATCGCTCATCCATGTGCCACGGCCCTTTTTCTCTCCGAAGGCCATCACTTCGCCCGGACTGATCGGTACCTTCATGTGTCACTGCCACGATTGCCGCAAGATTACCGCCTCCGTGATCACGACCGCCTTTATCGTGCGCGACTCACATCTCGAACATCTCCGTGGCCAAGACAACCTCACGGTCTACACTCAAGCCAACACCATCGCCTCCGGCAACGCCATGTCCAACTTCTTCTGCAAAACATGCGGGACGCTCATGTACCGACGAGGGATCTGCGCTCCCGATTGTAGCCTTCTCAGGACCGGCACCGTTGACGATTTCACGCTGCACGAAACTGTTCTCAAGCCGACAGTCGAGAACTTTGCGGAGAACAGGGTATGCTGGCTCAAGGGGCTGGAGGGTGCAAAACAATTTATCGGACAAGCCCCTTTGCGTTCTGGTGAGTCTGGCACTGTGTCCGGCTTGGAAGTCGGAAGATCTTGCGGACTGAGAAGCGAATTGCACAAAAGCACGCCAGAAAACGACTGTAAAATCAAGATTATAGCATCGGAATCGTATGCAATAAGCGTATATCTGTTTGCGTGATACAATGATGACATCCGCTAAGCTATACGTGGAGAATCTCCCACCGCGAGCAAAGAATCCAGAGATGCATGCTTCAAGGGAGGTCATGCCGACGGGCTGACTCCCGCAGATCTTCCTTGACGAGATGTACTGCTGGACAGGTCGACCAGCAGCAATGGGGGTCGGCCAGCATGGCTTGTTGGAAAGGCAGAGACCCGTCTCCTTGAAGACGATGGATGGCAACTTGAGACCCTCGATACCATGTCTGTCACCTTGTGCCAATGACCGGTATGATTGGCGGCGTAACCAAGCGATAAATATCGTTCGACTAGTACTCGGTCACACCAGCCTGGCTCGTGGTGTATGTCGTCGATGCATCCTCGTCACCGCCCTTGTACGAGTAGTCCGACTCGGAGACACTGCTTCCCATGCCGGACCGACCGTAGCCACCATCCGTCGTACCCGCTGTTCGAGTTCCGTTTCCCTGATCGGATTGTCGGTATCGATCAAACTGTGTGCGAGACAGCCTCGGCATTTGTGAGGACACCGTCGACCCGGCAACACTCGCGGTGTCATGCTGTTGCTGACTGATGATGGACTGCGTGTATGAAGAATAAGGTCCGGGCATCCCGTTGGCACCGTTGGCTGTCCCACGGCGTCCAGCAACGAGATGAGGCGGCAGGAAGGGGTTTGCATGACTGTTCCTTGGCATGCCTCCGCTTCCGCCACCGAAAAACTGGCTGACCACGGATTGCGCATCAGGCTGAATGTATCCAACCGGATCGTGCGTTCGGTAGAAGGATGAGTCGAACCGACTTGCGGCAGCAGGTACAGCGGCTTTCAACAGGGATCAGTACTTGTGTTGCCGCCAAGAGAAGAGCACTCACGCTCTGGAGGAGCTGGCTGGGCAGACAGCATGGCTTCATTGGCCGGCGACTCGAATCGTCGGAACTGCTCCATCGCTTTGTTGAGGGATTTCTTGGGTTTGCTAAATTGTATCATGCTGACTTGGAGATTGCTGAGCGGGCCCTCTACAAGGCAATTTCTCTCCTTGTAGTGGGTCAACAGGTAATGCCACAATGGGTGCTACATGATCATATCAGCTTCACGTCGAGAATATGCTGATCAGTGACACTCACTTTGCTCAAGACTTTGGGATTCCCGAGGATCACGACACCATACTTGGCTCGCGTCAAAGCAACATTCAAACGTCGAGGATCGTTCAAGAAACCGATACCCTGGTGTTCGTTGCTTCGAACACAAGACAGGATGATGTAGTCCTTTTCACGACCCTGGAAAGCGTCGACACTGGCAACCTCGACTTCCTTGTATAGATCCTTCTTGAGCGAGCCGTTGTACTGCATATAATTAACGACGTAGGACCGTTGACCTTCGTATGGTGTGATGACACCGATTTGCGAAGGCAAGACGCCTGAACGGAAGAACTTGGTTACAATCTTTTCCACGTTGCTAGCCTCGGTTCTACAAGGGGTCAGTTGAGAACACAACATCATCGCAACCAGGCTCACCTGTTCAAGAATGAAGTTCCGCTCGACGAAATCTCTTCGTTGCCAAGATTTTGGTAGAAGAACATTGGAGTGTCTGCGACAGGCCAGGGGAAATCGATGTTCTTCCGCAGCCTCTCCGGCGCTGTCACACCGTTCTGCAGGGTACCCTCGTAGAACATATTACTCGGGAATTCTGAAAGACAAGGGTGCATTCGGTATTGAACCTGCAGTCGTATCGGCCGGTTTCCGAGGATGATAAGGCGCTCGAACAATGACTGGGAAAGACCAGCTTTGGCAGCCTTTTTGTTCATGATGACGGGACCAAGTTGTTGATGATCGCCGACAAAGACGACCTGCTTGCAGCCCATGACGAGCGGGATCATGCATTCTGAAAGGGGTCAGGCGCGAATCACAAGGCCGCACCGAGACTTACCTGGCTCGGCGGCTTGAGTAGCCTCGTCAATCAGAACCGTTCTGAACTTGAACTTTGCCAATCTCGGGTCACCACACCCGACACAGGTGGTGCAGATGACATCCGCAGCATTCAGAATATCTCGCTCCGCATTCCTGACGAGGTTCCTGTACCTCCGCTCATCCTGCGCACTTAGTTCACCCTGTTCCGTCTTGAGCTGAATGAGTTTCTGCAAATCACGATGCGTTGTCGCGCCTGCCACTTGATTGTGCAGCGCCAGGAACGACACGGACGAATCGAGCGCTTCACGCGACTTTGCGGCTAGTCGAACGACCTTGAGTCCGGTGCGGTGAATTTTCTCGGTGAGTTGATCGACGGCGACGTTTGATGGCGCAACGACAAGGACCTGACCGGGATTCATCTTGGCAAGGTGGTAGACAATCGAGGCTGACGTGACAGTCTTTCCCGTTCCCGGAGGACCCTGAAAAGACATCAGCCAGCGATCACGCGCAAACTCGACAAACGCACCTGAATGAGCGACAGCGGCTTTTGCAACACGCTCTTCACGGCGTGCATTTGACTGTGATTCAACTCGGGCAATCCCGGCGCGGAAAACCGCTTGGGCATTTGCGTGCGCAAGACCTGCGGCTCGAGCTCGTGCCCAAGTAGCTTGTGGTAGATATATCCGCTAACGCTGCGTTCGTCGAGGGCGAAGGTCTTCATGGCGGCTTGCATACGATCGAACGAGGTGGATTTCCAGACATAGTCGACTTCGAAACCATGAGTGCAGTCCGTGGGGACGTTGTCGTTGCGTCGTAGCTCGAGAGCAATCTCGTCGGAGATGTCTGCGAGACGTCAGCAGGATTCCCGAAAGGCCAACGTTCTACTCACTGTTTGGGATCTTGATAACACTTCCCTCGCCTTCCCAGTCAACTGATCCTCTTCCGAAACCGCCCATGCCGGACCCGACAAACTTCAGTCGCAGTTCATCTCCGACGGCCAACCTCACTTCCCCACTTTCCAGTTTTGGCATGGCAAAGTAGGCGATCCGCTTCTGGTTCAGACCGACATCCCATCGGACCGTAATGTTTGTCTCTGTCTGAGACTCCTTGAGCCGTTTGTCGTAGTCTGCCTCGATTTTGACGAGCGGTCCAAAAATATTTTGATACTGATACGCGTCCTCGTACCTGCAACGCGTCAGCATCGCCCAAACGACGGAGCGTTCCACTCACTTGAGCAAGATCGGTTGCAACTCTTCCTCGCCCTCGGCGCGCTCCGCGTCCTCCAATTTGGCATCCGGATTCTCCCGCCACATCTCCTCGAGCCTATTAATCTCCCTAAACCCGACCTGCCTGGCGCGCGCGACTTCCCCCTCGGACGGCGGCTTGACGAGCCAGCTCAAGAATGCGCGATCCTCGATAATGGCGCTCCATTGAGAAATGTCCCATGCGATATCCTTGGATCCAGTCATGGAAGCGCAAGGTTGTCGACAAAGGAGGACGACGACGGTGTCGGATTTGGCGGGGATGAAGCCAAGCATGAATACGTTCTTCGAGCCACAGTTGTAGCCTGCGAGACATCAGCGACGGGGACGATGACGACGTGAAACCCGACTCACATTCCGGCGTCGTATCCCCCAACGGTCCGTCCTTGTGCAGCACCACTTCCTTGTGCCTCGCCCTCACCAAATGATTCACAATGTGACTCGCTCCACCGCCACCATGCCCGCCGCTGCCGCCGGGCACATTCCCTCCGATCCGCGCATTGCAGAACCACTTGTCACATCCCAAACACTTGACGACGCTTGCCTCGCTATGGATTCCACAGTACGCACACGCGTGCTCGGGCAACTCGGCGCGGTCCCCCTGCCCACCATGTGTTGTCAGATCCTGAATCACCGCATCCCCGGTAAAATCATCAAACGCCACTTCCTCATCCACCGTATCCCCAACGGCCGCCTCGGCCGCGTCCATCCCGTGTCGAAGATTCCCACCATTCAGGCGCGGCGCAACGACGAGGTCGTCCATGGCCGAGGTAATGCTGCCGATTTCCGAGGCATTGTAGCGGCGTTGATGAGCATCGTCGTTGCGTGTTGTGGCCGTATACGTGGATTCTCCGCCGTCAAAGTTGTACTGAGGGCGAGGAAGTTTATCAGCGCGGATTCCCGAAGCGGGCTTTCGTCACTTCCGCCAGCGACTCGAGGCCCACACCAAAGACGATCCGAATGTTCCCCTTCATGATGCCACGACGACACTCACCTCTGACGGGCCCTCGATCCCCTCCAGCGCATCGAACTGATCCATCTCTGTGTGCTCGTAGACGTTGGCGAGTATGTCAACAACGCTCACGGGACTCGATCAAGTCGATAAAGGGCAAAGGGCACGCATGCATACCGCCCCAGTCGCGGCGAGATGCTATCTGGTGCGATCGACGGGAAGACGGAGAAAATCAGAAATGAGAAATTGCTATTTACTGGAAGCGAGGGGCCTCATTCTAGTCCGCATTTTCGGGTGCCCGGGGTTGTCGCGGAAAATTGTTACGATGGCATGAACATCCTCCGAGACCCGCTGCGATGTCTCTGTCTGACAGCCGCGAAGGGGAGATGGGGAAGACGGGAAAACCTCTGCGCTGATATACGCCTGTCATCCTTGTCAGACATGTGGGGGACTATGGAACTGGCCCATCGTGGACTTCCCTTGCCCCGCGTGGTCGGTATCGTTTTGCGCGAGCCGTTGCTTCGGGTCTCTCCAGCGCGACGATACTGCCCATGACAAGGTCGACCTAATGGCTACTGGACTGTATAGAGTAGACATGAGTGTCATGCACGAACCAATGGCGCCCCAACGCATGATACGCAGCCCTCAGCATCCGTTCCGTCCGCATTCCGTGCAATCTGAATGGACGGGCGGGCCGAACTGAAATTCGAGCTGGAGCGGGGCGGAAGCAATTTGACTGGGAATCGCGATAGCGGGTCGTGCATTGATTGGGGATATCCGTCCAAGTCCGTCCTTTGCTTTTCTCTTCTGTGCATTCCTCCTGCCATCTCCGTCCATCACCACTACCACATCACCATGTCCCTCCTTCGCACACGAGTCCCCGCGACGACCCGCTCCCTCGCCACCGCCGTCGCCCACCCCGCGCCCACCGTCACGCCGCGCGCCAAATCCCGCGCGTCCGGCGTCGAGGGCCAAGTCCGGTCGAATTGGCTGCGGGGCGAGGTGCAGCAGGTATGGGATACGCCGTTGATGGAGTTGGTGTTCAGGGCGGCAGGAGTGCATCGGCAGTGGCATGATCCGGAGAGGATTCAGCTGTGTACGCTGATGAATATCAAGAGTGAGTCGAGCCGAGGAGTGAGCCGAGGAGCGAGCCGAGGAGCGAAGCGACGACGGCGAGATCAAAGACGAGTGAAGCGAGAACAACAGGGGCCGCAGCCGAGGATGCTTCGAGCGAAGCGAGAATCTCAGCGTCGCAGGCAATGACGTGCCGAGGCCTCTGATGGCAGTACCGCAGCGCGCAGATGTTTGCGACGGGGCGGAACGCCTGAGTTGGCGAGAACAATGTCTCTTCGCTATTCGGTAAACCCGAAAAGCTCATACGATCTATTTGTCAAGACGGCATGCAGGAAACGTCTAAACTGCTCGAATTCGCACGAACCCAAATTTCAAACCACCGCTAACTCCTGTTCGCAGCCGGAGGATGCCTCGAAGACTGCTCTTACTGCTCGCAATCCTCGAAACACAAGGGAACGCCCACCAAGGCTACCCCGCTCGTTCAGCTCGACCCCGTCATCGAGGCCGCCCGCCAGGCAAAAGCGAACGGAAGCACGCGATTCTGCATGGGTGCTGCGTGGCGAGGACTCGAGGGACGAAAGCGTGGGTTCGAGAGGATCTTGGAAATGGTGAGGGAGGTCAGGGGAATGGGCATGGAGGGTGAGTCAAGGTGCTCTTGCCGTCTGCAATGCGCTCAATCGTCTTCCGCAGTCTGCACTACCCTTGGCATGCTCACCCCGGAACAAGCTCGACAACTGAAAAACGCCGGTCTCTCCGCCTACAACCACAATTTGGACACGTCGCGAGAGTACTACCCGTCCGTGATCACTACGCGAACGTACGAGGACCGTCTTGAGACACTCCAGGCTGTGCGTGATGCAGGAATCAAGGTTTGCAGTGGCGGTATCCTCGGTTTAGGAGAAAAGGATGAGGACCGTGTGGGATTGATCTGGGAGGTCGGAAGGTGAGTTGCGCGATACTCTTGCTAGATACATCCACTTACTCGTTTTCGAAGACTACCCGAACACCCGGAATCATTCCCCGTCAACACGCTGGTTCCCATTCCCGGCACACCAATGGAAAACAATGAAGTAAGTCGCTTCACTCTCCGATGCAATGGTCCTGACCTTGCTTCAGCCCGTCCCTGTACACACCGTCATCCGTACGATCGCTACAGCCCGGATCGTTATGCCCAAGACCATCATCCGTCTCGCTGCCGGCCGTCACACCTTTACCGAGACCGAACAAGCCATGGCCTTTATGGCTGGTGCCAACGCCATCTTCACCGGTGAACAGATGTTGACGACGCCATGCAGCGGATGGGACGAGGACAAGGCAATGCTTGGACGATGGGGCTTGCGAGGCTTGCGGTCCTTTGAGGATGCCGAGGGACACAAGGTCGATGACAAGTTTGTCAAAGTTGAAGAGGGCGGACAGGCAGTGTTGACGGCCGAGGCAAAGGCCGAGTTGCAGGCTGTCGAAGCGCAGTGAGCAATGATAGATGTTGTGACTTTGTTGTAATCCTTGCAGGAGATGATATTCGTCTGAGATTCAGAGTAAATAGGTTGGCCATTGTAAATTGCAGGGAAATCTCGTCCCGGAGCGCACTCGGCAGTCTTCCGGTCGGCCGCGCGCCGCGAAAGCACTCCTGGAGCATATACGTAGGTATCGTGTGATTTCGGCTGAGGGGGAACTGAGTGCAGGAGAATGACGAAATCCCTTTGATTCAAATTATTCGTGGATGGTCGGCTCGCTTTGGGGATTGAATATTACCTGAAGGTAACCCGTTACTGAAACACTCGTACATCGGACTCGGTCGCAATGACGACAACGGGCGGTTTCTTGAATTGGTTTTTTCTTCTTAGGATAAGGACTTGGGCGTTGAAAAGGGGGCTACCATCATCTGACGTTTACTGCCCTCTACGTGTTCGCTGGAAGATGCTGAATCCAAACACCAAACCCTTATTCATAGTTCGAGCGCAAGCGCATTCTACATACTTGACAATGTCAGATTTAGACGGGTGCTCGCCCCGAAAGATGCTCCGACCCGCCTCCGAGCATCAGGACGGTCGACGTGCGAGGGGCAAAATCTTGCAGCAACAGGTGTGCATAGGGTATCGTGTGGTCGCGCAGCATGTTGCGGAAGAAATGCAGCTGTCGGGCGTGGTTTTGCCTTGATCCGACTGCGGGAGAGGATGAGCGTGTGTCGACAAGCGGCCGCGAAAGACTTACGCAAGTACCCGCCGATGCTGACTGCGATCATGAACGCGCAGAGATAAGCCAAAGTTGCGAGCGACAAGTCTGATTTCGGAGACCAAGACGTTCGCCTGGTCGGTACGGCGACTACGTGACATGGCGTCAGCTTCGTCACAGCTCCGATGCCCTCAACTCACCTCGATCGATCCTCATCGCCTCGCCCTGCTTGACCTGCAACTTTTCCTCCAACACTGTACACCTCAACCCAACCGCCATCGTCACCTCGGCATACCCGAGCGCCAACTCGCCATGGCGCTTCAAGTCGACCTTTTCCGACTCCTCGAGCGCCGGATGGGCATGTGCCAGTGCCTCGCTTGCGATTTCGGCGTCTGAACGGGGCGAATAGGGGGGCAACGTGCCGTGGTGGGTTTCGTCCGTCTGGATGGCGCTGCTCGACATTGCTGGTAAACCGGCGGGCTCGGGATCCGTCGCGACGCCGGCGTCAATGTATTCGCGTACAATCTCCTCGACGAATGACGTCTCGGGCTCCGAGTCCTCGTCATTGTCCTTGTCGTTAGGAGAATCCTTGTTGCGATGGTGAATGACCTGCGAATCGTCAGCAACGTCCATCGTGGGATCCCGCCCGACTCACCCTCTCCGTCCTATACGTTACTGTCCTCACCACCGTCCCCTTGCGCTCCTCATCCGCATCAGACACACTTCTCAACTCGTCACCCAAGCTCATCCGCTGCCCTGCTCCCCTCTCGGCCACGCTATCCACCGCCGACGCATCCGTTCCCTCCCGCCCATGCCGCCCGGTCGTCACCTGCTGCGTCCGCAACACATCCAACTCGTGTCCGAGCCGCTTGATGGTCTGCTGCAATTCCTGGTTCTCCGCCTTGCGTCTCTCGAGCGTCCGCGCGGCCTCTTGTGCGGCTTGCAGGCTCGTCTGGAGGGTAGCGTTCGTCGCTTGAAGCGTATCCAGTTGGTCCTGCCACTGGAGCCGGGCGTCAGGCGCGTGGCCTCGCACGAAAAACGACGAAAGGGACGACTCACGCTGCGCTTCTCATCCTCGTACCCCTCGATGACACCCTTCAACCCCGCCACATCCTCCTCCTTGCCCAGCACCGCCTCCCTCAGCCGATCCGCCTCGCCTAGCGCGTTCATTCAGCACGCGCAAAAAACTCCCCCCTCCCATTCCCACACGTCCAGCAACTCACCATTCGCATCCTGCAACATGCGCTGCTGCGTCGCATGACTCTCCCTCGCCGTACTCAACTGCTGCTGTAAATGCTGCATCTCCAACTCGAGCTGTTGACCGCGGCGACGGGCTCATCAGCCCCGGCGCGTCCTCTCGTCCCGCCTGGCGCAACTCACCGTACAAATCTGCGTTCCCAGCTGGGCCTCGCGCGTCCGACTGTCTTTCTCCTCCCGACGCTTCACCGCCAGTTCGGCCCGGGCGCCATCGAGCGATTCCTGCAAGTCGGCCAGCTGGGCCTCGGTCTCGGCCCTGTCCAGGAGAGATCAGCGCGCACGCTCCGAACGCGTCAAGGCAAAGGGGTAAGGGGGGGAAACGCACCCGATCACTTGCAGCTGCCGCGCGAGGTCATTCTTCTTCTTGACGAGCTCGGTATTCTCGCGCTTCAACGCCCGCAACGCATCATGTGTCGCGCTCAACGATCCCGTCTGCGCCACGCGCCAATCAGCTCGAGGGCAACGCGACGAAAACGCTCGGAGCCGGGGAAACGACGCACCGGTATTCCTCCGAGCCTCGTCCCCGCCACGCCGTCATCCTCCTCGACGCTCACATCCGCCTCCAAGGAACCCCTGACAAAGCTCGTCTCGTCGAGCATCGATAGCTCCGGGTCCGCGCCGCGGAGCGCGGGTAGGTCGGGACTCGGCGGCGTCGTCGCGGCCGAGGGGTCTGCCGGGTGGGCGCGGTCGCCCGTGGGCGTCGCTGGACTCGTGCTGCTGCGTCGTGAGGAAGTCGACGTCCGTGGCGGTCTTGGACGCGTCATCTTCCTGCTGCTCCCACCGACGACGAGCGCGGACGTCGGCGCCTGTTCCCCGAACGGGCGCGCGTCAGTAACCCGCTTGTGTGCGCGCGAGGAAGGAAAGCTCGGGAAGACGTACGGCCTGGCGCGGATCGTCCAAGGGATCACTCCCGCGCCGCGTGCTGCTTCTTGCGCCCGGGGTATAACTACTCGGCGGCCCGGGATCACGTCGTCGTGGGATATGGCTCGCCGGGGCGGGCGTGACGCGCGGCGGTGGCGGCGGCGGGGATGCGGCGTGTCCGATGGTGGTGAGCGTCGGGGTGAAGGGTGGTGCAGTGTCGTCGAGGAGACTCATATCGGCGTCGGCGAGTGTGAGTGGACGGCCTGCCGCCATGGGGAGAACGATCAGCCACGAACCCGCATCACGACGTGTGCAGAACCCCCACCCCACCTTTTACCGTCACCCTCCCCGATTCCCGCTTCCCCTCCTCCTCCCCCTCCCGCTCCCGCTGTCCCTGCCCCTGCCCGGCGCCCAACAACTGCCCCATCAAGCCGACCAACAACCCGGCATCGACCCTGACGTCGCCATTCTCCCTCCCAAACGCCTCGAGCGCGTCCCGCTCGTCGCGACTCAAGATCTCCGCGCCGCGCTGCCGCTCGTACCGGGCAAAGACGGCGGGGAGGGCGTGGCCGGGGATGTACCCCTCGGGCGGGATGAGCGCGTACAGGTCTTGCAGCGCGGACATGGCGGGCTCATTGGCTGGCTGATGGCGCGGCAGGCGGGGCGGGGGTTGTTTATTGTGCCGGGCGTCTTGTCCCCGAGGGAGCTCGCGCGGATGCAGATCGGGCGGATGCAGATCGCACGCAGCGCTCGCTCGAGGGGGTCAACTCGCCCGCTCGTCGTCATCAGCTGCTGCCGGGTTGGGGTGGCAGTACAGCGCAGCCGATCCCTCCACACCAGCCATGTCCCTCGCAACGTACGTCCCTGCTTTCCCCCTCGGCCACCCCGCTCACCACCCCGCAGCTGCATCTTCTGCAAGATCATCAAGGGTACGTCCCCCTCCCACGCATCATCCTCTCCCACCTCACCCCTGCACACCCCTTCCAGGTGAAATCCCATGGCAAGTCCCGCCCCCTCCCATCCCCGACGCAGTCCACTGAATCAGGGTACCGCGCCGCACCGACAGCTTCAAGCTCCTCGAGAGCGAAACAGCGCTCGCGTTTATGGACGTCGGGCCCATCGCCCGGGGCCACTGCCTCGTCATCCCGAAACGCAAGTCCGTGTCCTTTGTGGCGTTGGCCGGGCTAACCCACCGGCGACGTCTCCAGAGCACGCACGAACGCTTACTGATTTGGAGGATGGCGAGATGCGGGATATCTTGCCGTTTGTGAAGAGGCTGGCAAGGGCGACGGGGGCGGAGCATTATAATGTGTTGCAGGTGAGCCGAGCGATCGAGCGGAGCCGCCGAGCGGAGCGAGGATACCTCGAGCGACCGTAGGGAGCGAGAATACCCCCGAGCGACCGAAGGGAGCGAGAATACCTGTCTCATCGAGCGAAGCGAGAATACCTCTCTCGTCGAGCGCAGCGAGAATACCTGTCTCGTCGAGCGAAGCGAGAATCCCTGTCTCGTCGAGCGAAGCGAGAATCCCTGTCTCGTCGAGCGCAGCGAGAATGCCCTCGAGCGAAGCGAGAATACCAGCGCCACAGCCAAGAAACCCCGAGCGCGCCGTAGGGCGCGCGCGACTCTGTCTCGTCGAGCGAAGCGAGAATACCAGCGCCGCAGGCAAGGACCCCTCGAGGCCGTCGTAGGACGGCCGAGAATCCCTGTCTCGTCGAGCGAAGCGAGAATACCTCTCTGGTCGAGCGAAGCGAGAATACCTCTCTCGTCGAGCGAAGCGAGAATACCAGCGCCGCAGGCAAGAAACCCCGAGCGCGCCGTAGGGCGCGCGAGAATACCGGTCTCGTCGAGCGGAGCGAGAATACCAGCGCCACAGGCAAGAAACTCCGAGTGCACGGTAGGGCGCGCGAGAATACCGGTTTCGTCGAGCGCAGCGGGATCTCAGCGTCGTAGGCGATGATTCGTCCAGCGCGCCGTAGGATGGCCGAGCATCCCTTTCGTGGAGCGCAGCGTGCATGCCGCAGGCAAGGAATCCCTCGGGGGTCGCCATGAGACTTGGCCGAGAATCAATGCTTCGTAGACCGGAGCGAGAAATGATCGCGCGCGCGAATCCTCCCTCGAGCTACGCGCAGGATCGCCGAGAGACGTCGAGCGCAGCGAGGGTAATCCCTTCAGGCTGCAAATTCTCCGAGAATGCCAGAACCAGCCGACGCTCAGGTGAAGAGCGACGACGCGCGTCCTCCCCACCTTTTCCACTTTCGCCCTCTCCCCTCTTCCACCCTTTCCCCACCCCGTCACTCCGCCTCAACTCGCCGCCACGCTCGCTAACGCCCCACACTCCACAGAACAACGGCCGCTGGGCCCACCAAGAAGTCGACCACGTCCACTTCCATCTCATCCCCAAGCCCGTCGCCGACAAGTCCGCGGGTCTCGGCATCGATTGGCCGGCGCAAAAGGTACGCTGCTGCTTCTTCCCCCCCCCCCTGCTGCGTGGTCGCGGTTCGGGACTGATGATGTGGGTTGTCCTTTGGGTAGATGAGTATGGATGATATCAAGGCTGTGTATGAGGAGATGAAGGGGAAGATTGAGGGGTGAGAGCCGTGCGGGGCGGAGGGCGAGACTGTAGACCTGCAGCTGCATCGGCGAAAGAAGAAGGAGCGGTGAAGAGACGGCATGTAAGAAAGATCAAGCACGGAAAGAGTCTATCAAAGTTGGAATTTGGAGCGGTTTGCTTGGTGGAATGTCACCGGGCGTAATTGGACCGGGACGTTCACCTTTCCACCTGTGGAGAGTACCCGGGCTCTTTCAGCGCTGATGAAGTAATACTCGCGCTATCAAGAACACCAGGGATAACCCTCCACGAGCCGTGTACCATGAGTCCATCGATGCGGTCGCCCTCGCGGCTCAGGGCGCAGGGTGCGTGCCGAGATCTGGGGTTTACATTGCCTTCGCCGTCTCAAAATCACAAGGCGATCAATGACACATAGGGATCCGGCCATCCTGGATTATCGTTATCGAACAGCTATATGGGATTCATGGGCGGAATCGGTGGCATCTCAAGGTTTTCCTTATGAAATACCTTTGCAAAGGGATTCAGAGGGATAACTCGATGATGAGATGAGTGGACATCTTCAATGAGTCCGGATATGCCGAGTTATATGCATTGAATATTCCCAAAACTCGAGTACCACCGTAACATGAACAACAAACTGGATACATATTGACGAGCGATTCCATACAGCTGGGCACTGGCCAGCGACATTCTCTCACCTCCCACCTGGATCAGAATTCGAGCCTAGGACCATTCTTCATGCGCCCGATGACTGGGTGGTGCTTTGGATAAATTGCTCGTCCCTTTCAACAGTCACTTCATATTTGCCCCTTCCACCTTTCGTGAGCCTGGCTGCGTCGTCTTCGAGCTTGTAGTTAGCCTTCAGCAATATTTCAGCAATGTACATCACTTGATCTCTTGCGTAGACATGAGCGTGAGAGCGTTTGGCATGATCCTCGATCTCTTGCCGAAAGCGGAATTTCAGCTCCACCTTTCGGAACCGCTTGGGGGCATGATCATCCCTAGAATTTCCCTTGGAGAGGACTTCCTCCGACTGCAATCCAACCGTCCCGGGTTTTGCTGAGCCTGAACCTTTTCCATGGACCAAGAGTCTGAGAGTCATGGATCGACTACAAAGCATGCAATGGCTTACCTTCAACGCCGGTCGCCGAAAAAGACTTGTCATCTTCCCTAGACGTCGATTGGTGCCCCCTATACTCACTTGGCCCGTTCAATGACCAGTCCAGTGACCCGTTCAGTGACCAGTCCAGTGACCAGTCCTGTGAACAGTCCGATGACCAGTCCGCGTCCTGAGGCGACATTTCAGTCGGCTTCTGAGACATATCCGATGTGTTCATTGAAAAGGAAGTAGCTTGCTTTGGTTTATACTGAAACTGAAGGAGTAAACCAGTAAGTTCGGTTATCGCTATACCTTTTGAACGACATGACAGGGAAGCCAAGTAGAGCTGATTATATATGCATTGTGATTATCGAATGACGGGCTTCGACGGCTGATTCCGAAGCTGTTTTCCTTTATACAGTACTTTCCTTTGCGTCTAGCTCCCCTCGGCAACCGGCCGAGAAGCCCTGTAAAGGGCCCTGACAGAACCCTACCATCCGTTTTAGCCAACAAACCAAAGAAAAGAGAAAGGAGGATCAAGTGTGCAAACATGGGCCTGAGATCTTTGGAGCCTACAAGCAAACTACACTGTCAGTGATCCGGAATAAGTATTAAGCAAGCTGCGTTTGCAATTGTGATGAGCCGGAAGTGTCGAAATCACCACTCGAGCGCGTGAAACTCGACGGCGGCTCAAGCTACATCAATTTTACATGTCTACTTGCGATACGTCTCGACGGATTAAAAGGAATTCTTCGCAGAGATGTAACTCAGAATCCGTGCTCGGAAGGATTCATGCAAATGCATGAAAGCAATTCTGCGACTTCCCCTCTTCCAGTCCTCGGTGGCTCACACCGCAATGAGAGCGGCAAAAACGCGGTCACATTTTCAAAGTTGGAAATTGGAGCGGATTCCTTGGTGGAATGTCACCGGGCGTGACTGAACCGGGACGTTCACCTTTCCACCTGTGAAGCATACCCTGGCTCTTTCAGCGCTGATAAAGTAATAATCGCGCTATCAAGAGCACCAGAGATAACCCTCCACGAGCCATGTACGACGAGTCTGTCGATGCGGGGGCCCTCGCGGCTCAGGGCGCAGGATGCGTGCCGAGATCTGGGGTTTATGTTGCCTTCGCCGTCTCAGGTTTACTCGATAAATGACATCTAGATATCCAGTCATCCTGGATTATCGACTTCGAACAGCTATATAGAGTCCAGTAAAAAGATCGCTGGTATCGCATAGTTTTCCTTGTGAAATAGCTTTCGATGGAGACCAGACGGATAGCTCGATGTGTACAAACTGAGAGGAATTCACGCACTCGTATCTGTGAGTGGATGAAGACAACGTGTGAAGCATCCTCTCCTACATAATGCCCGTGGGCTGCTTCCTGTCCTGATATACGCTCATCAGCACAGCCCCATCAGGAATGGTTGATGAAGTGAAGGGAAAGGAGGGAGGAGACGGAGAGTCGCGTATGACTTGTGACGTGTCATCTACAACACGATGATCAGGTCAGGTGAGTGGATTCTTTGAATGAGTCGGGATATGCCAAGTTATATGCATTGATTATTCCCAAAACTCGAGCACCACCGTGACATGACCATCGAAACTAATACATAGTGCCGAGCGATTCCATACAGCTGAGCACTGGCCAGCGACATTCTTTCACCTCTCGTCTGGAGCAGAATTCGAGCCCAGAACCATTCTTCATGCGCCCGATGACTGGGTGGTGCTATCGATAGATTTTTCTCCCCCTAATGCAACCGTCACGTCATAGTCTCATGGAAAATGTCCGTGACACCAAGGACTGCTATGTTGAGAAGGACAAGGTGATGCAAGAACTCCGAAAGAGGATCGCCGAGCTGGAAAGCAAGGAGTCAACCGCTGCTGTCGCGTCGTCCAAACAACTGGATGAGGAAGATGGTGCTTACTATCATGGTCAGGTCGCCGAATACACTGGCTTGATCGGCAAGCACATGGACGATTCCACCTACATCCTCGATTCCGGGGCAGATGCGCATATGGTCTGCAACCCCCGCCACATGACGGCGTGGGAGGAACTTGATGGACATCAAATTCGCACTGGAGGGAATAACATTGTCAAGGCTACTCACACTGGCACGTTACATCTTGGTTCACTTGTACTGTCCAACGTCCGCTACGCACCCGGCCTTGGCTACAACTTGATTTCGATCAGTGCACTGGGCGATGCCGGATATCGGACCACGTTCGCTGACGGCCGATGTGAGGTTGCGGATTCCACTGGCAGAGTCATCATCAACACCAAAAACAGACGGTCTCTACACCTTCAAGGCAAGCGACGTTCTCACATCCCTTGTTGCCCGGAGCCATTCCTCTGACGACTATCTCTACTTGCATCGAAGTTTAGGTCACCTAAACTGGATGGACATGTGGAGGTTAGTTAAGAGTGGTAAACTGGGCAGCGAGTGGACGGAAATTGTACATCCGAAGAAGATGAACCTGCTATGTCAACCATGTGTCGAGGGAAAGGGCCACAAGCTGTCGTCTCCGCCTTCGGAAATTCGCGCGCTGAAACCCAATCAGGTCGTACACATCGACATATGGGGCCCTACTCCGAAGATGTCCATCGGCAAAGCGCTGTATTTTTTGGCGTGCTATGATGATCACTCTCGCCACATTCAGGTACGGACTCACAGCTCAGACGCGCAAGGCGTTAGAGATCCTGTGTTTCTTCGCCTCGGACTACCCGAAGACCTTCCGCAATGCTCGCAACAGCCCTGACTGGCCAAAATGGCTTGCAGCTATCAAGGTCGAATTAGCCAAGATGGAGAAATATGACGTCTGGGAGCTAGTTGAACGTACTGATGACATGCGAGTCCTTCAGGCCCGATGGGTGTTTACACGCAAAATCGACGGCAACACCGGTGAGGCGACCGAATATCGAGCGCGATGGGTAGCAAAGGGATACCGGCAAGTCGAGGGTGTTGACTACAACGAGATCTTCGCTTCCGTCGCCCACAAGGACACCATCCGCGTGTTCCTGGCTATCGTCAACTATCACGGACTCCTGTGTGACCAGGTAGATATTAAAGCGGCTTTCCTCAACGGTGATTTGGCCGAGACAATTTACCTGGAGCCCGCCGAGGGATCCGGAACTTCCCCGAAGTATGTCTACAAACTGAAAAAGTCGCTCTATGGTTTAAAGCAGTCGCCGCGATGTTTCAACGACAAGCTGGACGCATGGCTGAAGTCAGTGGGATTCACGCAAGCTGGAGCGGATGCTTGCCTTTACACATGCCGAGAGGCCGACGTCTTCATCATGCTAATCATTCACGTTGACGACCAATTGATTGCGGGAAACAACCGAGAAGCGCTGGATCAGTTCAAGAGGAAGCTCAACGACGCCTTCGAGTGTACGGACCATGGTGCAGTGAATTACTTCCTCGGGTTCAACGTCATCCGCAACATGGAGAACAAAGTATTGTCGATCTCGCAGGAGCACTATATCGAGCACATGTTGGCCAGGTTCGACATGAGCGACTGCAAGCCCGAGAAGACCCCGCTCCCCGGAAACTTCCTAGCTAGGCAACCGACTGCCGAGGAGGTCAACGAGGCGCGACACCAGCCCTACGCGGCCATCGTTGGCTCGATCATGTACGCTGCATCCATCTCGCGTCCTGATCTTGCGTTCCCGGCCAGCCTCCTCGCCCGTTTCATCACCAAATGGGGTCCCGACCACTACAGAGCCGCGAAGCACTTACTGCGATATATTCGTGGTACTTCCGACCTGTGTTTAACCTTCGATGCCTCGGCGGATGAGCGGACCTTGCAGGGGTGTATCGATGCCGATTGGGGCGGTTGTCCAGATACTCGGCGGTCAACCAGCGGGTACTTGATGAAGGTCTGGAACAGCTTGGTTGCATGGAAAAGCAGGCGTCAGCCTACGGTATCATTGTCAACTATGGAAGCCGAACTGATGTCCGGTGCCGACGCTGTCAAGCAGGTACTCTGGCTCCGACGACTACTCATTGACATGGGTTTCCCTGAGGACGGACCGGTTAGACTGTTCTGTGACAATCAAGGAGCAATCTCGGCCGCTGCGAATCCTGGGCAACATGATCGTCGAAAGCACATTGACCTACGCGCCAACTTCATCATGGAAAATGTCCGAGGAGGGAAAGTCGTTTTCGAGTACATTCCGACGGAAGACAACCCGGCCGACTTGTTGACCAAGGCCCTGAACGAGCAAAAGACGAACAAGTTCGCCAACATTATGGGTCTCCGACAAGTACCGATTGCCTCCAATATCAATTCATCGGTCTGACGACTCGAATCGAGGGGGGATGTTGTAGATGACACGTCATGTGTCACATGCGACTCTCCGTCTCCTCCCTCCTTTGGCTTCACTTCATCAATCATCTGTGATGGGCTGTGTTGATGGGCGTGTATATAAGACGGGAGATGCGCCCGGGGGGGCATTATGTAGGAGAGGATGCTTCACACGTTGTCTTCATCACTCGTAGCTGATAGCAACGCCTGTGTGCATTCCTCTCAGGTATGTTGTACTATTCCTTCGCTCTATTACACACACGTTGTCTTCATCACTCGTAGCTGATAGCAACGCCTGTGTGCATTCCTCTCAGACGTTACATAGTCGCCTTCTCTACCTTTCGTGAACATGGTTGTGAGTTGTTCGGGATCCTCCCCGGACCTCACAAATTTCCATGCAAGCGCCGCCACTCTCTGTTCAGTGCCCTCACGCCTAACATCTTCGATTTCTTTAGAAATTGGATCCACACCCTCGGCACGGATAACGAAGGCACAAGGTCATGCATCGAGTTGTCCTTGAAGAGAACCTCCTCCGACTGAGATCCAACCGTCCCGAGTTCTGCTGAACCTGTATCTTTTGCATGCATCGAATGTGAGAGTCACGGATCGACTACGAAGCATGCAATGGCTTACCTTGTTCGCTGGGCGCCAGAGAAGACTCTTCAATTTCCCTCGTCTTCAATGGGTGCTCGATAGAATCCCGGCCACCTAACCAGCCTGCCCATCGGAGTTGCACTTTAGTGGGCTCGGCAGATATATCTGATGTTGTCAGGGAAAAGGAAGTAGCTTGCTTTGGTCTATGCTGAGATTGAACGAGTAAACCAGTAAGTTTGGTATTCGCTATTCTTTCCGAATAAAATGACTGGTAAGCCAAATAGAGCTGATTATATATATCTTGTGAACATCGAATTAAGGACGAAACGACGTGCGTCGACAGCTGATTCCGAAGCGGTTTGCCCCCATACAGTACTTTCCTTTGCATTCAACTCCCTTCGGCAACCGGCCAGGGAGCCGTCAAGGGCCCTGACAAAATCCTAATAATCATGTTAGCCAACAAACAAAAGAAAGGACAATGGAGGATCAAGGGTGCAAACATAAGCCTGATACCTTGGAAGCCTAGATGCTACACTACACTGTGATTGTTCTCCAACAATCATGAGGTAAGCTGCGTTTGCGATTGCAACAAGCCGGAAGTGCCGAAATCACCAGTCGAGCGCGTGAAACTCGACGGCGGCTCAAGCTACATCAATTTTACATTTTACGCGCGATACGCCTTGACTGACAAAATGAAAGTCATCGCACAGATGTACCTAACAATCCGTGCTCCAAAGGATTCATGCATGAAAGCAAGCCTGCGACTTCCCTCTCCCAGTCCACGGTGGCCCACACCGCAATGAGAGTGGCAAGAACTCGGTCGCGTTCGAATTTTTCCTAAAACGCGCCATGATTTGTGGACCGTGCTGCCCGTCGCATTGATCATCATGCATCTCTTGATAGGATTAGAGTTTGGCATATGGCATTTCGGATATGGCAGAACCTTCACTTCCAGACGGACCCCTGCGATCGTGACGGAACTGATGGACAAACCAGCAGATGCCACCGCATTTGAGATTCCGCGCCGGAACGGATGGTTGCTTGACATATAGTTTCAAAATTCTGTGCCACGCCTTCTTGTATCCTATTGGGTTCCTCACGCCCTCAATTACAAATGTACATCTGCCTCCGCGACGCCTCTGATCATGCTCGTACTGATTTTCCAATCTTGATCACCCGTTACATATGGCTTCGTTTGTCCGAGGTCCGGCCGTCCATTGACAATCACCAGTGCCTGTTCATCACTGCACTACAGTCCTGCCTGTCGACCCTCCGGAACGCTCAACATCCTCGCGAAATGCTGCACTCTGTCCGTCTGCAGATAGACGCTTTCTTGCCTTCGTGAATCGTTGGCTACGCTCGGTGGCGGGGAGTCGATCATGTTCGAATGTGCCTTGGCTGGCGCTTGGCGATCCCCATCGGTCGGTCTGTCGAGAAGGGGCGGAATGCATACATCTCGTCAGCGACTCGACCTCCTTTCACTTTCTAGGCAATCAAGCGAAATTGTCATATCCCCGAGACTCACCCTTCAGCGATCTGTTATCCCCGAAGTGTCTCACCACCAGCAACCGCCTCTCCGTGACTGCCCGTCCGGCCCTTCTTCACCCACGTCCTACTGATTCCTACCGCATGATCCCTCCGGGCCAGACGTCGAAGGTAGCCAGCCCACGTCTGCGGCTGGGGTTGCGCGAGAGGCGACGATGGCGGATACGTTTGATCTTGCGCCAGAGTGGGTCGGGTGTCTTGCTGGTTTGAATGAAGGGGAAGGCAGGCCATGGTGGATAGGATAAGTTGTATACACGACAAGATGACGGTGATGGCTGTCGATGCTTATAACCGCATCTTGTCGATTGTCAGCGCGAGCTACAATGCCAAAGGAGCCAAAGGCACCATTTGATCAATCGCCTGATGGAAACTCGACGCGCCCGCGTATCGTATTGTTTGTTTGTTTGTTTGCGCCGTGCATTGCTGAGATAGGAGAGCATTGATCATCGTCATCGTATCATCCTCTCTGCTCTGCTTTCACTCCTCATTGGCCGCACCGTCATGCACGATCCCTACACCCGCGGTCGGCGATCCCTCGCGCTCGGATACGACTACACCCCGGCGGCCCTTATGTACAGCGTCGACCCGGGGTGGAACGGCTGGGACCTAGCGAATGCGCAGTATGGCGCATCGGGACGAGGAACGATGGAGAGAGATTGGTTCGATGGGGTTGTAAGTCTTTCTCCTTTCCTGGTTGCTCTCACTGACGGACGTGCAGATCGATAGGATGTCTTCGTACTTTAGCACCAGACGCCTCACGGAGCCTCAAGCGCGCGACGCGCACATGCGGATCTACCACCACGCGGACCACGCAAACGACCGGATGACGTCGCATGCTCTTGGTGGAGCGGCGGCATACGAGGTGTTCTTGATCTGGGACCGGGACCTACAGGGAATCTACGATGGCTTATCGAGACGGGAGAATCGGTCGCGACTTGTGGCGTTGGCGGTTGGGGAGGGTACGTTCCTCCTTTGCCTTGCCCTTCGAAATGCATTGCTGATGCCTATCTCGCAGTATACGCCCTCTGGGACCGCCTCGGCATCCATCCGAACCCTGCAAGAGATCTCTCCCTCCAAGACGCCGCCGAAACAGCTGCAGCGACCGCCAAACACCTCTTTGACCATCACTACAAGCGCCACCACGACAGCGACTACAATTCTCGCCGACGCCGACACAGCATCTCCAGCAGCAGCGAAGACATGACAGGGACGAGCCATTATTCCAAGGGTTCACGACACCATCGTCACCGACGAACGCCCAGCCATCATTCGCATCAAAGGTCGCATTCGCATGCGAGGAGTCACCATCCTTCGCATTCCATCCCTCACCATCGACAGATGTCGGATATGGCGGCGGCGGCGTCGTTAGAGCATTCGAGAGAGCGCGAAGGGATGTATGCACCGCAGCTAGCAGCTCCGGGAATGTACGCCGGGATGAGAACCTTTGGTACCGGTCACCCACCGCCGGGTTTAGGGGGAGGACCGTTGATGGCGGGTATGCCGGGCACGAATCCAATGGGTACGCCGGGTTTGGGCATGGGTATGAATCCGGGAATGATGAACATGGGAATGGGCGGAATGAATCCAATGATGGTACGTCTTGTCCTCCTCTCCTTGTTGACCAACGTGCGCTGATCGCCTCCTTGTAGCAAGGAATGATGCCCCCGCATATGATGCAAATGAACCCTCGATTCGGCGGCGGTGGAGCGATGGCGCATCCGGGACACAGCGCAGCGATGTACCATGGCGCCGACGCAGGCCAGATGATGGAGAACCAGATGATGGCCTCGCATCAAGCGATGCACGGCCAAGCCCTTCCTGTGAGTCTCTCCTACTTTGTATGCGACGACGCTGATATCCGCCATGACAGGGCATGAACCCGGAATACGCGCATCGAATGGATGGCGAGGGGCCGGTACCGGGAACGAGGCAGTATACTGACAACTTTGGGTTCGGCGGTCAGATGTATGGCGCAGGTGGGTATGGGATGCCGGGTATGTATGGTCAGGGTCTCGCTGGAAGGGGTAGCTGGTATGGACGATGAAGCGTGTAGATGGCGGGTTTCATGGGCATCTGTAGAGTGATTGACATGAACCCTTTGGATGATGTATATGAAATGTCCGTTATACTGTTACAATTGCTTACAACGCGATAGTTGGTGGATGTACAGGCAATGAGCCATTGTGCCTTGACGCGAGCTTGTTGTCCGGGCGGCCTCCTTTCAGGGCTTTCGTCGAGGACTCGTCGACTTGACAAGCCGTCCCCCTTCTCTGCTGCCCTCGATTGTCTTGTGCGAAATTGCCCAGTCGCTTGGCGCAAAACAACGACGTTGCGGATAGCTCGTCCTGGATATGTTACATAACTGCTGTTCTCGTGGTAGTTGTGGTCGCTAGCCTGATGAAGTGGCCTGTCGTCCAAACATCGATTACTCCGGTAGTATTGTCGCCGTCACGATGGGTTCCGGCCTACACGCGCAGAGACCTTAGGACTCAGCAATGCTGTAAATCTGCCCCGTGATGACGTACCGTAAGCCAAAGACAATCTTCCGTCTCACAACCGCCACTGTCTCGTATTCCTTCGTCCTTGTCCTGCCCGTGGATGTTCCAAGCTTTCTCCGTTTCGTCTCTGCCTTGTCCTCTTCAGGAAGGCGCCGTTTGGCAGCGGGAAAGGGCGAGGAGAGATCGGATGAGTAGTCGCGGTTGATATGCGCTGGTGGAGGACTTGATGTCTGAGGTACATCTGTGGAATTGGCGGCGGGCTTTGCATTGCGCGTGGGCGTTTGTAGCCAGCCGGGAACGGCACTGCCCGGTTTCGGACGCGAAGGTGTCGACGGCGCGGCAGGTTTCTGAATCTGTCCACCGGCTTCTGGGGGCACCTGCTCATCCGCGGAAAGATGATCCGCTTCTTCCTCGTCCGATTCCGATTCCGGGTCAAGCTCGGCTGGGCCGACGCGGCGGATGACAGCGAGTGGGCGCGGAAGGGAAACGATCTTGCCGTGGAGTAGATGGTGTTTGCCGAGGTGCAGTGTCGGTTTGTCCTGCGGAAAGTGAGAATGCCGAGCAGAAGAGTTGAAAAGTCCACGCTCACCATTTTTTCGAAACCCAAGAGTCCGACGACTTTTCCCCGGGGATCACCTTCATAGTTCAACTCGCCCTGCAGCTCGATGACGACGAGCTCACCCGTTCCCGCTAGCTGGACGAGCGGTGGATCCGTCTTCGCATGAGCTGGAGCATGGATGGTGGATGTCGGAATTGTGAGGCTGATGCGCATAGTGGAGGTCGGGAGAGTGGATGAGGGTGATGAATGATCGATACAGGAGGAGCAAGGTAGAAATCTCGAGACCACTGCTTCAATCGATCCAAGACATTTGCTACGGACGCGTCGCGCGTTCGCGTGTTACGGAAGAGCTTCCTATCTCTCTTATACTTACCAAGTGTGAGTTTCCGAACGCGCAGTATTATGGTATCATGAATGTCCACTCATACATCATACAGTGTACTACCTACTGAAGCCACCCAGGGGCAAGACAAACCCTCCTTCCCCAAACCCTGGTTTCTGTCTCACGCCCACAGGCGTTTGCGCCATTGCCGCCCGTGGGGGAAGACGCGTCGCCGTCTGTACAGGTCCCGCAACGAGCTCTACCTGTTCGTGCGCGGGTGGATACATCGTCTCCGGTGACGTTCGAGGCTGCATGCGCTCAGGAACAGCCGGTACAGCAGGCTCATCAGCATCACGACGACGCCAAGGCAGGAGCGAACTGTTCAAGCTCGACCTCGCCGTCATCGGCGGCGGCGGCGCCTCAGATGCATTCCCCCACATCGAATCAATCGAATAGGCAGACCCGGTGCTAGCCGTACGCATCGTCGCCGTCGTTCTACGCTTTGCCGCCAAAAGACTCCTGGGCTCGTCGAGCTGTTCAGCGTCGGTGTCTGGATAGTAGTCCGCGAGGATTTCGTTGGAGCCCATTCCTGATTGATCAGATGGGGGACGGGCGGAGAGGGGTTGCTGGGCTCTCCCGCTCGTAGGCATGTAGCGGGAAGCACGAGGATGATTATAGATTGCCGGCGCGGGTACATTCTGTGCTTGCCACACGTTGCCTTGACCGGCCAGATTTTCTGGATGCGGAGTGACGGGCGTCACAAACTTACTCGAGAGCGACGAGTTGAAGAAGGAGCTCGCACGGTCCGGTGACCGATTTGCAGTCGACGATGCATCGTATTCCGTTGTCGGACGTTTGGTACCCTGATCATCGTCTGAACCGTCCAGCGATGTCTTGTCGCCTGATCTTTTCTTGCGCTACACAGACATTAGCGATGGTCTCCGATGCCTGGAGTTGACTCACCCATCGAAGAAAGATGAGTACCACAGCCACGAGGATGGCGCATATTGCCACAATCAGGCCTGCAGTGATTCAGCAGAGTCGACTTTTGATTTAGCTCGAAGGCTACTCACCAGCAAACCAGCCGACCGGCATTCCTGCGACTTCCTTCACCTGTGTGTCAGTAGAGGTGAACGGTTCGGCTGTCGAATTGCTGTGTGTGACCAATCCGATCGAGGAGACGACATGCGCGCTGGTCGTCAACACTCCTCCAGCTTTCGAAACCGGCAGATTTGTTGTCTTGCTTGACAACATTGTAACTTCGGTCACCCGAGCAGCAGCTGGCAAATCTATTGTCTCTGAATCGGGCGAATCAGTCGGAACATTTGTTGCGATCGTCATCAAAGGTGGACTTGACGTGTGAGCGGATGTCGAGATCTGCAGGGCGATCAGCGGATTACATACGACACGAAGCCAAACTCACATTCGTCGTCGACGATATCGGAGGGGTCCAGGAGCTACTCAATTCCGTCCAATCTGATGTCCAGGATGAAGTAGGAATTTCCGATGGCGGACTGTGCCATGAATCAGACCAAGACGTCGCGGTCGTTTCTGCGGTATTCGGTGTCCATGCGAAGGTCGAGGATGGCGTATCCCATGTTGATTCGGGGGACGGCGAGTTGTGTGACGTATTTGACGATTCCGCGGTCCAAGTTGACGTCGGTGTCTCAGCTGACGGGGTATTCACAGAAGTTGTGGGTGGTTCTGAGGACGCTGAGGGAGTCGCTGATATTGCGGAAACTCCTGTTGGCAGCGGCGCTTGATCGGTCGTGCTTGAATGATTCTGCATATCAGCGACGGGAGGAGTCGTCGTTGTTAGCTTGTCACTTGGCGTAGGCAGATCGCCCGGTGAGACAGCCGGGATTCGGATTGACGGCGAGCCTATCGCTGTCAAAACTGTCGATGTCGTCCCTGTCAAACTCGGGTTAGCCGATACCAAGCCTGTCAGATCTGAGCTTGTTGAAGGTGATTCCACAGCGGCAAGCTTGTTCAATACAGGAGTGCGCGCCGCATTAGCAGGATCGACATCACTGTTGCTTGCGTGTCTCGCTGAAGCGGACGTTGCCAAAGCAGGGCTATTGGGATCTTCCAGAGTCACGTTCGATTGAGAAATGGCCATGCTGTCCTCGAACCGATTACGATCCTTCGGAAATTGACCGGTATGCTAAGATCAGTGATAGAGGTTGTGTGTGTCGCAACGCGAGCCATGTCTATATGGTTATACTGCAATGAATACCGCTACAAGCGTCCTCCTTTGAGTCGTTCTGGCTTCCTCACGCGCGATCCCCTGGCTATGGACCCTGAAAGGACGTGACGGAAAGCGCAAAGGATCGGGGGTGACCCGAACTAAAACAGATCTCGATGTCGGACCTGGCCGGGATCCGGCTGGACGTGTCTGCCACGGGAATGTTGATTATTGTTTTCCTGTAAATAGCGAACAGGCTGGGATCTGTGATGCGTGACCTCAGTGGCGGAGGGCCTGAGAGAGACAATGGCGCCGAGGTCTACCGGTTTGACTTTCGCTCGTTCGGCGGCTGATTCAATCCAACGGGAAAACGCTGTCATTTTCTTCCTATTCCACGGCGCGATAGAACTAAGACTGCTGGCACTGCGTGTGGAGTGTTTCCGTATATCCTTCCGGAACGATGGAATAAATTGGGATACGAGACCGTGACAAGTTGCCATTGAGCCGATTGTCACAAGAACCGATAACGTTGTTGGAGCTTGCTGACTGCGATCAAAGGTTGGTCATCAAAGAGATCGTCGCGACTTGCGCTACCCGGCCATAAACGTCGGTCTGTCGCGTTCGTTTTGGCGGCAGGAACGGGACGAGGAGAAAGCGGGCACAGACGCTGCCTAGCATACAGATTACAGATGAGGTTGAAGGCTTCTCGTGGCTTGATAGCGCTGAGGTAGGGGCGACGATGTTCTTGACGAGTTGTTGTCGTAATAAGATGATGTTGAGGAGGCTATGTTCCCCGCGCAAAATCCGACTGCAGGGGTTCCGGAATTTGAGCCCTTGGCTTGACTGACAGCCTGCAATGCGGATCGCTGACTCGCGCACGGATGCTTCGACGCGCTTGGACGACGTGGTCGAGGCGCCCGCGACCCTGCCGACGTTCCCCGGCTGTCAGACATTGGTGACGACGCGATTGAAACCGAGCCAGCCAGAAGGCCTTCTTCAATCAAACCTCAACCCTGCTATCGCACGCTACGCTCCATCCCTCCCCCTCGCAAACGCTACCGCCTCGACAACACTCCCGCATACGTCCAGTCCAATCTCATAAAAAGCCTCATTGGTCACGGGATTGAACATCCCAATATGGGCGGCCACTTCGTCCTCCGGCACGGTGCTTTGCGAGGGACGCCAGCAAGGGAAGAGCGGGTGCGTGGAAGCGGGGAGGATGCAGAATGTTCGTGGTTGTGGGTGATTGGCAGAGGCCGGGATAAGGGTGTAGTAGCTTCCGACACGGAAATATCAGAATCCGAACTCAGAATGGCTATCGACCGGACTCACTTGCGGAAAACAATCCGATCGACCCCGTCCGTGCCGCTCGCCAACTCCCCAACACCATCCAACCGTTCCTTCATCCCGCGCGAATCCCATAAGTTCTTCAGCCAGACAGCATGCTCGACAATCCATTGGTATCCGCCAAGAAAGTCTTGACGACGATAGTATGCTGCTGCAGAGGCCGTCGTGATGAGCGCCGCGGAGGCGATTGTTTTGAGGGAAGGGAGCGTCCAGGCGGGGCTTGGAGCGGAAGGAGCGGGAGGTGTTGGCTGGGAAGCGTTCTTTTGCGCGGTTGTATCGCGAGTTGCCTCTTTTGATCTGGTCTCGGCTTTGGCGTTGGTCGTGCTAGTGTTGAACAGCCCGCCTATCGCACCACCGATTCCCAACCCTCCAACAACGTTGCGCGCCATCTCCACGTGCCCGGCATACTTTGTCAGCCCGTTCTTGAAGACAAACGGATGCAACCCAAGGTACGGCGTATCGAACGCAATCAACGCGATGACTCTCGGCCACATCGGATGACTCTTCGGATTCATCGTGCTTGCAACATTCGACGCGTGCGAACTGGACCGCTTGATCCCAATGGCCGCGTCGGCGATCAGGAGCCCGCCCATGCTGTGTCCACATAGCACGACTTTGGCGCGGCTCAGCGTCGCGGATTCCAGCGCGACGGTTTCCCTCGTGAGCCATTCGACGAAGCGGTCTGTCGCCGCTTGCTATCCGACAGTCAGCGGAAAGAAACAAAGGAATGACGCGGGACGTACGAGTTCACCCTTGGTCTCAAAGACGGGGAATACCTTGCTTTCCACTACGACTTCCTGCGCAGGATCAAGTGCCGCGAGGGATTCCTGTACAACATGGCGTAACCTGTCGGGGAATTGCTCAAAGGTGACGTCGGTGCCCTTAAAGCTTCGATCGAACGGGTTAGCCATAGAAGACAGAACGAAAATGGGAGACGCACCCGTGGACGTAGACTATGAGGAGAGATTCCGGCATAAAGAGCGATGTTGAGGACGTGTAATCAAAAGGCGAAGAAGTCGAGAGCCCGTGAAGATGAAGGAAATCCACCTCCGCTTCATCTTCATCCATCTCATCCTAGCCCATCTTCGATCATGCCACATTTCTTGTCAAAAAGGGGATATACGTAGCCATTTACTTGCTATTTAGGCTCCTCTTCCTCGGCCGTCGGACATGCCCGAGCTCGTTCGGCACTTAACAGCACGTATATAACCAGTCCATGGAGCATCCTTCCCTCTCTCATCGCCTTTACTCATCCCACGACTCCGCAATGGATGCCAACAGATCCACAACCTCGCCCCTCGCCGGCCTCCCCTCGGCATGCCATGTCCTCCTCGACGCAAAGGCCAAGAAAGGTACGCTCCTTCTACTTCCCCCGTTATGGTCCCATGCTGACGGTTTCCCTGAAAAGGTCTCACGTTTGAGCAGATCTCGGAGCAGATTGGGAAGCCCGAGGTATGGACCGCTGCACTCTTCTACGGTCAAGCCAAGGTCCGTCATGACTCCCTTCCCTTGGGTATGATCTGTTCCGCTGATACCGATCAATGGTGCAGCCGGACGAAGAAACGATCCTCAAGCTCGCGCAGGTGCTCGACCTGTTCCCTGCTGTTCTGCAAGATGGACTCGGGGGTAGCTACGTCGTGCACAGGGGTGAATCGTGGACGTGGCCGCCCAAAGTGAGTCCTTTTTCTTTTGTGACAAGCGAGAATCGCCCGCTGATAACGCGCAGGATCCGGTCTTGTATCGACTCTACGAGGTGTTGGTCGTCTATGGTGTATGTGCTCGTCTGCTTCCTGTCTTTCATTCTGGTCTAGGGCGATGCTAATCAGATCAAAAGTACTCGTACAAGGCGCTCATTGCTGAAAAGGTACATGCCTCTCGGGGCATCTCACACGACGCACTCCCTACTAATCGCTTGTCCCTTCCTTTTCTTCCCTTCCTTCAATCGCTCTTCCTCTTCGCACTTCTGCAAACCGTGTTTTATCCGTTATCCTTCTGCCTCGACCGTCACCCATCACCTACCGCAGTTTGGAGATGGCATCATGTCTGCCATCGACTTCCGTACCTCCGTCAAACGCAAGGCAGACCCGAAAGGCGATCGCGTAGTCATCACCATGGACGGCAAGGTACGTTCTCGGGGAATCCGTCGAGGAAAGGGTCGCTGATACGGCGTGGCGGCCAGTTTTTGCCGTATTCACTTACGGGTGAGGGGAATGCTTGGTCGCGGGAGTCGGATGCTTGAGAGGGTGAATTTAAGAAGACGGGTTGACAGGGTGGTGACCCGGTAACAGTGACGAGGTTGTAAGTGGAAAATGAGATTGAAGTTTTATAGGACACGAGAAACCGAGTTACGGACTTCAAGATGATACGATAAATGAAGGCTCTGCAACGGAGACAAGGGTGGGACCGAAACTCGAGTTATCAGAAGTGCTCCTTGTTGTTCAGGACCTTGGTGTCAATGACTAGCAATTTGTCGCGGGATCACTTTGAGAGCCTGTCTCTACATCTATAGTCGCACCTGACTGCCTTTGGCGCGGTCTGCCGAGCGATTCAGTCTAAAAGAACCCTGGCACGACCGTTGAGCCTGCTGTCGCAAACGGTGCAGCCGACCCGGCGGCCTCCTTTGGGCGTCTTCGCTGAATCAACGATAAGACGTATCGACAACATCTATCTTTTTGCATCGTCATTAAGGCAACACTAAAACATAGTATAGAAAGAGCAGCCATAAGCTGATGTTACAAGTGATCTTTCTTCCTTCCAGACCCGACTTCCATGTTTCCCAGATACAAGATGAGTTTGCAAGCTAGTATGCCTTGTCGTGGCGTCAAAGTGACGTATTTTCCCATGAGAGGAAAAACGAGAAATCATGGCTGAGTGGTGCATACGATTGTTACTGCGTTTACGAGCTCTATGTTTTCGCGCTGTGAGCCCCCCCAGCCATTCGTTACCGGTCGAACGTTGACCTCGGGGGGCCGAAGGTCAGGAGTCACCAAGCAATTCGAGAATGTCTCGAAGCAAAAAATAATCTCTAAAGTGCTTAGTGCTTACAATGCGTTCCTACCCAGCCAAGTCCTCAGCCGTATCGGGAAGCGAGTGTCCCACAAGCGTTCTCACGCATGGCTCAACCTTCTCGAACCATCCATCCTCCTGTAGAGCCTCGTGTGTCCTGGTTCCACTCTTCTGTTCTTCGGATTCCGAATCAAAGTCGGGTCAAAAAACAGAAAGAAAAAAAGACAGTCGTAAGACAGTCGTAAGACCTTGGAACTGTATCCCGATTGTTTATCCGCTTCTGGAAGGGAAAGAGGGCTACGCCTGGTCAACGAGCTGCTTGACCTGGACCCCGTTGAGGCGGCGAGGTGGCAGCCGGGCGAGGCTCTATGTGGCGGGGCAGCCGGCTCTGCCCTTGTCCCTCTCCTCCCGCATGTTGCTGTGAGGGATGCGGCTGCGAGTTCCTTGGGATGTCAGACAGCTTGTCAGGCATGTGTCAAAATGATGTTGCTGATTGTTCTCTGTGTGACAAAAGACCGGGACTGAACTAGTCTTCTCGCCGCCGTCAATCTGCCCCTCCCAATGAGCTCTTGGAGATCGGATAATATACCTATACCCGAAGGGAGACGACGCTGTACATGAAGTGCAAGCGCTGTGAGTTGCTTCGAGGCTTGCCGCTGCAGGCCAATAATCCCAATATGACGTCTTCGCTCGGATTTCTGGAACTATGAGTCTATGATACCGGACTCCAAGCAGGATTTGCCGATGGTTGGAAAAGATGCAAGCACACAGGATTGATTAATAAGAATCCCTCACTGCACGTTCACATCTTGCATGCAGAACCAACAGTCCGTAAGAATATATGGCGAAAGTAGCTTACCCACTGTTCGCCACAGTCGAGTTTCCAATACCCATTTGACGGGTGTAGGCCTTGCCGTTTTTGCCCCATGAAGAACGCAATGCTTGACGGAAGGAAGTGATGCGGACGCTTGAGGTGGTGAACGAGGGGACAACGGAAGGTCCTGAGGGAAATAGCAATCAAACCAGGTCGTAAGTAAAAGTAAGAACGATGTTGTCCAATGATGAGAGCAGGAACATAGTCATAGTCCGGCGACAATGCCATGAAGGAATATTCACTAAGATTATGGAAGAAAGGATTGTGTCGTTACTGACCTACATCTCTGGCGAGATGAAGTAATCATTATTTCTCTGCCCTCTTGCAGCTGATGGTGTTTGATCATTCAGTATTCGGTAACATATTTTCGAGAGGCGGGGTCTAGACCGACCGATCTGCCTCTTATCATTGTCTATTCAGTCAATTCACTCTTTCGTCATTGGATGGTCTGCCCTTCAGGCGACTTCTTTAAAGTATCCTTGTTGATGAAAAGATATCCATCTGTGCACAGGCTGCAGCATACCATTGCACTCTGGGCGGTACCTTTGTGGCAACCCTGGTTTCATTTCCATAATTCCTTTGAAGCATGTGTCGCGCATTCTAATGAGACAGTCACTTAGGCTGTGTGATCTGGTTCTGCTTCGAGGTGTCTTCGCATATCAATATCGTAATTCATGATCTGGAGGAGTCATGGGACAATCACTCACGAGGTACGTCCTTCCTGCGAACGCCCTGAAGCTCGCTCTCGTTGACATCCCGCCACTAGAGAGGAAATTCGAAAACCCGAAGAGGCAAAGTACACCGTCGGACCATGGCAGGGCGCTGTTGTGATGATGATCGGCACCACACTTTGGCTCGGATCGATGGACCATCTGCCACCAGAGGCCTATGCCTTTTATCTGATTTGGTCAAGGGCGACCATGATTGGGATAATGTGAGCCGGAATCTTGCCGAGATCTATAAGATCTCGCTGAATTGTATACGAAAGAGGAGTGATCGGACACCGGATGTGGCAAGGGTGGATGTACAATCGCGCTGTCCAGGTTTGGAATGCGAAACAGCTGGCAGCCAAGAAGAACAAAGGGCCCAATCCGGGTGAAACCGAGTTCTCTCGCAAAATGTGAGTCCAAGTAGACCCGCAGGAATGCGAGCTGATAGCTCCGTAGGGCGTTTTCATACTGGGTAAGAGGGACGAAAAAATCATGAGGTCGCTACTTACCCTTCATAGGATGTGGCGTCCCGAGCGCATCCCAGCGGTAAGACGAGACTTTGAGAATGCAAGCCCTTCCGCTGACTTCCCGAAAGCCTTCCTGACGACCCACCTTGTGCAACCTCGCTTGTTTCCGTTTCCGATGGGTATCGCAGGACCGGACAAGCCGAATAGCATGTACTGGGAGAGTGGACTGCAGCCTCAAGTGGTATGTCCCTTGACCCAGTCTTGTCGCGATGGCGCTGATATTCGCCTGTAGGGCCGCTTCAAAATCGGCGGCGTAAGCAACTTCCCCCGCGCATGCGCGACCTTGCTGCTCACGCCATATTGCAGAAATTCGAAAAGAAGAAACGCGAAGCGGCTGTTAAGGCTATTAGCGAAGAGAGCAAGAGAAAGGACAAGGCGGAAAAGGAAAGAGGCGAAATCTACGCCGAGAGGCGGCGAGTGTAAGTTTCGGGGCGTGAAGGTGGCGCGTGCTGACGGGTCTCCAGCATCGAACATCGTATATGGCACATCAAGATTATCAGCTCGATCCTGGTATTGGCTTTCTGCAAGTAACCTTCCGCTCTTCGGAAACAAGCTAACTCTTTTACAGTCAGCAAACGTATCGCGCTCATGGCTCTGGTCCCGCTCGTGTTCTCAATCTTCCGCCACGAAATGGCGGCCCTTCTCGAAGGCAAACACAGTACCTACGCCCATCCGCAAAGGCCAAGAGCGCTCAAAGTCAACAAGGCGCCCGAGGGGGAGCCTGGAATGGCCATGTCCTACCTATACCAACCAGGTGCGTCGCCTGGAAGCCAAGGATCCACCGCTGACTCCGCACAGATGGCAACGGTCTCGAAAAGCTCGGCGTCGCCCCTATTCTCGAGAATGCGCCCGTGTTGATGACCTCGGCCGATCCAAAATACGCTGGTCCCGGCATCAAGGAAAAGACTGTCCCCACGTGGTTCAAGTATGCCTCGGATAGCAGTAGCAGGAGTAGGGGCAAGAGCTCGGAAAGCGTTGAGAAGGAGGCAGAGAAAAAGTGACAGGCGGCCGTGAATGTTATGCCATCTAGAGAATCTCTATGTCGTCATCACTGTCGTAGACCATTTGAGCGGAAGCCATGTCAGTACCTGATGGCACTTCCAACGTCTTGACACGCTTTGCCTCGGACGCTGCTTCATCTTCCGGTGCCGGTCGTTTCTGGCCGACGATCTGCGGCGGTGGTGGCGAGGGCGGGAGTGCCTTTTCCTTGATGGGCTTCTTCGGAATCTCTGGTACGATTGCAGGCAGCTCGTAAGGTCTGTCACTTTGACTGTGAGGGGGGGGGAGGGGGGGGGGGTCAGCAGACGTCTTCCGAATCCCTCGCAACTTACAGTTTACAAAGAGGGAATGCAACGTTGGCAAAGACATTATCTTCATCCACAACCGTCAGCATCATGCCGCGCGAGACATTCATCTCGGCCAGCGTTTTCGTATGATTATCATCGTCATCGGGCGACGAAAGCTCCCTGTTCCCCTCAAACACAGAAAATTCCATCTCCTCTCCCTCATCGTTCGTCTGCCAGCCAAGCCATCCCCTCACGACCTCGTTGACGAACGTGCCGAGCGTCATCTTTGCCGGGTCACACGCAAGCGGAATGTAGACGTCCTGGCAGACTCCGCAATTCGGCTCGGGCGGCTGCGTCGCAAAGCTGCCGAGCGGTCGCGCCGGATCCGCCTTCAAGAAAACGTTGGTGGCCTTGGACCAGTCGTTTTGCAGGATGTTGATGGCGCGCATGACGATGAAGCCGGCAATGATGGCGTTTGTAGTGGCAATGGCCGGAATAATGTTCCCAGCCATCTGCTTGACTTCGAATCGCGTCTTTGTAGGAATGCCGTAGGCAATCGCACGAAGGTTGGCAGTAGCAAGGACAAAGTCAAGCGTGTCATCGTCGTCCTTGTCGAATGCGAGGGGAATCTCGGGATGCGAGATGGCACGTGCCGATATGCGGTTGCAGCTGGAGGGCTGTCAGAAAGGCTTCGCACGTCGGACCTTGTTGCTCACCTATCGATGAACAGCTCGAGATTATCTTTGACGCTCAGTTTCCGCTGATCCTTCAGTCCCGCAGTTTTGGCGACCTCGGCAGGAGGCTTCTCCACTCCCTTCGTGCCATTCTCTCCTTTCTTCCCATTCTCCGCTGCCGTCGTCTTGCCGTTCGCCGTCGCAGCTTTTCGAACAGGAGGAGTGACAAATGTTCCCGACATGATGGCTTCGTACTCGAGAGGAACGGGCTTGACTCGACCTTCAACCTTCCACATGTCTTCCATCGACAAGAGACGTTGAATGTCCTCGGAAAAGATCTACAAGAGGATTCAGCGAGGAACGTCTTGCCAATCGTCTCATTCACCTTTTCGAATACCCGTCGAGCGCCATCCGCCTCTGACATCTTCTGCCTGACTTCTCGGAACGCGGCGGCCTCCTTTTTCAGGTTGTCAATCTCCTCGGCTGTAAACGCATCAGCGCGGTTCCGAACCCGAAACAAAGTTCGTACCATTCTCGCCATCAGCCTTTGCCTTTTCGAGCTCCGTTTCGTCTCCCGCCTCATCATCCTCGCCAAACAGTTTCCTGTACATGCCTCAGCGGTGTCTCGCCCAAAGAAACGAAGTGCTCACCCGAATAGGTAGCTCTTTCCCCATACAATACAGTGAATCGGTTCGGACGGCGTTGCACGGATGGTGCACACGGGGAACGTTTTGGGCACGGGTTTCGCGATGCAGTCAAAGCATTCCGTGCGGCCCTGCAGATGGGGATGAGCGCCCGCAGTAGTATAGGGGATGCGGGGCGTACCTTTTGCATTGGAGTCACTTGTCCGAGATAGCCCTGCGTTCCTGATTCGATGAGCGGGACGCCAGCCGCGCAGCAGAGCCTATTGACGTGCCGTCTTGCGTCTACCAGGCGATCAGTAAACATCTCCAACGGAGGATAGGAGAACCTACCAAGATTGTCCAACGCGCTGAGCACCAGATCGAACGCTTTCATCCACTCGACATCATTCTCGCTTTCTTTAATGTTTCCGTGCCTCGCCCGGATCGCCACCCCCTTGGCATCCACGTCTCCCTGCCCTTGCGGCCCCGGTCCAGGGTTAAAATGCCTCGCAAACGCCGCCGCCACGAGAGCCTTGCTCTTCTTGATATCAGCCTTTCGGAAAAGGAACTGTCGATTCAAATTCGACAAGTCAATCGTGTCGAGGTCAATGATCTCAATGTTGCCGAAACCAACGAGGACGAGGTTCTTGAGCAGTTCGCACCCGATGCCGCCGGCGCCGACGACGAGAAGTTTGGCGTCGCGGACGCGGGCATACGTTTCGACGCCGAGGAGGGTGCGTGCGTAGGTATCTCGGTGGCCGGACATTATGGGGCGGGCGCGGGATTGAGTGATGTGCAGGCCAAAGAGGGGATTCCAGAAGATATCGATAGGCGGTGAAGCGTGAAGTGAACCGAAGTGAAGTGAAGCAGCCCGTCGCGTCCGATCGCACTAGCGCGTACTCGTCACTTGGGGTTGGGCTTTGAAGAATAGTACAAGTACTTTGGCTCGAAAGGCGGATAGGCGATGAAAGCGAGTCGAGGCTCCTCTCTTAATGTCGGTCTAGACTACTGCATACATGAATACTCGCTACAAGTCCCGACCATACAAATTTCGCCTTGCGTTGCCCGCAGATCGCATTTATTCTTCAACATCTCATCACAGAATCGTGCACCGCTTATGCCTCTTCTCCTTCTTCTTCCGCTCCGGATACCCATTCCCCACAGCATGCTGACCCGCCTGACTCCCCGCTGCCTGTCCATTCGCCATCCCCACCGGCGCCACCCCGCCCGGCAACCCTTTGCTCGCGCGTATTCCCCTGACGACGCTCTTGAACGCACTATCCACATTCCACCCCGTCTTAGCACTCGTTTCAAAAAACTCACATCCGAGGCGCTGCGCAAGACGAGCGCCCTCCTCGGGCATGACTTCCCTTCCGTGCGGCAAGTCGGATTTATTCCCGATAATGACGATCGGTAGTGGTGGTGGGCGGTGCAGTGATGAAGAGGAGGGCGTTGAGGGTGGAGAGTAGTAGGACCCGGTGAGGGAGGCTGCGTCTTCTTTTACGCGACGTACGCGACGGAGGATGGATTCGACGCGGTCGAATGTGTCCCGCGAGGCGACAGAGTACACGATGAGGAAGCCTTCGCCGTCGCTGGAGGCGGAATTCAGACCACAAGCTTCACTGCTCCGATGATTCGGGACGCACCGTATCCACTGATCCCGCAATGCCGTGTACTCCTCTTGTCCCGCCGTATCCAGCACCTCGAGCAAACACGGCTGTCCATCGACGCTCCACTGTTTACGGTAGCAGTCCTCGATCGTGGGATCATACGTCTCGACAAAGGAGGCCATTGTGAACTGCACAGCAGGGTCAGCATGCCGTCAAACGAGAAGAGTTCTGAGAGAAGCGACGTACCTGTACTGTTAGAGCTGTCTTTCCGACCCCACCGTCTCCGAGGACAGTTACCTTGAAGAGCGTCCGTGATCTCTGCTGCGCGGCGTTCATGTTGCGGATGGTCTGCTAGATCCGTTATTTGATGGATTTGTCGGATAGAGATTTCTTGGCGTCGGCGGAACGATCGCGCGATAGTATCTAGCACCGAATTGACGGCTGTCGGAAGGTCTTGAAGTATCGAGCAAATACAATGCCGGATGCGTCGGAGCGACTCAAGCGGATGTCTTGGCCGTATCAAGGAGTCGGAGCGCGCCGCAAGGAGGCTTTTGCAGCGCTACGGAATTCTTTGGCGGAATGAGCAGTAATGAATGGTTGATTCAACGACTATCAGAGCTGGCATGGACACCCTCTATCGCTATCACCTCGGCACCGCACTCGGGAGGAATGCCACCACCGAACCGGCCTGGTGCGACGACGCGCTACCACCTAGCTTTTTGAAACCCCGGCGGCGGCCGAAAAAACGTGAGCTTCCTCATGTGACTCCGAGATGAACCCAAGGGGAAAGGTCCGGTGAATGGCATGCATGCTTGCTGCCAGCAGCGATGACCATCGTCGATGAGAGGTCTCCTCGGGGTAGATCGGTATTCGGACATACTGCAACACCGCCTGTCCGGCACAAAGGCATATAGTACAAAAACCGGGAATGATATGAGTCGAATAAGAAGCGCTCCGTCTGGAAACCCTTGATCCACATCTGATCCATATCCTCTCTCTCCTCCGACTTAAGCAGCTCCATAGTTCGGCTGAGGAGCTACGAGCACGAACGGTAAAAATCAGCCCACTGCCCTCGACGCAATCAGCCGTCAAAGGACTCACCCTGCGCCGGCGCGCCATGTGCGTGCTCCCCATACTGTCCATTCCCCAGGTACGTATACCCAGCGACTCCGTACCGCTCTTCCGCCTGCATTTTCTTGTAGATGAGGTAGAACGCGTGGATGTGGCCCGGGAAGTAGCCGAGAAGGGTCAGACAGATGTTGCTAGAGGTCAGAAAGCGTTAGCGAGGGCGACGAATGATGGGCGGGATGAGGAAGGGCGTACATAAGGAGGTCGCACGTGCAGCCGCTGATCATGAAGACGGCGGCTGGCGGGAAGAGGATTGCGACCTATCAAACGAGGGCACCTCGTCAGCGGGGCGAAAGGGTGGATAAAAGCGTGCGCGGGACGTACAATGATGAGCAAGACATCACTACTTCGGACCATGGTTGCGCGCTGATGGGGATTGTTTATTGTTTAGGTAGACGGAAACGGTTAGAAGTCTTCGCAGGACTGACACTGATAGCAACGAATGCATCGACATCGCTGCTGCTGTGTTCGCTATCATGTGAGCGGTGACGGCGTCATCATCCGGTGCGCCCGAACACAAAGGAGCGGCCCGGATTCGCCACCATTTTGTATTCGGCCTTGCGCACTCCTTGAGCTGGCGCTCCTGAAGACAAGGGACGATCATGAGAATCGCTTTGCCGACTCACATTCCCTCGCAAGGAATGCCAGAGAGCCAACAGCACTCGATCCGTCCAGCATCCGTCGTGATAGTCCACGCCACGTCAGTCCGGAGCAATCCACGTCTCTCGGTCAACCCCACGCCCTGCTGCTGTGCAGAACCCAGGAAGCCCCGAAACTTGATTATAATGGATACAGTCGTATTAGGCATCACACATATGCATTACACAAAGGAACCCCGTCTCTGTTCGTTGTGTTATCTATGTCACCTCAGTCGCGCTTCGTTCATATTCGCTTTCTCGACTCGAAAGCGCCATCGTCTCGAGTGGATGCACCTTGTCACATTCGAGCTCGTTCAAGGCGTCCTCTCTACCATCCACGGCCGTCTACTCGTTCAAGTTCTTCTCATCCCTATTGTTCATCGAATCAGCTCCACACGCAACGCTTCCTCGCCTCGTATTAACTCACCGAGCATTCAACAAGCTCAAATACACATTCCACGCAATTCCACATGTCGATTGAAATCTATCAGCTTGCGAATCAGCACAGCCTTCTCAGAAGGGGAAACGACAAGGGAAACGTACGGGACACGGTACGCGAGCGGCATGAGGCTAAAGTTGACGGCTTGCGCGAGGGGCCAGACTTTCCAGTTGGAGATAAGAGCCGCTGTGGGGATCGTTAGCATGAGACGAGAAGGGTGGGGTAGGCGGGACGAACGGTAGTACATCTGGTAATAAGGTATCAGTATGAGCGGTGGGGGAAAGGGCCAAAGCATGCGGTAAACGTACGTCGCTAAATTTCTCCTTGACGCCTTCTGTGTCTTTACCCTCCATGAAGCCCATTGCGCTCACAAAGATTGCTAGCTGGCGAGGGATGAGCCAACGTTGTGCACGAGCGGGCCAGCGCTTACACCGATTGGAGCCCTAGAAGAGAGATGAGCAAACTTGCCAAACGGCCAACGCTTCTTCACTCACAACAAAAACTGATCTGCAAACACCCTCTTCCCCAACTGCACGCTCCTCCGCCTCGATCCGCCCGTCAGGGGCACATTTCTCTCCAAAAATCTCATCCACACGCCAATCAGCGGCCCCATGGCCACGCCAAACACCGCAAACCGCATCGTGCGCGCGACATCATACCCCTGTGGCGGCGGGGGCTCAAATTCCGGCGTGGAAGGATGCGGCATGGATCGCTGCGCGAGGAGCATCTGGGAGGATTGAGCGACGGCATCGGCGATACTGTTGAGGATGCCGTTGGTGATCATGAGCGTTGGGACAGGGCGGCGGTCAAAGTTGCCATTGTAAAATTTTGCGAACGCCTGGAGGATTTGTGGGGCGGGCATGGCTGTGGCGGGAGGGGATGAACAGCGTCGATGTCGAGCTTTGGACGACGACTGACGAGATATACCTCGGCAGAAACGCATTCTGAGATTCTTGGGCATCGGAATCGCCCAAATCTCGAGGTGAGTTCGCGTTGCAATGACGCAAGACTCGCCCAACTCTGGCCAAACCCCGGCCTGATGCGACATCCGACCCTCCAGTACATCCAGTCATCCTCCTCCTCCTCCAGGCTTGTTTGCTCGTCAACACACACCATGTCCTCCCCACCTGCCAATCAACAACCTCCGTCGCGTGCATCCTCATCGCAACCCCCACTATTCATCAGCTACGTCACCGGTTCTCGCCCCGGCGGCCAGTGGACTACACGCGTCAGTCGCCAACTGATCGACCTCGAGCCATCCGTCGTTGTAGAGCGCGCATCGAACGGAGATCATCCGGAGGCTGCAAGTAGGAGAGAGGGAGTAGCGGAGAGACGAAGGGTTGTGCTACCTTTGCCGACGGCTGGCACGGGAACGAGGGACGTTTCGCGCTCGGAAGGGAATCCGCGGAGCGGTGAGAGTGTTCAGGTGAAAGACGTTGAGCGGCCGATGCCGCAGGAAACAGTTGAAACGATGGCGAGTACGAAGTGCACATCCGACGGATCCTACACACTACGACGGCTCTGGAATAACGCCCACACCCAGCCGGGAAGCACGGGCACCGATATCCGGCAGTCTGGGGAACAGCTGTTAAAGGGTCTCATCGTCGATTACCTCACACACGAGCGGTTCCCGAATACCGTCGGAACGTTGCTTGGGCATGTGAGGTATGGAGTATCGGCGGACGGGGGGAAGGGCAAGGGGAAGGAGGAGGGCGAGGGCGAGGATGACGTGATGATGTCTTCGGTGACTTTGCCCAAGCGTTCGACGGATCATAGGACACGGGCCCATACCGAGGCGCTGGTGGAGCAGATTGAGCGGCGTAAAGGTGTGTGACTCGTCCTCACAGCGCATGAGCGTCACTGACGCTTTCGCAGAAATCCGAGAGCTGCTCCTCTCGGGACGTATAACCGCCGCTACAGACGCTATCCGTCGACACTTTCCCACGATCCTCGACACGTCCCGCGATACCACCGACGAGCCCACAGATGACGAAGACGACGAGATGGATACAGACGACGAATCCGCTTCGGTCGAGCGATACACGCTCCCACAGACCATTCCAGGCAAGCGGAAACCTTCGATGGACACGGCTCCCCCGCCAGCTACGAACGCCCGTCGATATCCCAGCGCGACGGGCTTCGCTGCGGGTCCAACCGGAAATGCTGCACGCGGTGGAGCCGGATCCCGGTTCGGCATGCTGACGACGCCGAGTCTTGGGAACGGGACGACCGGTGCGACGGGCTCATCGGGTGACGTTCAGTGGACTGCGCACACACGAACGTCTGTGAGCTCGCTCCCGAGTGACGCTCACACAAACGACGCCCCGCTAGCCGTTCCTGATTTCCCCTTTGCGCGGACGTACGATCGGCCGACGCTGCTTGCGCTTAATCTCGATATTCAAGAATTTGTCGAGGGCCTTCGAATCTTGCAGCAACATGGCCCAAGTTCACCAAGCGAGGCGACGAGTCTTTCCAACAGTCTCTATGAGGACACTTCCAACGGCCACACGGCTGATTCATCCACAACAACAACGACCGAACCATCCGCAACCCGCAAAGCGACCCGCGACGCCGCCATCCTCGCCTGCCTCGCGCACGCCGCACGCCTCGACGCCTCTGCCCGGCGCCTCCGTCGACCACGCGAAGCCCGACGGTACGCGCAACAGGTACAGGACGTCTGTGGCTTGCTGGCGTATACAGATATGGAAGCGAGTCCGCTTGCGGGGTATCTGGAGCAAGGAAGGAGGGTACGTTTGGCGGAGATGGTGGAGGGGTGTATCATGGGTAAGGTCCCCCTTTCGTCTCCTTTCCGTCCAGATTCATTGCTGACACGGTCCCTCGGTCTAGCCTCGATCGGGTACCCGCCGCACTCGATCTTGGAAACGCTCTGGCAGCAGAACGCGTACGTCTGGCACCCGGAGATTGGGCATCTGGCCGCGAATGACGTCAAGCTCGAGAACGAGGACGTCGAGGGCGACGAGGGGAAGAAAATGCGGGAGCTGGCGATGGTGAGTCATGTTTGACGCTGGGTAGGTTCGTTCGTTGACATCTGCTTAGGATTTATTGTTTGATGAGCCCATGGGGCTGTTGTAGGACGCGGCCATCGATGAACGACAGAATATTGTATGCCTGTGCTTCGCTTTGTAGCTTCTATCCTTTTGAGGAACCGTTGTAGTCTAGAGGAGACTCGAAAGATCATGCATGATACCTGACGATGTGGACCGCTCGAGTCTCACTCGCTGATGTCCGGACCGGTGAGCCGGTGCGCGTTTCATGGCAGACGGATATGCGGCATTCCAGATTTTAAGAAATAAAGTGAGCGAAACCTTGCGAAATATAACGAATATCGTTGTGGATCTCGAAATCGACATCGCCGCAGCAGAGAAACGTCGTCCTTTACAAGCAGCGACCACGTCAATGCCGGACGGGATACGGGTCCCATTTTTCGTTCCAACCTTCCAGGACCGAAGTCCGGATCCGGGACGCCGCCTTTCCCCGGCGCGAAGTCCGAAATGCGAATGGGTGAGAAGCGTATGGCGACATTTCGCAATTCGGAGACAAACTGGGCGAACAGATAATACGTTGGGGATCGTCGCGGATGGTTTCTTTCATGTAGATGGTGCATATCGCGATAGCATTCTGAATCCACCTTGTGACGACCCGAACTGAAACGACAACGGCACGCTCGTGATTAGGTAAGCTGCCACGAATGCTGGCCGTTCATTCGTCATGGCCGCGAACCGAGGAGCGACGCACCCGGCTGGAATGCGGAAACGCAGCGTCGCGCCGGCTGACGGATCGCCGGGGAGAGGATATATGCAGCGTCGATGGGGAGACTGACCGCTTCCTCTGTCCAGCACACCACATACACACAGCACCATGGACGGAAAATTGGCTACCGGTCAGTCGACGGCTCGTCCCCCTCTGCGCCGCATCGCTTACCCCTCCCAGAATACTCGAGCTGGCAAAAGCTGCAGCAGCTGTACGACTCGCAGCACAAGGACCTCAAGCTCAAGCAGCTCTTTGCCGACTCGAAGAATGATCGTTTCCAGCAATTCTCCCGCGAATACAAGTCCCCGTCGACGGGCGACGTCGACCGCATCCTGCTCGACTACTCGAAAAACTTGATCACGGGCGAGATCTTTGACCAGCTGTTGGCGCTCGCCAAGGAGGCCAAGGTGGAAGCGTTCCGAGATGCCATGTTTGCCGGGAAACACATCAACACGTCCGAAGATCGTGCCGTCCTGCACGTCGCCTTGCGAAATGTCTTTTCGTCCGGCAAGCAGTTCCAGATCCAGGAAGAAGGTGCCGACGAGGTGCAGGGTGTGCTCGACCACATCAAGCAGTTTACCGACTCGGTTCGTTCCGGCGAATGGAAGGGATACACTGGCAAGGCCATTGACACGATCGTCAACATCGGTATCGGTGGCTCCGATCTCGGACCGGTCATGGTCACCGAGGCGCTCAAGCACTACTCGAAGCGGGACTTGAAGGCGCACTTCGTGTCCAACATTGACGGCACGGATCTCGCCGAGGTCACCAAGCAGTGCAACCCGGAAACGACGCTCTTCATCGTTGCCTCCAAGACGTTTACCACTCAGGAGACGATTACCAACGCCGAAAGTGCACGAGACTGGTTCTTGGAGTCTGCCAAGGATGTGAGTGCGTTCGGACATCAAGAGGGCCTGACTGACACCCTTGTAGAAAGCACACGTCGCCAAGCACTTTGTGGCCCTTTCCACCAACACCAAGGCCGTCGAGGCCTTTGGTATCTCCTCCAGCAACATGTTCAAGTTCTGGGACTGGGTCGGCGGCCGATACTCGCTCTGGTCCGCCATCGGTCTCAGCATCGCCCTCGTCATCGGCTACGAAAACTTTGAACAGCTCTTGCTCGGCGCGCACGAGATGGACGTCCACTTCACCGAGACTCCGCTCGAGGACAACCTGCCCGTCATCCTGGCCCTCGTCGGAATCTGGTACAACGACTTTTACGGCGCCCAGACCCAGGCACTGCTCCCGTACGACCAGTACCTGCACAAGTTTGCCGACTACTTCCAACAAGGCGACATGGAGTCCAACGGAAAGACCGTCACCAAGGCCGGCAACTTTGTCGACTACGAAACCGGACCTATTATCTGGGGCCAATCGGGCACGAACGGCCAGCACGCATTCTACCAGCTCATTCACCAGGGCACCAAGCTCATCCCGTGCGACTTCTTGGCGCCCGTGGAGACGCTCAACCCGATCGCTGGCGGCAAGCACCACGAGATCTTGCTCTCCAATTTCTTCGCGCAGCCCGAGGCGCTCGCGTTCGGCAAGACCGAGGAAGAGGTCATCAAGGAGCTCGGACCGGAACAGGCCAAGAACGAGGCGCTCGTCAAGTCCAAGATCTTCCAGGGCAACAAGCCGACCAACTCGATCATGTTCCAAAAGCTGACGCCCAAGACGCTGGGTAGTTTGATTGCCATGTACGGTAAGTGGCGCCGGGGTCATGTCCCGATCCTTGCGCTGACGGTCTTGCAGAGCACAAGATCCACGTACAGGGCGCTATCTGGGGTATCAACTCGTACGATCAGATGGGTGTCGAGCTCGGCAAGGTGAGTCAAAGGGAATGCGGTAGGGGGCTGGACTGGACTGACACTTTCGTAGGTCTTGGCCAAGAACATTCTGGCGCAACTCGGCGACGAAAGCAAGGTTACCGGCCACGACGCCTCGGTGAGTCGCATGCAGCGGGAAGGTGCGACATCGCTAATATCGCCCTCAGACCACTGGCTTGATCCACTACTTCCAAAAGAACCGAAAGTAAAATAACATGACGTGGGTCTCTCATTTATGCAATTGTACATAGAATATGCAGAATTAGGATAAGAACCGCGCTGCTGTCGCACGGCAAGTCAAGAACACCGGAAGATGCCCTTTGCTACAAAAGGAGTGGTGATGCAACGTAACCGCTGTAGAAAGAGCCCTCGCGGGCCATATTCTCCGCCGGCTCATACCGAAATGATTCTTCATGAACGACTCGGATATCGTCTCGGATCCGTAAATCCAGCCAGCCGGAACGTACTCCGATCGTCAAGGAGCCAGTGGCATCTGGAAGCAAACCGGTCACCCAGAACAATCGTGCACACTCGAGCATCCGCTGTTCAATCCATCGAGCTTCGCGCAAGTATGAGGGAGTAAGCGAGGCCAAGATCTCCTTGACATCGTTGATTGTGCATATGTTGTGGACGTGAATGCGTATCTCCACAAGGGCATAGATCCGCTCCTCGCGGATGGCAAGAGCAAGCTGGTTCCGTCAGTTCTATTCGGCTTGCGCAGCGAAAGGCTCACGCTAGCAGCTATCAATTTTGCCTCTTGCATATTCGGGACTCTCAGACATAGATGACAAGGCGCCCCGTGACCGAAATCCAGGCCCCAGGACTCGAACGAGCGCGATGCCGTTCTTGAATACAAGAGGGCGAGGGCATCGCCGATTACGACATTGTAGAAACGGGTGAGCCGGTCTAGATCTATGCGACTGTCCCCACGCGATGTAGTGTATCCCTTGACAAACTCCATGCAAATTCGGTAAATGTCTTCACACGCAAAGGTCGGGACAGCTCCGGAGCCGATGGGTGCCAAAATCGCTCGTCGGCATCGCTTGAACGTCAACTGAAAGCCCTCCCGATAACGCATTGGTGGTAAAGGCAATTTGAGCACAAGCGCGGCAAGTGAGAAGACGTCTGCCGAGCCAAAGCTGAAATTGCTGTGAAGACTGAACAACCATCCGTACTGATCCGTCACAGCAGTCGCCTTGAGACGTGGCAGAGCGCCCATGGCTATGGATTCACGAATGGCCGATTGTTCCCTTTCATGCAATGGACGAGTGTGAGGGGAGTCGCGCACAAAGTCCAGAATGAATCTTTACTCAAGTCAGCGAATGGCCTACAACAACGAGTTCACTTACTCGAGGTATTTGGCGCCCGGTCCAGAGATCATCCTTCGCCACTTGTGAGTCTGTTCCGAATAGTCGGCCGCATGCTCTCGCATGTTCCCAAAGTCCCATGTCACGGATTGGTGAAGGTTTGTAGTCTCCCACGAATAAGATTTCCACACGAGTACTCTGTAGAGAACTGGAAGAGTCGCAAACTGCACTTGTCTTGAAATCGCGTTGAGGCTAGCGCAAGTTTCGAGCGAGTCCTCAGTGGACAACCACTGCGCGACCCGCACACAAACATCGGGCGGAATGTCCAAGCCGCCTTGCTTTATGTTGTTGATAGAGCGCTGCGTGGATAAGGCTGGCAGAGGGACGGTAACCATGATTGGCCAAGGATTCATGCCCGAAATACGCTGACGCGGCCCTCCGGTGCCCTGTATATCAATGCACCATTGTAATGCCGCCGTATTGAAATCAAGATGAATCTGACCCAAGAGCATGCAAGGTAAATTGTATCTGCAGGGACCTCGGAGCAGAAGCCTTGGGCCGGATGCCATGTTCAAGTTTCGACGAGCTGCAGCAATGTACGCTGGAGTGACCATGTACATGATCTCGCGAAGCTCGACGAGGTCGATGGCTTCTCGTAGGTTGAACTGTAATCTGACGCACGCATGATGATGATCCGACGCGATGACTCCTGCCCACTGTAGAACTGTCAGCTTGATACGTTTCAGGGCACGCGCACTTACCTCTCGCAGAATTCCCGTCAGCTGTACGACATTGAGACTTTCCACCTCAACTGCCGGAAACTGGGTACTTTCCTGAGCTGAAAGATAGACGCGCAAGCGGACCAGTGAAGTCAAGCTGTACATAGTGTCGAGAAAGACGGCATTCAAATCACCTATCGGCTCCGCCGACTGGATATCGTTCTGTCCGGGAAGACCAAATTCGTCAAACATGCCACCGGGGTCTAGAGCGTTCTCCTCCTGCCAACGAAGACGAAAACAAGGGCCTAGTTCGTGGATACGTTGAGTGTCAAGCCATACCCGGCAAAGATCAGACCGATACATGATCATTGGGTAAAGGAACAGGTCGAGTTCTGAACAGGTTGCGCCAAACAAGCTCTGAAAGAGGATTGCAAAGTCGCCTTGGTAACTGAAGGCTTCGTGAAGCCAGATGTAAATGCTGCCACGAAGGACGGATGCTGTCGCTTTCAGTGTCTCGTGGCGAATCGAAGGTAGGGCAAACCGGAGAATGGGTTCTATGAGTGTTACCCGAGTCTGCAAGAAAGAATCGCTTGAGGTGTCGCTGGTGATGCAAGGCTCGTCTATGATGTATCTGCATGACGTTAGGGGAGTCTGAGTCACTGCCTTGAGCTTACTGAATGTATCGAGCACCTCTGGCTCGCTTCAGCGGACCAAGGACCTGACCGACCCAACCTGTCAAAGTGCTCGAAGCGGTCCAGTCATATTGCAAGGTGATTGTCCGAAACAAGATGGGCAAGGTTGTCCGGAAGATCGCCTTGTTAGTAGCATTCAAGCTGGCACAGGTCCTGTGTTGACGTCTTGTGACGAGGTAGTCGGCGATGATGCGATAGACGTGAAGGAAAGGGTCTCCGCGCGTGCGAGTGGAAAGAGGCATGGGATCTGCTTCGGCCGGTTGTTCGGGTGACGCTGTGCCCTGTCTCGTGATCTGTAGTTGCTCCATTGTAGGTAAGAGCGGGAGAGAAATCGAGATCGACGGCCAAGGACTGTGTTGCAAGAAGAGGAGAAAAGGGTGTCCGCCAAGGGCCGATAACTTGATATCGCTGCTGGATTGTCAAGAGATGAAGGGGCCGAGAACTTGGGTATTTGGGAGAATAGCTGGGAGAGTTGGCACCCAGTCCACCGCAAGGGATCTACTGGACGCCAATGAATGGATGAATGCATTGTGCAGCCCTTTACTCGGCTTCTTATGATCACCCATTACATCGTTGGTCTGCAAGCTGGTCTGCAAGCCGAGGTCGAACGCCGTTCGTGCTTATATTCTCGGCCGCCGAAATCGATCTCAGTGGTTAGGGGTCTGAGGTCGTCGACGACATCCTCGTTGCCCAAGTTGAGTTACAGAAGAGGCTTTCGCCAGCGACACGACCGTCGCGCATCGTCATGGCCTCTCTACAAGCAGCTCAAACGGCGAGCACGACAAATACCAACGATTCCAGCCCCGAATCGACCTTGCGTCCAGTCACATCTGCGTCAGGATACGTTTTTCCGACCATCTGGTCGTTTCCTCCATTCTTCACGTATGCAGTATACTGATCAGCGTCGTCCGAATTCTGATCCAGACCCATCAGCCTACAGCCCAATCCACAGACATTCGCGCACCAGATAGGCCTCTGGACACAACTCCTTCTGTCATGGGCCAAGTTTCACCGCGTATTCTTCCTGGACGCCGGAGCATTCGACGGCGGAGATTGCAAAGAGGTATTCCATAATCAGGCGATCAACAGTATGTCTTCATCTCCTCCGTGAATTACCTATGCTCAAGTCTCTTGCAGGAAGATTACAGCCGCCAGCGCTAAAACAGTTTGTAACCCATCTGCAGAAAGAAGGTGAGAAGCCTTCCGTGTGCACCGATCTACCGCTAAGCTCCATCACAGGCCTGATATCGCCCGATCCGCCTCAACAATCTTCAACGTACCTCATATATTGGAAGAAACCAGAAGAATGGGCTTCGGTCATTTATTCATGGGTAAGCCCTTCAGCCATTCCTTATCTCAAAAGCTGGAAATCGTCATCAAGGTATCCGAGAACGGTCTCACCGGATCCATCATGACATTCTACGAGTTGACGGAGGGAGACATGGCACATACGACAGGTGGGCGACTCGCCGCATGTCAGCTACATTCGCTGACTTGTTTTCAGAGTTTTACCAGCTTCCACCGTCACTGCTCCGGAGAGCGCTCGACGTATTGGTCAAGAGGGGAAAGGCACAAGTCTTCAAGGGTGAAGATGTAGCGGAAGGTGTAAAGTTTTTCTAGTTCTCTCGGCACAGTTGTACAGAATTCCAAGCATATTCAAGGCGTTCTTCGTGATGCGGCAACCTGCACCTCCAGTCCTGGTGGTGATCAACTCAACAAGTTCCGTAGCGCCATCTTGTCGTTCAATCTGGAAGAGTCGATGTTTGGAGAAGTGCTTGGCTGCGGGTCGCATGGCCAAGAAGGTGAGATCTCCACAGAAGAGACGAGTCGGTCATTTCCGTTTGCGGGTTCGGCTTTTTGCTTGTGCACAAACGGATGGGGCGAAGGCGGGGGCGAAGCCGATCCCGTTGCAACGAGCAAGCTGGGGAGCGGAAGATGTCCGTCACGCTCTGCCATGCGATCCATGCGGCGCTCGAGGTTATCAGAAGCCGGCTTCGAAAGGCGCGAACGTCTTTCTGTAGGAACAGCGAGGCACCGACTAGCTGGGGTTGAGGTTGCATACCGCCGTCTAGCGTCCCCCTTGGCCGGAATCTTGTGCAACTGCGGTGGAAGCGGGAGTCCTGGGATCGCCGCTAGGAATGGTTGTGGAATCAGGACGGGCAATGCGTCTGTTGGGGGTGGTAACTTGAATCGACGTATGGTCGGTTGCTTGTATATTCGCTGACGAACATTATGGCTGGTGAGAGTCATATCAAAGGCCGAGGGAGCTTTAGGAGAGGTCAGTGAACGGAATCAAGACAATGTCAATGCACTCACGCAGCTTTCCGGGATACGCATGACGCGGATGTACCACAAAGACCGAGCTCAACGTGACATGGCAAAGCTGGATCGTGTCCCTGTGGCGTAGGTTGTGAGCCCTCGTCCCCTGCGCAAACCAATTACTTACCTGTACTTTTCGAAAAGCGAAAACCTTAATCGGAATCTTCCCGCGATCCACACTTTGACCTCTGGAAAGAGGAAGACTTTGACTGGTGTGCTGCCTTCATCCAAAACTTGATACGTCGGCGAGACCACCGTCCCTGTTACGTATGGCTGGGGATGGCCCTCGCGGTCGCGATAGGTATTTAGCTCGATTCCTGTCTTGCTGTCGACCAAGGTGACGCTCATCAACAGCTGTTCAGGATCCAATGTCGGGTTACGGATCTCCCGAATCTCAATGATGGGTGTCGGTTCAAGGTAGTGCGGAGCTGGGAAGACAGTCAGAAGACAATTAGATAATCGATCCTTGTTGGTGCTACTATGTGCTTACCGTTATCTGCAAGAGTTGAGACACAGGCATAATGTGGATGTTGCTTGACGTGGATCACACATGTCTCCATTCTTGAATCGAAGATTTCGCGCATGTGATCCGTTGAGTATGGAGCGGTGTATGGGCAATCAGACGAAAGAGGCTGCCCTTCGCGTGCTGAGATGAACATGAGAATGTGTCACGCATGCTCATCAGCAGCAGACGAGGCACCGCTATATCGAGGAGCACATCATCGACCATTCGCATGCTGGTGTCGAGTCGAGTCGAGAGCATTGTCCGCACAACAATAGGCATCAAGCCGGAGTTTATAAATCGATGCAGAAATCGCTCAGGCTTCCAGCGATGTTCCATCACCCCTTTACAGTTTCTTACCAAAGGCACTCCTTTATATGACCAAAGGACGTTCATTGTGCGAAGACGGCATCTCATCATGTCATACTCGTTCGTCTAATCCGCCCTGAGCAAACTTTTGCTGCCAACCTGAAAGTGTCCCGCTCTCTGCCACGTTCTCCGCCCGTCGACCCCGATGTGTAGTTACAGTAACCCGCGTTTCGGCCTGAAACGTCCGGCGACGTCTCACGGTGCCTTGGTATTTAACTCGACCCATCAATTCCTAATCGATACTGCGGACCCCATACACGATTACAACTTTTTCACCTTGCTTTTATACAGTTCACTTCTTGCACTTGCCCTCAAAGATCAAGAACTGCCACGAATGCTGCTGCACTGTGTGCTTCCCGGCCTTCTTCGACCAGGCATTCGCGTCAAGCTGTGACACCTTTGGAACTACGTTTTCCGGGTTCTCGAACGAGTTCTAGGGCACATTATCAGCTTCGAACCGGTGTACCTTGATGGTACTCACCACGGCAGTCAAGTCGTCCGAGTACAACTCGTGCACCTCTACCTTTTCGACGTCGAATCCAGTGAATGTCAGATCACCCTCCCACGCGGCTTCTGGGTGTCGGTTCAGGATGCTCAATCGAATACTCGACTTGCCGTCCTCGAGATCAACGACTACTGCCGTCATGTCGACGTACGCCGCCTTGCCGAGGTGCTGGACCCATCCGGGATATGAGGGACCGGCGCTGCGACTGGTGAGCAAGCGAAGAGAAAGGACGACGAGTCACTCACTAGAGCTCAGGGGCGTATCCCAGGTTCAGCAATCGCCCATTCTTCATGTACTTGGCAAAGAGTCGAAGGGGGAAATAGGTGATTTGGTAGAGCAAGCCGGTTGGACTCGTCATCAATGGGGAGATCTACGCAATGTTAGCTTACGAGCTCAACCTTGCGCAACCTACTCACAACGTTGACACTCTGCGCGATACATGCGATTCCGACCTGCTCGTGCTTCCTGACAAGAACGTTCAACCAAGCACATACTCCAAGCGCGTCGGTAAAGTCGTATGCCTGCTCCAAGCCAGCTGACCCGGGCGCCTTGACCTCGTCCCAGACGTTCCACTCGTCATAGCAAATCTTTACATTTCTCGCCACGACGCTCGCATCGCGGTTGTTCCAGTCAAAGATGTTGGCCGCCTTTTCAATCTTGGCAAGGTCGATCAGAGACTGGCAGATCTCGATACCTCGCTCTGCGGCGGCAGGGCCAAAGACATTCTTTTCATAATCGAGGCCTTGGACGGTGGAGAAGCGCTCGTGACCCAGCATGGAGTAAAAGTGGATAGAGTGGTAGTCGACGATGCCGATCATGCCCTGCAGGACCTCTCGATCCCAGTCCGAGTTGCCCTGGAGGATGGTCAGCTACGTAAAGCCGGAGAGCTAACCGAATTTACCTGATTACCGCAAGACACCAACTTGATGGTCGGATCCACCAATCGCAGACCGTGTGCCCATCGGGCGGCCTTCTTGGTGTAATCGGTAGCCGAGAGATGGCCGACCTGCCACGGGCCGTGAATCTCGTTCCCGAGACCCCAAAGCTTGACGTTGTGTGGTTCGTCCCGGCCGGTGTTCTTTCGACGCAAGTTGGCCCAGTAGGTGTCGCCGGTTCCGTTGCAGTATTCCAGCCAAGAAAGCGCTTCCTCGTACGTTCCGGTACCCATGTTTAGGCAGAGATAGGGTTCAACGCCAAGCGCTCTGGAAAAAGTCAGCGACGAAAAGGCCAGAGGTCGATGCACATACCTTGCATAATCGATAAACTCGTCAGTTCCAAACATGTTGGATTCCGTCGAGAGCCAAGCGAGCTCGATGCGCTTCGGTCGCTTCTCGATGGGACCGATACCATCTTGCCAATGATAGTTGGACACAAAGTTTCCACCTGGCCATCGAAGAATGGGTGTCTCGAGCTCTCCATTCTTTGCGAGAACCTTCATCACGTCTTTCCTCCATCCCAGACGACCTTGCTTGATGCCTTCACCGTCTTGCTTTTCCAACAGATCGGCTGGAGACGGCGCGGCGGGGTTATCAACGATGCCCCCGTAGATACCTCGACCGAGGTGCTCGATGAATCCCGAGTATAACTTGTCCGAGACGGTCTCCTGCGTGGCATAGGTTCGCGGGTTGATTGAGACGGCCGTAGAAGTCAAGGTCTGAGGATGAAGATCCTTGGGCTGAAGTTGCGCCTTGGAGGTCGCGTCCACTTGAGGGATCGTGTTCGAGTCGGCGTAAGGGTTGATTCCAGCCATGTTGGATTGTATGAGTTGCGCTCGAAAGCCAAAGTAATGCAAGGCCGTGACCACTTATAATGTTGCTCAATACGAGATCGTAAAGAGGAATATAGAGGACCCCGCATGGGTTGTGCCATGGGTTCCCACAATTGATCACTCGGTTTCGAGGGAAAGCGGTAAACCGAGGTGAGTATCCGCCGGATATCCCGACAGGATGGCTGCCGTGTATCCGGGCCGACTTTCGGCCCGGGCGAGAAGGTGATGACCAATCTTTCAGCCTGATATATGCGAAAAGCAAGAACGTTACGGATATCAGACTGTTTAAGGGTCAGGTTTTATGTCATTATTTGGCCTACATCCGTTTCTCTGGTCAGCTATGGCGTTCGGCGTTGCTGCAACCGTGCACGATCTCGACCTTCGATATGCTGGAACGGAAAGGCACCTGTATCTTGTACGCATCATTCTAGTGTTAGGTGACTTGGAGGGGTTGCGAAAGGCGCCTGGCGGGCGAAAGAGCATGCGAGCGAGAAAGGCCCTCGGCGACAAGCTGACGTATATCGCGAATCTGACCAACCCTTGCGGATACGATGAAGTATGCGTAGTCAAGGCATAGAGATCGATACATTGTCATATTGTTAACAATTCATAAGTGATGCTAGTGGTCCGTGTTTGATACAAGCTTGTTTTTGAGATACAGTTCATTTTTACAGCTCCGAGCGCTCGTGAATTATAATTGTGTCGTACTGATTCATCATTTAGAGACGTCGTACATTGTCGTCCGAAAGGTGACCGGCGAGCCGTCCCATGTCTACGGGCGTTGAAAGGGCGACAGGCGAGGCTGGCGAACCATCCACATCGGACATTCGGTCGTATACCGTCGATTCGCGAGGGTAAGTCGGTTGTGCCGCTGGCAATAGCTTAGCCTTGTCGTGCGTCTGAGGAGAGTCGCCGGCGAAAGTTGAAACCGTGGACTGCCTGGTCTCCGAATGAGGGTCGAGCGAATCTTCCTTGGGTACCCATCTGACGCTGGTTAACAGCTGACCCAGCATCGTCTCGATTCGGTCGAGTCGCTGATTGTAGCCCGGGGCATGGTTGGCTTCCAAGTCGAATGCCTGTCGACGAATGTAGTAAGAATCAAGGGGAACGCTGCTGGAAGGCAGACTTACGTGTGTGCCAGTAATATTCGGTTCGTCGTGGGTTAACAGATCTCCAAGACCAGTTCCCTGGTTCGCCATAGTAGGTCCGGTATGGGTACTGGTAGTAGTGCGACCGGTGCTGCTGAGCATGTTGGGAGCGGCAGTAGCACCTCCCGTCAAGGAGCTGGCACCTCCGGGAACGGCTTGGTTCATGTCTGTAGCGCCTTGAGCTTTCGCCTTGGCCGCTGCTGCTTCGTCGTCGGCTTCAGGTCCCAGAACAGTTTCATATTCGAGATACTGGAGGAAGGTCAACAGACTGCTTGAATGCGAGTGGCAAAACTTACTTTGATAAATTTGTAGAATCCAGCAGCGATGGTGGCGCCCAAGGCGGGGCCTAGCCAGTACAGCCAATGATAGTTGTTAAACTGTTTGAGAACGACGCAGGGTCCGAAAGATCGAGCCGGATTAAGCGAACCTCCGGTGTAGCTGTGTATCGGAGGTCAGTGTCGATCGGAAGAGACGCGCTCCAGTCACTCACTATACCGACATCAATTCAGCGATGAATAATGCCAATCTGGAAGATGGATGTCAGTACTAAGTACTCAAGCAGCCGAAAGAACGAATCAATTTACCCAATACCAATTGGAGCCAAGAAGGTCGCCTTGTGCTTTTCGGCGGCAAGCAGCAGACTAGAACAAGGATTAGCCACGTCATGAAACGTCCAAGATTCTTACGCCACGCTACTGACATGGTGATCATGAGCATAGCGGTCATAAACATCTCGATGAAAAGACCACGCGCGATACTGGTTCCACCGCCCAATTGAGTTCGTACGTTCAAGGTGCCAGGCAAGATCGCGTCAACGATAGCAGCGCCTAAAATGACGTCAGACTTTGGCTGCACCACGCCAACCACTACTCACCAGTCATTCCGCCCAAGATTTGAGATACAGTCAAAAGGCAAGCTCGGAGAGGCGTGAGCGCGCCAACCAAGGCCATACCCAAGGATACCGCAGGGTTAAAAAGACCTCCGGAAACTCGGAAGAAAATCCATGCATTGACAGCCAGACTGAAACCGAATGCGAGGGAGATATACAGCAAACTCGAGGTGTTGACCGCGGCAACGGTGGTACCCTTTTCGCCTTCGGCGGTAGCGCCAGTCACAGATGTAGTTGGAATGTTGGCGACATTGGTAGCGCCCAGAGCAAGGAGCAAGAACAAGGTGGTGCCGACGTATTCTCCTATAAGGCCGCAGAGGCGTCACTGCCGAAACTTTGGCTTCACTGACAAACGCGGCACTCACCTACGCATGCGATAAAGTGATTCTTTATGGCGAGACGCCTGGGAGACTGCTCAGCTTGCCGAACATTCCAGGCAAGAGGGCCTCTTTGGCGCATATTGGCTAGGTGCGAGTGCTTGCCAGCCTGGACATCTCGATCAGCCTGGAAGGCCTTTTCGTTGTTGTGGGAAAGCACTGAAGGCTTTTGACGGGCCATGACTAGGTTACGGGCTAGTATGTGTCTGGTTGTGTTGTTTGACTTGAAAGGACAACCGTGATCGATGGAAGGCTGGATCACGGTGAATAGTTAACGCTCGAGAAGAAGAACGTTGCCAGATCGGGTCCTTCGCAGATGAGAACGATATTATATACTCGCTGCGCGCTACAGACCGCTTCTCTGACGCTCTATTTTTCCCAACGTACAGTTCACGACGTCATTCCAGCTGGCCAGCGTCAATGTATATCTGCTATACCGTCGGGGCAGACGGCGCAGGATATGATCTCGGTTTCGATTTCAAAATGGTACCACAATAATTCTCCCGCAATCCTGCTTGCATTCTCGCTGATGTCATTCCTCGTGCGATCGTGACGCATGGCCTCGGCGTGGCTGACAGGTCGTCACCGAGTGATCGTCACGGCGGGGGAAATAAATCAGGTTTCGGTCGTCGATCGCTCTTCTCCAAGCTTCTTCAGCTACTTCTTCTCTTCTTCCGAAGAATTTCTTGAAATGCTCTCGAAGAAGCAGCTGAGGAAGCCCGAACGTCCAGATGCATCATGGAGAGGGACTCGAATTTCAGGCGCTGGAAAGTGCTTGGATTCTGAAAGCTCGGTTGGGTATTATCGAGCTTATAGTTGTCGTCAGTTGGATCAGCCGTCAGAGCTATCAGCAGTTGGCAGGAGGCATCTGGAAAAGCAATTGCAAGAGCGTCGGCTTATGTTTATGGGTGTTTTGTTGCCTGGAGAGGTATTCGGAGCAAGTCTCTTGGAATCCTCAGACTTTCGCGCACTTTTACCCGTCGAAGGTCGAATCATCGAGTCAGCCGACTTGGAAGCGGGCGTCATGACGAGTACTAGCAGTATCGCATTCAACCACGTGTTTGATGACCCAAAAATGGATACATGTCCGACTACGATCATCGACCAGGGGTCGAATTCCCATTCGTCTCCTTCTCTCCCTGCAATTATCTGTCCTAACTCGTCAGATTTAAGCTAGCTTTGGCTCGACCCAGGATGTCACCTTCCGATTAGAGCGTGCTAACTTGACGGCAATGCTCGGAGAGGTGAAAGTGGTGGCACGGGTGTCAAAGGGGAGAAAATCAGCGATGTCGGTGCTTGTAGATGGTAATAGCTATCGCACTCTGCTTGCCACCAAGAGAGGCTCCCTCGGAAGCTGAGACCCAATTTTGTGAGCCGCACCTCAAGCTAGCGCTTTTGAGGCAAGTTTCTGAGCAATATCCACGACCGGCAGATTTGGCCACTATTTGGCCAGCCTTGGTGCAGCTCTTGGGCCTTGTGCGGAACCAATTGAAGAAGCTGTCCAATCTACTTACGCGTTCCTGACCATCCTTGGTGACAGGGCAATTTCACCCGTCCTCTCATTCTCATTCTCATTTCTCTTGGCGTTTGACTCTGGTATGATGTGACAATTCTCGGGAGTCACCAGCTGAGTCACCAAACTGGTCCCGGGGAAGAGCGCTCCGAAGTGCGAACGTTAGCTCCATACCTAGCCCTTGCATTGCCCCTGCATACTCGTGCAACAGAAGCTTGGGCACCGGCTTAGACCATGCCCAGACGGAGGGGACTCTTCAACCAATAGGCCAGTGTGTCCAGAAAAAGCGGGACGACCCGCGTAATTTGCCAGACCATGCTCTATGCGAATTCCAGACGGGACTACCGCAAAAGGCCTGGATGGCGAGGAAAAGTCCCCGAGTAGCGCCCTGGATCAGTCAACGAGCTAGTCAACCTGAGGCGATGGTGCTAGTCTCTAATGCTCTTTCTGCACTAGGCCACGACGATCTTGGCCCGGTTCTTCCCGTGTATGGCTCCGGGAATGGAGCTCCCCGGGGCTCACGGAGCTGTTCACCAAAGCCAAGTGGGAGAATAGCTTGGGCCACGTTTCAGGTGCCATTCAACAGGCACAGACCAATCACCTTCGGAAAGTGGGGATCCCGGAAACGCTTGGAACCGGTATAGCGCGACTGGCGTGCCTTGCCGCGGGAAGGCGAGACCGGAGAGAACGTGATGTGCATACCCAGATGCCTAGATCCTGTCTTCTTCGCCGCCAGGATCAGCCTTGAAGGTCACTCGAAGAGAATCCGTAATTGAAACTCCAGGATCTACAGCTTTGCCGCTAGGGCATTGCCACCGTTGCCAAGCGATGGACTCTTCGAATAGCAGTTAACCATTCCAGGCAGCCCGCGGAGTACCCAAAAGCAACCAGCCATTCCCCTTTATCGTGCGCTGCTGTCCATTGAACCGCTGGATATAAAGTCTGCGACGTGGGCCCGAGGGTACGCCGTTCAAATTCTCCCATTCTCCGCATCACACACCCTCGCAAGTGCCCAATCCCACTCACGCAACCAACACGAAATTCACCCTTCACAGATCATGCTCGCCAAAGCCCTCCTCGCCGCGTTCTTCGCCGCGCTCGCGCTCGCTTGCCCCGAGCACGACTACCACACCCGCTCGCTGCAAAAGCGCGCCGAGGGCAACATGACCTGGGCGTACGAAGCCTCGTACGATTGGGGCCGCCTGTCCGAGGAATACGTACTGTGCCAGGATGGCACGCAGCAGGCGCCGATACCGCTCCGGCTCGATCAGGGACTTTCCCTGCGACATGTGCCGGGGGATATGACCGGATACGATCGAAATGTTTCCGGACAGTTTTACAACTGGGGTTACGGCCCGGCGATGACGCTCACCCATCCGGAGGGCAACTTTACCGGTCTTCCGCACTTTACGTTCGAGGAAGACAAGGGCGACAACCAAACGGTCTACATGTCGGGCTGGCACATCCACGCGCCCGCTGATCACAGCGTCCAGGGCGACCGCAGTAAAGCCGAATTGCATTTCGTGCACGTCACCGCCGATGGCCGCCCGCGCGCCGTCCTCTGTTTCCGGATCGACCCGGGCAGCCATGATTCCGAGTTTTTCGGCCAGATGCCCGAGTTGATCAGTTATCGGGAAAAGGAGAAGCGTGTGGATGCGGCGTTGAATTTGGACTTGGCGATGCTCGAGGCGGAGCGGTTTAGCGAGTTTTGGACCTACAAGTGAGTCCGTCTTGTTCCGAGTGGTTGGGGACACCCGCGCTGATAGGTGTCTAAGGGGAAGCCTGACGTCGCCGCCATGTACCGAGGGCATCCGATTCTACGTTGCCCGACAGATCTTGTTCGTCGGCGTGGACCAGATGCGCGCGCTCTTGCGGGTGAGCCATTACTCGGCGCGAGCGGAGCAGGAAGTGTGGCAGCACGAGATCAACGCATAGTGGCAGGGTCGGGGGTCTTGCATGGGCGTGTCTGGTTGTAGCATGATACCACGTTATATCTTTTTCGTCGTCAATTTGCGTGTTGAGCCTTGTAAATCTCCCAAAGCGTTCCCGCGGACAAGCCCGTCACCTCCTCAACCCACTCCTCCCGCCACTCGCCCCGGACCAAGCGCGCGTTCACATCTCGCACCAACTCGCGCGCACAACTCCTCTCGCAAATCCACTCAAGCCACAGCGCCGTCACTCCATACCCATCGACATAGGATCCCCCTTCGCCACGCTTCACCCATTCCCTTGGAGTGAGCCCCAGCACGAGACGCACGTAGTCTGCCACGCCCTCGATCCACCACCACGCTGCGGTCCCGGCCCCATCATACTGCATCACGTGAACGAGTTCGTGCGTGATCACGCCTTGGAATTCGTGTGTGGCTTCATCGACGCCACGGGTAGACCAGGAAGCGATCCAGGGGAGGGAGAGCGTGATGGTGTCGCCTTGGGTATGCGCGAGTCCGTCGGCATGGGTGAACGCAAGCGTCATGTTCCGATACCGCACCGGCAACTCGATGCCGAGGATCGCGCGAATCTTGGTGTATTGTTGGCTTAGAAATTGCACGGGATCTGGAATGCAGGAAAGGAAGCACTGGATCGCGGCGTCGTCTGCTGAGGGATAGCGGATGGAGATGGTGAGTGCGTTCGGCGGGATTGGCTGGATCGACTGTGTTTCCGGGTGGACGATGTATGTTTGCTGCGCGCCGAGGAAGGGCGGAGTGCGGCTGGGTGGGAGGGGTGCCATTCTCCGAGGTGACCTCTGCGACCTCTATCGCGAGTTACGAATCCCTTGGGATCACCTTGGGCCATCCCGTGACGACTCGACAGGCTCGTACCGCGATATCCCTCGCTCACCGGCAACCTCGGCGACCGTTTAGTTTCCCGATCGACCGTCGCGCGGAAGCAGACTAACCCCTGAGTACTCATCGAACAATAGCGATCCAGTATGCGCCATTGTCCTATAAGGGCCCTCGCTCGCGCCCGCCAAGAGGGACACCGCCCTCAGCAGCACACCATGTCCTCCATCTGGACACAGCCCATGCGCGCATGGCCCACAGACGGCATCGACACCGAAACATCCAACGCGCAGGCGAGTCTCTGCATCCCCTTTCCGACCGTCCTCCCAACGCTCACACCTCACACCCCTCCGTAGGCCCAAACGGAATCCACCATTCTCGCAACTCTCACAACCCAGCCTCCCTCGCCGCCGAAATCCCTCGCAAAATCCCTGCACGCGCAATACTTTGGGAAACACCTCCTTTCCCTTCCGGCCCCTTACGCTTCCCTCGATGCGTCCCGCCCATGGCTCGTCTATTGGTCCCTGCACGGGTTCGACCTTCTCGGCGTCGCCCTCGACCCGACCATGCGCGCACGTGCGGCGGAAACGATCCTCGCGTTCCAGCACCCCGAAGGCGGGTTCGGCGGCGGACCGGCACCGGGACATGATGCGCATCTGTTGCCGACGTATGCGAGTGTGATGGCGTTGGCGATCACGAGTTTGCCCGAGGCGTGGGAGCGGATCGATCGGAGGGCGATGTACGAGTTCTTCATGCGGTGTAAGCGGGCCGATGGGAGTTTTGTCGTTTGTCGTGGTGGAGAGGTGGATGTGAGGTCGGTTGCCGAGGGCATCATGGCATGAGCGAATACTGATTCATTGTAGGGGAATCTATTGTCTGCTTGTCTGCGCAACGATGCTAGATATCCTCACCCCAGAACTGATCGCCGGCACCGATAAATTCCTCCAAGCGTAAGCCTCGTACACCCCTCTGTTCGGCCACGCTAACTCCCTCCCCAGGTGCCAGACATACGAAGGCGGCTTCGCCTCTGCCTCCTGGCCCCACGGCTCGACCTCGTCACCCGCCGCTGAAGCTCATGGAGGATACACATCCTGCGCTCTCTTCTCGCACTACCTTCTCCGGCCACTTCACGTAGACCCCCACGCGCCCATCGCGCCCATCGACACCGACGCGCTCCTCCGCTGGGCCGTCATGCAGCAAGGATCGGCCATTGAAGGTGGTGGGTTCAGGGGCAGGACGAACAAGTTGGTCGATGGGTGCTATGGTTGGTGGCTAGGGGGGTTGTTTGCCGTGCTCGAGGGTCTGGTGAGGGGCGATCCGGGCAAGGGCGGGGATGCGACGGGGGAGGGGGAATGGGAGGATGTGGAGGGACGAGGTGGGTTTTCGCCATCGGCGCCTGCTTTTTTCTCGCGCAAGAGCTGACGAAGGACGTAGACATGCTGTTCAATAGGATCGCGCTGCAGGAGTACATCTTGATCGTTGCCCAGGGCCCGAAAGGCGGCTTGGTCGACAAGCCTGGCAAGTAGGTCGCATAACGTCTCGTCCATTCAACGTGGCTAACCTCCCCGGGCAGAGCCGCCGATTCCTACCACTCGGCCAACAATCTTTCGGGCCTCTCCTCCGCGCAACACTTTGTCACGCATTCCCCCTCGCAAATCTCGGCCAACCGCTCCGCATGGAAGGATTCCCAGCCGCCGGCATGGCTCGTCGAGCGTCTGACGGCGCAGGGGGAATCGGTCGAGGAGATTCACAAAAGGAGGAGGGAGGTGTGGGCGCATGCGTGTGGATGGGTCGAGGATCCGGATGCGATGCATGTTGTGGGCGGGGAAGAGAATCGGGTGGTACGTGCACACTTTTCCTGGAGGGGGAGCGATGCGGGTCTGACGGATCTGCGCGTTCTAGAATACGACGAACCCGGTATTCAACATCTTGATGCTGCGCGTCAAGCCATTTGTGAATCACTTTTATGGACAGTAGTCGATCCTGAGTGCGTTGTTGTATCTCTACGCTGAGCCCCCGTGGCCAGCCCATGTATAATCGCGCGCCAATGACGTGTCATCCCCCCGTATCGGCCCTATCGGCCCTTGCCCGCGCGCCCAGCCCAATCATCGAGAATGACGCGAGGGTGCGCCCCGTGCAAGACCTGAGCGTGCGCGCAGGCAGGCAGTTGCGACGAGCGAGGGACCGAGGACGTTTTCAGTGGGCGTTCATCGCGCGGTGGTGGTGTTTCCCTTCCCATGCCCTCGTCCCCCTCCATCCACCTCACACCAAAAGAGCCCTCACCATGTCCTTCCGATCCGCACTCAAGACCACTGGCGCCGCCAACTTGTTGACCAAGGCGACCACCAAGTCCAACGTTGTGAGTGCGCGGGTGTCGCTGCTCGCAAGATCGGCTGGAACTGAACGAGTGTCGTCCGCACAGCTTATCCCGGCCTCGGCTCGAAGTGCGTTCTCGCTTACCAACTCGCCCAATGCCAAGTCTAGGGTAAGTCGTGCATGGTCGTTCCCGCGAGGAAAAACAAGGTCGTAACGGTTTACTCCCTCGTCAGGTGCCCATGAAGTACGGTGGTTAGTATCTCGCCTCATACTTACCCAATCCCTCAATCGGCTGACATCCTTCTTCTCCGTCCATAGGCAAGTTCGCCTGCACCCTCATTCCGGGTGACGGAATCGGCGCCGAAATCACCGACAGTGTCAAGGAGATTTTCGAGGCCATCAACGTGCCGATCGAGTGGGAGCAGTTTGATGTCAGCGGGGAGACGACGGGCGGCGAGGCCTTGTTCAAGCAGGCGATGGACAGCTTGAAGAGGAACAAGGTCGGGTTGAAGGGTGAGTTTCCGCATTTTTCGGCGCGCGGAACCAGCGTCGTATTGAAGCCCCTCGACACCAGGTATCTTGTACACGCCCATGGAAGTCGGCGGTCACAACTCGTGGAACGTCGCCATGCGTCAATCCCTTGACATCTACGCCTCGGTCGTCGTCTGCAAATCCCTTCCGGGCGTTCCGACGCGTCACCAGAACGTCGATTTCGTCATTATCCGTGAAAACACCGAGGGAGAGTACGCCGGGTTGGAGCACCAGAGTTTCCCCGGTGTCGTCGAGAACTTGAAGGTTAGCACGCGGGCCAAGGCGGATCGAATTGCGCGGTTCGCGTTCGACTTTGCGTTGAAGAACAACAGGAAGGTGCGTAGTAGCGGGGATTTTGGAATGGAGAGGATTTTTGGCTGAAAAGGGTACCCGGCGTCCGCTCTGCAGAAGGTCACCTGTGTCCACAAGGCCAACATTATGAAACTCGGTGACGGTCTCTTCCTCAACACGTGCAAGGCCGTCGCGGAAGAATACAAGAGCTCGGGTATCGCCTTTGACAGCATGATTGTCGACAACACGTGAGTCGGGCGCAAAAGCCTCGCCGTGCGAATTCAAGGCTGATCCACGCGACCCAAAAGCTCGATGCAACTCGTCTCCAAGCCGCAGCAGTTTGACGTCATGGTCATGCCCAACTTGTACGGCAACATCACCTCCAACATCGGTGCCGCCCTTGTCGGCGGTCCCGGTATCGTCCCCGGATGCAACATTGGCCGAGTAAGTTTCAACGCATCCCTCGTAATGAACCTCATCAGTTAAGACCCCTGTTCGGCTCAGGAATACGCCCTGTTCGAGCCCGGATGTCGACACATCGGTAAGGATATCATGGGCACCAACAAGGCCAACCCTGTCGCCATGATCCTGTCCGGAAGCATGCTCCTCCGACACCTCGGGTACGTTCCATCTCGCGCTGCCGGCGATGCGATACGACGGGGATATTGATTGACTGCCTATAGCCTCGAGAAGCAGGCCAACGCCATCGCAACAGCTACGTACGACGTCTTGAAGGAGGGCAAGGTCAAGACCGCCGACTTGGGTGGTACGTCCCCAGAGGGTATTCGCTCAGCCTTGTATCGCTCACGCGTTTTCTTGCAGGTAACTCCAAGACCACCGACGTCACCAAGGCCATCATCGACAAGCTTTAAAACGGGCGCCCAGTGAAACTGCGGCAAGGGATGGGAACGTCGAGGAGAGCTTGTCTTTGACGCAAAGGCAGTAATAGACGGGCGGGGATGTCCACCATTCGAGGCCTTTTCCCCAGGCGCTCTCTTCATGGCATGACGCAAAAAAAGAGGCTTGGGCGTCCGGGTCCGAGGAGGGTGGGTGGTTGTAGCATATGAAATCAGGATTAAAAAGACGCTTTGCCAGAGACGAGGAGGGAACGTGCGCGTGGGGTGATTAGAGAATGTGTCGCACCGGGATCAAGGTGAAATATCTTTGTCAAGGCTGAGGCGCTCGTGTCATGGCGGGACAAGCGGGGCGTGATGTCCATCTGTTGCCACTACCGCGTCTATTCTCGCTCGTGGGTGAGCGAGGGCGTCACTCTGACTGCTTTGCGTACAAGATGGTATTGTGCGATGTTTGCTGCCGTATCCCTGCTCTCGAGCGTCGCTGGCAAGCAGAATAGTCGCAGCAAAACGACCAGTCAGCACCCCGCCTCACGCTCGGCGCCACTGTACCCGGCTCACTCGAGCGGTTCCGAGCGATGTGAGACATGACCCTCCCGCGCGATCGACGGGTGGGAATGATTGCTCATCATGCATTCCCTGCGCGCGGGAGGGATATATGCTGCAGCGCCGGCCAGAGTGACCACCCCGGCGAGCTTGGAAATACGTCCCACGATTACACACCGCTCTCATCGCCAGACGACTCACCCATCAAGGCAACGTCCCGTGGCATTTCGGGTATATATATACCGTCAAGTTCTTCCCATCCTGGATTCGTCAACGCCTTTGAAGGGTCAACCAGACTCTGCAAATACCGAGCCCAAGTCCACGCTTTCCAAGTTTACCAAGGTCCTCCTTATCTGCCTCGTGCCCATCATTCTGCAAGCAATCCTTTTCCGGCAACCCTTGAACGCCACCAAGCGACTGTTCAGCGCCCCCGCCATCCTCCGACCAGTTTCCACCATGTCTAGCGCCACGAGCACGTCCAATTCGGGACTCAAGATCGTCCCCCGATACTCGCAAGATAGAGGAAACGCCGACCACGGCTGGCTCAAGACGTTTCATACGTTTTCGTTCGCCATGTACCAGGACGACAAGTACGATCGGTTCGGAAGCCTGCGCGTGATCAATGAGGATCGGGTTACACCGGGCGAGGGATTCGGGACGCATGCGCATAGGGAGTTTGAGATTTTTAGTTATAGTGAGTAGCGCACAGGTCCTCTTCAGTGCCGGCCGCTGACGTCTTCCCTAGTCGTCAATGGCGAATTGACGCATAGGGACTCGCTGTCCAATGTAGAGATTCTGAAGCGCGGCGATATTCAGATGACATCGACGGGCACGGGTATTCGGCATAGGTAAGCAGCACGACCGCGTCCTGGATCCGAAGCTGACGGCTGGATAATAGCGAGTACAACGACAACAAGAGCAAGGACGTACACTTTTTGCAGATCTGGTCACTACCCTACCAGCGAGGATTGAAGCCTTCATACTATACACGGCAAGTCTCGATCCAAAACCCAGTGTTCGCATGATCTTACATGTGCGCATTACAGACACTTTACCGACGCCGAAAAGGAAAACAAGCTCGTCCAGGTCGTCGGTCCCATCGGCGCTGAAAACGTCATCGACGAACGCGAAGCCAAAGGACCCGCTCCTGTAAGTCCGCCTTGTCGGCTATCTCCCGATTCTTCCTCATCTTACAACCCGTTTCCAAAAGGTTCATTCGCACATCGCCATGTTCAGCACCCTGCTCGACCCGGGCAAACACGTCACCCACCGCGCGGCGGAGCCCTACCACGCTCTGACGCCACACCTGCCGCTGACGCCCGCGACGGATGCCTCCCCGGACGGCAGCAAGAAACTCTACGTGCACGTCATTCAGACGACCAAGTATAACCCGCGCGCGTCGCTGACGCATGCGGATGCACCGAGGGTCAAGGTCGACGGTGAGGTTGAGTTGGGAGAGGGTGATGGCGCGTTTGTGACGGGAATTAGGGCGGGTGATGCGGGTATGACGCTTGAGAATGTCGGGGGAGGTCGAGCCGAGGTGGTGCTCTTCGAGATGGACTAGGCCGCTGCTGAAAATTGTGCCTCCACCCGACTTGTAAGCATGCAATGTAGAGGTCACACCTGCCTACCCGCGAAAGGTTATCGATACAATCACATACAACCATGTACAACCGATGCAATTATTTACGGACGTTCTATATGATTTTAATTATTGATATTTGGATCGACAGCATTCTGAGAGCCCTCATCTGCCCCACTGGTATCGGCGCCCTGTTCGGCTTCAACCGACAATCCGAGCATCCCCTCATGATGGTCCTCGTTCCGAGCTGTCTCGTCCCCTTCCAGCTCGGATCCCTCCACATCCTCCGCACGCTCGTCCGACCGTGCCTCTTCTGGCGTCGGAGCGTCCATGCCCTGCGCAGCCATAAAGAATAGCTCATCCGTCAACACGCTTGCCCTTTGCTGAGACCGCCTTGTACTGCGCCGATAAACCGGCACGGCAACGTCATCCTCGCCTTCTTCATTATCAAGGCGAAGATCCTTGAGCAGATTCTGCGTTGCCGTGGCGTATGCATCCAACGAAAGATCGCCGAGGTCCAAACTGCCAAAGGTCGGAGCTCTCGGCAATTCGGCCCGTCGGCGTTCATGCCGCTTGGCACGAGGCGTCCCGTGCATTCGGAGTCGGGCATGAAGGTCGTCCATGATGCTGCTTTGATCGCTGAGACCGGTGACTTGCGGCGACAGCGCTTGTGTGCGGTTCCTTTCTGCTGCCTGTCTCTTTTCCAGGGCCAATCGTGCCTCTTCTCTCGCTCGGTTTTGCGCGCGGCACAACTGAATCAAGGTCAGCATCGGCTTGGCTAGACAGCCTTTGCGACTTACATCCCATGAAGTCACAAACGTCTTGAAGATGCCAAAGAATTCCAGAGATGTTGGTCGCCCAAAGACCTCGACCCCTGAGGTCGGATCGAATCGATCATCACCCTCGCCATAGTAGGTTTTCACCTCGTTGAAAGCTCTACCGGCTGTCATGACCCGGTCTTTAAGCGCCAGTATCCTCTCTTCGGAATCCGTTGCAAAGGGGTACATGCGGCGGACATAGCCATCCGTCGTATCCACGAATCGGTCATCCAGGTCGCGCTTGATCTTCGTCAAGCCCGTCTGCAGTTCTCGTGTACCCGAAGAGATGTCTTCGTAGCTCACTACACAACTGTCAGCACAAGTACTCTCGAGGACCACCTTACTTACCCCGGTAAGCCTCTGCGGGTTTCTCCAACTCTTTGCGGAATTCCAAGATGTCGGGGAAATGCTGCGAAATAGTTCGCTCCAGGAAATGCAACAGATTCAAGCCGTTGGAGGACTTGGTGTCAACGAGCTGAAAGACGGATCAGCTAATGCGTCTTTTGTGCCCGGCTCGGCGTACTCTGTTTATACTGCCAATCTTGAACCCATAGGCCCCACCTCCGTAGTTGCTGCCGTTCATATAGTTACCCATCATCAAGATGACGTTGAGAAGGTCCTTAAACTTGTTGGCGTTCCGAAGGTCTTGGCATGCGGTTTGCAACAGGTCGACAGCCTGTGATGGGGGTTAGCCTATGTTGAGTTGAGCGCGCGCCTGTTACTTACATTTTCGAGCAACGTGCATGTCTCCTCAAAGTTGATCATATACAGCATGCCCTTGAGACGATCTGCAAGATGCGGAATCTTGATGAGGCGAATCATCAGTCGATCTGCCGGGTGAATGAGCTGTAGTTCCTCGGGCGTCTCAGCGCTCTGCTGCTTCAGAAGCGAGACCTATGACCGATGTCAACTAAGGGATTATTGTGACCGCGGCGATCTCACCTGTTGAGGCGTCGGCAGCACAGGTCCCAGCTCAGACAAAAAGGTGTGGTCGCATAGCTGCTTGTCAAACGCGACAATCCGATCACACATTTCCTCGGGTTCTATTCCTTTATTCCTGGCCATGAGAATTTCTGCGAGGCCGCATCAGATGTGGCCGTGGTACATCCAAGATACTGCTCACCGACTCGTTTCCGAACAGAAGGATCCAAAACACTCTTGAGTTCCTCCTTTTTCCGTTTAGCTGTACAAATGTCAGGCATCGCTCTAAGGAGTTCTCTCTCACTTACAAACAGCGTCCAGTGCCGCCTCGCGCGCTTTGAACTCGTCCTCCATTTCCGACCAGACATCAACCATTTTCAGCTTTTCGGCGACCTCTTCTTGTGCCTGTTCTTCCTCTGCTCGGGCCCACAGTGTCTTGTCAAGTTTGCCCTGCTGGACCTTCTCCCACTGCAACGTTTTCATCTTTTTGCTTGCTGTGAACGCGACCTCCTTGCGGCGATCCGGCGCGGTGTGCAGCACCTTCGAATACCGCTTGCTTGACCGACGCATGATAGGTGGAGGTGGAGGCGCCATCAGATCCTTCTTGTTGACTGAAGGGGTTCTGCGCAGCTTTACGCCGGCCGAGATACCAGCGAGGAAGGCAGGCATGGGTGGAGGAGCAGGCGCAGGCGGTCCACTGTCTGCTGAAAAGACAATACCAGGGGGTGGCGGTGGCGGAGGTGGCGGAGGTGGCGGAGGGGGCGCATCTGCGCCTGCCCCTCTCAGGTGATCCGGCATGGGCGGCGGGACTGGCGGTGGTGGTGGCGGTGGCGAGGTCGGCTCGCCCTCCTTGCTTTCCCCCAGCACCGCGTCCTCTGTCAAGGTCGCCAGTCCTGTCGGCGAGGGAGAGGTATCGACACCTGCATTCCTCGCTTTATTGGTCCTATTTAGCAGATCAGACATACTCGTCCCGCTATGGCCGTCTTTAGAATGTTGTCGAGACATGGCGGCAGACGTCGCGGCCGTGCCCTGCGTCGCGACCGAGAAACCACTGGTACGAAAGTCAGAGAGCGAGCTCGCCGTCTCGTCGTCACTGAGGTTCACTGGCGCTGACGCGCTTCTTCGGATACCGTGCTGATATTTGCGCAGCTCAGCGATCATGTTGGCATTTCCATTGGTCTTGCCTATATTGCCGTATCGAGCGGGTGATTTTTGGCCTATCGGAGGCAGCATATGCCGACCTGGTGATATCCCTTCCACCGGAATATTCCTGCTGCGAACGCTCCGGGGCAGTGATGCCTTGTTCCGATGTAGGGGCTAAACATTGATGAGTACAGCCCAATCATTATCCCGGAGAACTTACAGAAGCAGACTCGCCGCTAGCGAGCGTAGCCAAGGCTTCGTGCGCTCGGACCTTGTCGTCATCGGCATCGACAAACTGAGATCCCGAAGTAACGTCCCTTCTACTCTTGGCCTTGATCGCACGCGCCTCGCCTTGAGCCCTTGCGCCGCGGTTTGCAACCATGATATGACCAGATTCCATATCGGCGTCGTCGAAAATGTCCGGTGTTTCTACGTCGTCATCTTGACTGTCATCGTCCGAGCTGCTGATCGCCCGAGTGACTTCACGACTGGACAGCAGCCGAGATGACGCGATTCGCCTTGACGCCGCAAGCCCAGGTCCCGCCCGTCCCTCCAATTGCTGTCGCGCATAGTATCGGTCGCTTTCCTTTTCGAGGTCGGCGTAAAGCTCTTTGCGATCATAGCCGTTTGTGCTCTTCTGCGTCAACAATTCTTGCAAATTAGGAGACTGATTCAGCATGGCTAGCAGTTCCACAATTCGCCGCTCCAGTTCATCGATGGTCGCCTCGAGGTCGCGTACGCGCTCCTCGTATTCAAGCTTGAGCTTGTCGAGATCATGCTGCAGGCCCTCACTGACACCGCGCGATGTCCGAAGCTTGCCTTCCAAGTCTAGCTTTTCCTTTTTGAGCTGATTGATCAGGCCACCTTCCACTCCGTCAAGCTCCGTCTTGAGCTTGTCCCTTTCGCGTTCCAGGCGGAGGATTTGCAGATTTCGCTCTTGTATCTGCTTTTCTGCTTGTTCCACCTTGTCTGCTTCCTCGTACCGCCCAAACACCCGTTGGATAGGTATGTTCATCAAGTCTGTGATATCGCGGTCGTATCCCGGTTCCTGATCGAGGACGACGCCTTGTACCAGTTCATTGATGAGCTGTAGGTATCGCATTCTCTGTTGTGGCTCGCGCTTAGACGTCATGATCAAGGTCTGGCGTAGAGACGATAGGAAGAAATCGCGGGCACGCCCATCGAGCTGATTGACGATCGTATTGCAAAGGTCGACGGGATTGTCGAGATCTTGCAAGAGACGGCGGTCCTGATCCAGAATCTCATCCTCTATGTCAATCGCCTCGCGATCGTAGTACTTTTCCAGCTCTTCTTCCAATTGCGCGTCCTGACTTGCAAACTTGGACAGTTTGTCAATGACATCAGCGAGTCCGCAACGTTGCATTTCCATCCGCCGAGCGACTCTGACGGGCAGTGCGGGAAACGGATCGCCTTTGCGATCTTCAAAGCATAACAGAATATTGATGAACATGAGGTGCCCTCGCTGGAGAAAGGTCAGTGACGATTGTTGAAGGCGATGGTCGGCTTACACAATAGGAAATGAATGCCGCTTCTCCTTTCCGTTCGATCTGATTGATATCCTTCACCGCTTGCCCGGCGCCGACCAATGTCCCAAGTCGTCCCCGCTCACCAAGTTGCTTCGAGACGGCGCTAAACCAAGGAGCGAATTTCCCGTCCTCGGACGTATTCCTTCCGCGGAACTGGTACTCGAATTCGCGGTATACGGCTTCGTTGCCGATGGGGACGCGCATGGCCAGAACGGACAAGATGACTGCCGCCTCCTCACTGTTACCAAGGGAAGGAGACGAAAGTACTTGAATGATGGGGCGGATAACCATTTCCGGATTTTCGCATGCCTCCCGCACTCCGTCCTGAGCGACACGTTAGTCCTAGTCACATACGTATGAGAGGGGACCTACTCCGCTGCGTAGAAGCCTGTCATAGCATTGCAAAATTATCTGCTCCAAAGCAATACTCCGCTCCTTGCTTGCCAGGCTAAAAGGGGTCAGCGAGAAAGACAAAACGCGCGTGCCACTTACTCAAGATTCGCTCGTTGTAGCTGATGCGAGCATTGGGTAAGGTATGCGCACAACCACTTGCTCCCACCCATATTGATAAACTCTCTCAATTTGCTGAAATCGTCGTCAGCAACGCAAACACACGCCGGGACCTTGAAACTCACTCCTTTTCCTCGCTCTTCAGAAACTGAAAAAGTTTCTGAAACTCCTTGCCTCCGCACGTCATCGTGCTCAGCCGTTTGATATAGGCCTCTGCCGTATCCGGCAATTTGGTGCCCACTTCTCTGCCTCTCAACAGCCCCTTCTTGTCCTCCCCCGCACCTGGAGCCGCACCGCCCAACTTGCCCATCGCCTTGTTGAACATCTTTCGCGTGCTGCTCTCCTTGGCACCACCCGCCCCCGGTCGTTGCGTCTCGCGCGACGACAAGTACAGCTTTCGCTCGCGATCCCACGCCTGGCGCAGGTCCGCTTCCACCAAGGGCCACTTGCGCGAGATGGGCCACGACGACATTTCATTCTTTTTCCGTTCGAGGTCGAGCCGGATATCGTCCGCGAGCGTCGGACGGTCCTGTGGCTGTGGGACGGCCGGAGCGGAAAAGGCGTATTCGTCGGCTTGGGATTGCGGTGTGCCGGGGACGTTGGGTGTTGCGCCGCGGGAGGACGAGAGGGACATGTGGCCTTCCTTTCTCGGTGAAGTCATGGCGCCGCTCTTGTTGGCGACTTGTCGGGAATCATCCATCCGCTGGTCCATCAGCCGTTTAAACGCTTCCTCAATGGCCTCATCCGGCGGCTGCGTGACCCAAAAGGTGTCTGATTCCGGTCCGGCACGTTTGATCTGATGCACCAGGCCCGATCTCGCCGACCTGATAGAGTTGGAATCTGACGTATCGTTGTGGTCGATCATGAAGCGGTCGCTCCTTGCCGTGCCTTCACTGCGATATGTCGCCGGAATCGAAGTGCTCGAGCTCATGGCTCCGGCGGCAGCGTTTGGACTGTACACGGGATACCGATGTCCCATTGAGAATGCCGGTCGCTGCGCAGTATCAAACGATTGCAGAGACCCCGATGAACCTCTTCGCACTATCGGCGGCAGTTGCGCCGCGCCAGCTTGAGGTGTCGTGTTTCCAGCCGAACGATGACCCGGTGACGGCAGGAGATGAGCACTACCAGATTCTGGCAACACCTCGAGCCGGGAAGCGACCGACGTCTGACGTCTAACCCCACTCGCTGACGATCCCATCGTCGACATCGTTTGAGTCCTGGGTAATTTCCCACCGATAACGTGGCCTCCTGCATCCAACCCCGCCGGTTCATCCGTCAAGATAATCTCTGCCATTCCACTCCCACCCGGATCGTGGCTGAGCCCTTGATTCGTATTGGGCGCTGATATCCTCTGCTTATCCAACGAACTGATCGATCCGATACTCTGTCCGCTGCGCTGCCGCGCATTCGGCGTCGTCGGCGCATACCCAGGACCCTTTGATGAGCCCGACTTCGGTATCTGCCCAAGCGGCGCATCAGCATACGCCACGGCCCTCAACGAATCCGTCGGCGATGTCGGATCCTCGAGTGTATCGTCATTGAGCGAGATGTGTGATTTGGAAGTCGAGCCGCGCTTCCTGAAGAGGGTGTCCATTGTGGATGTGGCAAGGGCATGCACAGGATGTGTGTACGGGGCTCCTACCAGTCCATGGCCGAGCGCGGTGAGCGGTAGCGGGCGTGGCGGGTGGAATACAGAGGAAGGAGGACAACCTGAAGGAGGGGGGTCACTGCTGAAACGCGGGCGGAGGCTTGATCACGCGTTAGCTTAGCGTGGGCGCGTCCGGAATCTGATCAGGCGGTCGAGGTGTTGCCGATCATCATGTGCGCAAGTCGACATCGGCACCTGGTCTTGTTCCTTCCAGACTCATATCTTCTTCACGGCACTGACATACATGCAAGCACGGCATACACGGTAGTCGAGTTGAGGAGGGGTGGCGAAGGCTGACTTGAAGCCAGACGGGACCTTTACAAATCGCCCGCATCAATCCCGCGACTCCGCTCGACCACTTCCCACTCCAAACTGGAGACTAGATCAGCCTTGAAGACTTCGAAATTCGTTACTGTCAGCGATCTTCGCGTAGCCTGCCCCCCCCCCCCCTGCCTCCAACTCTTCAAGGAGGCACATTTTCGTCTCGCTTGGGCTTTGGATTGCGGAACTTGTATCCCGAAGGTCTGCGGATTGTGAAGAACCTTGAGCACTGGAGGGATGACCAAGGGCGCGGGACTGTCAGCGGTCATGGCAGAAGCAGGTGAGTTAATTTATCCTAGATTACCAGTATCGAAGAGCGAGCCAATAGAGGAACCATCGTCATATGTATCTCCAATGGTCTAGCCATATTCTCGATGATTCCGTCAAGGCGTTAACGACGCCACTCCGGACAATCAGGCGATGCTTGCGTTTGTATGCCTTCAGCAGGGGTCGTCGCAGAGGACGCGAAGCGGGTCTATGCCAATGGCCATAACTTAGTATCTCTAGCCTGAATACATCTTCCATTACAAGCCGTGAGCCCATCGTGACGGCGAAGGATTCGCAAATCGCTTGCACTTCTCTAGATCTTCCCTCAAACATCATCGTCAGTGGCGGCAGTCGAAGCGGTCGATCTGCTTGTGCTCGGTGATGCCGATCTTGGTGGACCTCTCTCAAACAAAGGATCTTGATACTCCTCAGATCCAGCCACAGGATTCTTCTGGCCTTCTGGGTCTCCTGACTCAGTCTTTCCGCTAAAGTTCGGAGAGGCAGGTCTGGCCAACGTTTGCTGAGCTTCTGTCATGTGGGCATCCTCCAGGAGAGTGGAAGGAATTACAAGCTGGCTGCAGGTGGCTGAAGGTATCTCATTGGTAAAGGTCATGTTAGCGTTCTCCGGCGGCGGTGTTGCCGCGGTCTCGACCGAGTCGAAGGTGTCTTGTAGACTTGCCACCCAACTCTTTGTCTTCGTGGGGGAACACAATACCTCCTTTACCCTAAGCCTCTTCACGGTTCCCTCTGACGCCAAGCTTCTCCGCCTTCTTTCCGCCTCGCATTGGGGGTTACCTCGGCGGGGTCGTTTGCATTACCTGCAGGATCCACTCACTCCGGTTCCGGTTGCATAAAGGTGATTTGTGACTTGTCAATTTCCTCTTTGGCGGTTCCTTGAAATTGCTCAGTCTTTTTCGCAAGCCTTGCCATTTCCTTTTGGTTCTTTGATCTGTCGGTGTCGCTTTTGAGCCATGGCTCGCTGTCCTTGTCGCTCATAGCCCTCTAGGTGAAACTTGCGCCGTGATTGGAGTAGTTGATGGGAGTTATACCTTGAAAGGACTTAGGCTGAACCAACTGTAAATAATCAGTGTTATAAACCCAGGGCTCTTGAAACAATAGAGTATGCGACTTTCGTCTTCCTTTACTTTCTCACTCCATACCTCCTTTTGCCCGGAGCTGAATTGATTTTCAGCTCCTGAAACTCGCCTGCGGATTGCCACAGAGTCTTTGTCTACATCATGAGCTTCAGTGCATTTTCACCACAGCAAGTCAAAGAACGGATGGGTGATAGATATCCTCCATATCGGTTGTGCTACAGCGCGGACAAAACGGATGGTGCTTGCAGCTAGACCAAGTATGTGTATAGAAGGAATTGAGGGCGGCTACCCTAAAACTTGATATCCCCACACCGTGGCGACAATGCAAACTTCCTGGAGCGAAAGAACCCGAGGGCAGATACCTGTACATGCATAACGGGAACGTCAGGGCCTCCCGCCGAGCGATTCATGTCGAGAATGACATCGATCTTGTAACCCTCACGGCAGAAAGAGCTTTCACATGACGGTGGTTTGTTGAACCCAAAGATTCATAGCATTCTTCCTGAGGCCGGTCAACCATGATATTGCTGCGATCGCCGGCGGCGATTTTGACGCCTTTTCGATTCCTTAACGTTTTCCTGGACCGAAGTAGATACCGCATAAGTTTAGGCGTTTGACTTTGAGAACGAAACACTAGTACTTGTAACTTGCCATCGCCGATGCACCAATATCTCATCAGCCTCTGGCGCGGAGAAGCTCGCATGTCAGTCGACAAGACGCAATTGAGGCGGAAACATATGACCAGGTTGACAATGGAATGAGGTAAAATCCTTTTAATCTCCTGAAACGCCTGCTTGAAGTTGCGCGAGCAACCGGGAAACAGGACGAAAGCGGCTGCCTGAAAGATCTGTCGGCCCGCGATGGTGTCCCGCACATGTTCAGAAAAGAGGTCAATGGCATATACGAGGAGTTTAGGAAAGGATGGATTGGTTGGCGGGACTACACCAGTATGTGTGCAGGACTCGCTTTCGCATTAGTCCGATTCACCGAGACGAGATTTCTAACAGAACAAAGCGCTGTTGTATAACGTCTGCAACAAATAATGCTATTCCTGTACAGTACTATCCTGATAGCATTATCGTCACATTGTTCATCAACTTCGAAGCGTAAAGCGATTCAACCTGTGGATTGCACTCCTGTTGGAGTTTCGATGGCAATGTTATCTTAGAACAACGCAGTGTAGACGCAATCCCTCGAAGGTTGTGGGCTTATGCCACGGAGAAGAAAAAGTACGTTGGTGAGGACATATGCTAGACGAGACTACGTGACTGTAATCAACCGCCACCAAAAGACGGCAGTCTCGCGACCAGGATACGTCCGAGCACAAGATTCTCCTACAGGACCGAGACGTACTGAGTATACGCAACAGAGCGTGTGATGGCGTGAACAATGGACACTGGAGTCTTAGGAAAGACAGACGAAAGAGCGGCGAGGAGTTGGAAGTCTGGCTTTGGGTTCTTTGCCGACAAAAGGGGTCAATCTAGGGGATGGCTCAGCCACGTCAGTCTCGTTTGAAAACCAAGGCATCTTTCAGTGAAGCCGATAGATGGTTTTCAATGACTGTCGTGATAGGAAGTCGCAGAGTTCCGGAAGGCGTGTTTGGCGAGAGACTGGGTGGGTGTGCCCATCATTGCAGGCCGGTAGGCGATTACCTTGTGCGAAGCAGAGAAGCCAGCAAATAAAGGTGGCAAAGGTGCAAGGTGAGCATTGTGATGACGTCTCGGTGGCCGCCGACGTATTAAGTAATGCATCGGAAGCAAACATCGCGGCCGTTCGAGGTCCCAACATGAAACCGGTTTCCCTTGTTATGGCGAGGTGAAGGACGGTTGACGGCTGGCAGCAGAATGGCAGATGATGCAGCGCGAGTGAGTGCATGCCAATCCATAAATACAGATGAGCTGATGATCTCTCAGGCAGAGCGTCAAGCCCGCCTCAGCAAAGCCCTCAGCGCCGCATACCTTTCGCACCAAATCGAACAGCTCGAGGACCGTGTAACGAGCAACCTCAACCTCGGCAACAGAGGCAGGGGACGAGGAAGGCGCGGTCGTAGGCCGCAAGGTCAGAATCAGCGCGAAGGACAGCGAGATGCAGCTCGAAAGCCTGTGGTGGAGGAACCCATCGAGGAAACGCGGCTCGTTCTGGACACCTCGGCTTTGCTCTTTGCACTCTCTGCCATCACTCGCCTGCTTCGATCCGGTCGCGCGGAGCTGATCGTTCCCTTGGAAGCGCTCCGTACCCTCGATCTTTTGAAGAAAGGAATGCATCCGTATGCTGTTGCAGCACGAGCGGCTACGCGATTCGTCGAGACGGAGCAACGAAGGACGCAGGCACGCAAGGGCGAAGGCGACGTCGGCGACGATGGTTGGAGAAAGCTTCGGCCTGGGCTTTGGATACAGCGGGAGAACGAACAAGAGCATATTGCCGAACGAGCGCAAGCTGTCGATCCGATTCCGGTGCCGCCGCCCTTCATCCAATCGACACTTGCATGTGGACTCTACTTTCGAAATTTCTGGGACTTGATCTCGTCACAGCCGGTGTTTGGGATTGCTATCCCACCGGAAACTGCAATACCTGTGGAGGATCCCGTCGCTCGGTATGCGGATCGAGCGGATGGATGTGCACTGCGGGAATGGGCCGATAGAGGGGACATTGTTGTTCGTCTCTTCGGAGAACGGGTGGACGATTCGCAATCGGACGAGGAAGCAATCTTCAAAGAGCCGGGAGATCCGCCTGCACAAGACGGCTTTGTCGATCAGGAAGAAGGAAGAATCATGACGCTCACCTCGCCCTCGGACGACCCGCGCGTCAGGCAACGTCGACAACCCGCACGCACGCCGCCGCCTCCGAGCGATCGTGTACCCAAGATCTTTGATGCAGAAAAGGGCATGGTTCCCAGTACCGAGGTTCTGGCGCAGCGCGAGCGTGAACGCGAAAGAGACGCTCGCGGTGGACGCCGAGGTGCACCTTCGAGGGGGAAACCTCAGGCAACCCGATCAGGAATGCGAGATGCCCCGCGAAAGACACAGCCCGCTCCGCCCGTCTTGCTTCAGCGTGCGCGCCATCCGGACGATCGCGAGCGAGAGCCGGTTCCGGGATTCCAGCCTTCGAGGGGAAGACGTCCTCAAGGTATGCGGGCTCCTCGTCAAGAAGAAGGACAAGAGCCCAAGGTGATGCTCTTACAACGACCCAAGTGATACGATAGGCCTGCAAGTACGACTTCTACTGTAATCACACGAGCACGACATCGTTCTCTCCACGCGACCGACACAGCGCCCCGCACTCGGTATGGCATTCGCAACCGCGTCCTACCTATGCGCGCTGTCTGCGTATCGATAGCTGCAACGCTTCGCCTACCGTGCATGTCACAACCTAGATGTAGCGCTGCTCAGCGACGTTGTAAACCACACGAAAGCTCACAGGAGCAGCCTTGTTTCGCGTATCCCACGTCATTGGCTAGAATGCGACCGAGTTCCCGAAGCGGCCGAGCGAGACGGCGCGATCGGGAGTTGGCATTCCATCTTCATATACTTGTAGCTCGTAGTGGCAGTCTGCGTTCGCATTTCTCATTCTCCCTATACATCACTCTCACCATGTCCGCCACCGCTTCTTCCGGAAACACCGAGCTCGACTACCTCAAACAGCTCGTCGCGCAGGTGAGCGCATTCGCGTTGAAACCCCTGACTCCGCGTTGACCCAATGCTTTTCAGTTGACTGAAAAGATCAACACTCTCGAGAGCCGTGCTGAAAAGTCGCTCGACAAGAATGTCATCCAGCCCGCCAAGGACCTCATGAACAGCGCCAAGAGCGCCGTCGGTGGTGCACCGGTCGAGGGCAAGCGATTGATTCTCATCGGTGAGTTTCGCTTGTTACTTGACACCTACCGGCTTCTGACAGTCTCCGCTAGGTCCTCCCGGTGCCGGCAAGGGTACCCAAGCGCCCAAGCTCGTGGAAAAGTACTGTGTGTGCCACCTTGCTACCGGTGACATGCTCCGGGACCAGGTCGCCAAGCAGACCCAGTTGGGCAAGGAGGCCAAGAAAATCATGGACGCTGGTGGATTGGTGAGCGATGAGATCATGATCAACATGATCAAGGACCAGCTCTCGAGCAACAAGGACTGCAAGAACGGGTATGTTGGGCTCTCTCTGACCTGATCATGCGACTGACACCTTTGAAGCTTCATCCTCGACGGCTTCCCCCGAACGGTCGTTCAGGCCGAAAAGCTCGACTCGATGTTGTCCGCCGCTCAGCAAAAGCTCGACAAGGCGCTCGAATTGAAGGTGCCCGACCAGCTCCTCATCAGCCGAATTACCGGTCGATTGATCCACCCGGCCTCGGGCAGGAGTTATCACCGAGAATGTCAGTCCGCTTCTTCCGCCGTTATCTATGGCTTGCTGACGAAGTTTTCATAGTCAACCCGCCCAAGAAGGACATGGTTGATGACCTTACGGGTGAACCCTTGATCCAGCGATCGGACGACAACGTCGAGACTCTCCAGAAGCGGTTGGCCACGTACCACAAGGTGAGCCTGCTGGGCTGTCGGCGCGCGAGGTCTCTGGCTGATCCATTTCGCAGCAAACCGGTCCCGTCGTTGACTACTACCGCAAGACGGGCATCTGGGCCGGTGTCGATGCGTCGCAGAGCCCCAAGCTTGTTTGGGGATCCATCTCGTCCATTCTGGACGCCAAGGCTGTTCCCAAAACCGCTTGAATGGTGTAGGGATGAATGAAAAAGTATCTAGAGTTGTCAATGCATGAACCAAATTGCATAATCGGAATCGCACGTTGAGCTAGAGACTTTTCCAGTCGACGAAGCTTGCAGCATTTCAGTAGGGCCAGCTGTCGGACTTGTGCCCCTCGAGTCGATTTTGCATTTTTATGGATAGCGCGTAGGGATCGACACCGATCGTGCAGTTCTAATACAATCCAGCGATGATCCACTCCCGCACCACACCAACGACATACAGACACGAGGTTTTCACGCGTTGCGCATCAACCCTAAGCTGTACGCCGGAAACCCCTACCCCTCGAGAATCCAATGTCTCCCCGAGTCCACGCCGAAGCGTACATCCTTCCGAAACCCGTCCGTCTAGAGAGAAATTTACTTCTTCTTGGGGGCGGTCTTGGCGATGTCCTCAACGGTCAATCCTACACGAGAACGTTAGCAATTGCCTCACCGAAGCAAATGGCAGGGGGGGAACATACCAGGGGGCAAGCTCGACCTCAACTTCTCGGCCTTTTCAGAGTCTTCGAGGGACAAGGTGTAGAGGTACCTCGAGCATCGGATCTTGAACTTGGTGACCGTCTTGGTGGGGCCCATGGCGGCGATCTTCTTGGCGGAGAGACCGGCGGTTTGAGACGGAGTGATTCGGACGGTGGTCTTCTTCACTCGGGCGGCTGAGAAGGGGGTAAGGTGTCAGTCTTTTCCGCTCGAAATCGATGATCCTCTCCATCCCGATCCGTCCTTCATTCTGCAACCTCCTTCAAGCTTCCCTGACCACCGGAAATCACTCCGACACTCACACCTCGCATCCTTTCTCCTGGCGATCTCGAGGAACTTTTTGATGTCGGTGACTTGCTTGGGCTATTCCATGTCGTGAACTGTCAGCATCTCCCGCACGAAATCATCCATTCTCGCGGCTTGTACTGACCATCTTGAAAGAGTGTGAGCTTGGGGTTCCTGGCCTGAAGAGGAATTGCCGGACACTTCGTCAAGATGACAAAACCAGGTGTGCGCTGATCAGCGGGAAGCCGGACCAGGGGCAACGGACCGTTGGCGGAGTGGCCGCGGTTGGCTTCTCCCGGAGGCACCCAGAGGCGCTTGGATTTGAAAGAGACAGCGAGTGTACACTAAAAGATTCCCGGGCTGTTTGCTTGTTAGTATTATCGTCAGAGCTTCCAGAATAGGTCTCAAGTGCTATAGAGCTACTTGGCGATTGGGATGCTCGTACTCGTGAGCACAATCCTACTTACGAAAAAGCAGGGAGAAAAAGTGTAGAAAAGCGAAAAGTCGCAAAAGTCTTGAGCCGCTACCCTTGACTTCGCTTGCGCCTTTTTCTGCCAACTCAAGCGCAATCTACTGGTCTGGCCTCGCAGACTCGTCGCCCGTCTCTGCTGCATCGTCCCTTCCCCCTCCATCTCGACATCGCCATCCATCTTGTCGATTTGGCCGTTCCGATACCTCCCCACACCGTCGTCGTCTCTTTTCGTCAAGTTTCGAAATCAACAAGACCAGTCATCAAAATGGTACGTATCGACACCTGTCCGACGCCTCCCGCGACATGAATGGCCAAGATGCGAAGAACCCGCAAGAACTCGACCTTTACGACGGCTTATCCATGCGAGGATCAAGACGCTCTCGTGGATGCAAAGGGGTTACACGGATGAAGGATGTCTCGATTGTCGGAACCATCACTGCCCATGCCGTCTAGCGTCGGCATGACATGCGGGTATACCTACAGTCGGATGTTTGGACGGGTCATACCTCAATCCCTCCATAGACGTCTTGTTTCCCTCGCGGATCAAGTCGTGTTCGTCTGAACAGGCTTAAACGCATTCAGTACCGCTCTCCTCTCGGCAGCGTGTCTTGCACCTGTAAATACACAATGGGAATCAGAGTGGCAAGAAGAGGAACGGCGGTGATACGCCTTGTTCCTGGACTCGCTGCTCTTCCCGGTATACGAACAAACAAAGGCCGGGGAATCCCTTTTCTAATGGAGCAATCCAGCGGAAGATATTCCCCATAGAGCTCCGCATATCTCGATCTTTCATGTGTTCCTCGCGCGCGTCCCCTCTATCCTCGACCGGGACTGACTCTTTCCGCTCCCTTCCCCTCCCCTCTCTTGCGCATGAACCATGGATCGTGATATCGTCTCAATGATCTGTGCCTACCTGGTTTCTTGATTCTTTCAGCCCAAGGCTGTTAAAGGAAAGTCCCGACCCGCTTCGGCCCCTTGTACGTTCATTCCTCTTTCGTATCTGTTCACTGCTGATCGCGTTGTCGTCTATAGACTCTGGCTCCAAGGCCAAGAAGGCTGCTCAGAACCCCTTGTTCGAAAAGAGGTCCAAGACCTTCGGTATCGGTAAGCCTTGTGATCCTTACTTTTGACATTGGCTTATCCTTGTCTAGGTGGTGACTTGCGACCCAAGCAGGACTTGACCCGATTCGTCAAGTGGCCCGAGTATGTCCGACTCCAGCGACAGAAGGTCATCCTCAACCAGCGATTGAAGGTTCCCCCCGCGATCGCCCAATTCGGCCACACCTTGGACAAGAACACCGCCACCCAGCTGTTCCAGTTGCTCAACAAGTACAAGCCGGAATCTAAGCAGGAGAAGAAGGCTCGTCTCCTGAAGGAGGCCGAGGGAAAGGCCGCCGACAAGTCTGCCGACCCCACGAAGGACGGCAAGAAGCCCTTGTTCGCCAAGTACGGTCTTAACCACTGTGTCGCCCTCGTCGAAGCCAAGAAGGCTTCGCTGGTCGTCATTGCCGACGACGTCGACCCCATTGAGCTCGTCGTCTTCTTGCCTGCTCTCTGCCGAAAGATGGGTGTTCCTTACGTCATCGTCAAGAACAAGGCCCGTCTCGGTACGGTTGTCCACAAGAAGACCGCCGCCGTCGTTACCTTGCAGGACGTCCGATCCGAGGACAACCAGGCATTGGCTACCTTGATCCAGGCTGCCAAGGCCAACTTCTCCGACAAGTACGAGGACGCTCGACGACACTGGGGTGGTGGTATCCGAGGCACCAAGTCGTAGGTATCGTGTTGCTTCCGCCTTTGTTCCCTGGCTGACTTTTTGATCCAGCGTTGCCAAGCTCCGAAAGCGAGCCAAGGCCGCCGGTCAATCCGCCTCGACCGTCTCGACCACTCTCTAAACGCCTCGCCTTCTGGGCGGTTGTATACATTAGGCTAGCATTGCCGAATGATATATCAATCAGGTGTTTAGTTTGCTTTCTCTTTCCCTCTCGGATTTCGGGATTCCCTTTTCGCTCTCTGGGTGACGCCACTTGTATGATAGGTACACCAATGTTATTACTACTATGAGAACCACATCATCCAAGCGAATGCTTTTCTCTCTTCGTCTTCCGCTCCAGCCTCCAAAGCGACCGGAGACCCTCTGGCTTCATCGTTATCAAGCTCGGTGTCATCACCCGGCCCAAAAAAATCAAAAGTTCAGTCACCGAATTTACCAGTGCCTGTTTCGAATCCCCTTCGAAGTGCTTGGTTGTCTAGTTTTAATCCGGAGGCCGAATCTTCTGCGGGAAAGTCGGATACCTGGAATTGATCCAGCCTTCGTACGTCCTGACTGGTGCTGCTGTTGGCGTTGTTTCTCCAATACCACTGGCCACTTGCCTGAAGCAAGTCATCAACCTATCTCAAGGCTATCCTATCGCCGCGTCCAAGTATATTAAAGATGACAACGCAACCGGCGTGGATCCGTCGACAGAAACCGAAATATGATCATGCGATACATTCTCCGAACATGTCAATGATCCCGGTGTTCAATCTCGTCGTGTTACGCTTCACTTGTCTGCTCAATGCCTGCACTTCAATACTATGTGATAAAACGAGCACAACACCCGGACGATCGGTCACGCTTTGAATGTTACCGGTCCATATAAAATCCAGCACATCGCCAAGGCCGACGAAATCAAGGTCATCGAGTGTGACTCGCCAGCTGCTGGATCTTCTCCCTTCTTCTGCAAGGTCACAGGCATCATCCTATCGCAATAGTCACTGAGGCTCTCGATCCGGTTTCCTGTACAATTTGACCCGGTAATGAAAATGCCATCTACCGTCGTTGGTGTCAATGTTCGACAGGTCGTCGTTTGACTGGAGCTGAACCTGGCCCGTTTCGATGAAGACAAGCGCGCAACGTACTTGAAGGTCTTGATCTGCATTGGTATCGTGCCAGTCAAGAAGAATATCCTGCGGTCAACCGGTTCTTCCGGAGAGAAACTTGGCATGCTGCCTTTTGTCCAGACACAGCGCGAGGCGGGCTTCAACCTGTTTGTTCCATCCGGTATTGCTCATTTATACCGAAAAGCATAGCATTCCTAGCGCAGCTCAGGGTGTATCATCGCTGATATGTCAACACTTTGATACAGCAACACGGCAGATCAGTCAGGCACCTGGCGCTTCTTCTTTGTTCTCTAAACCACAGCCGAGCAGGTGTCACAAAATGCATGACACTTTTCCACTCACCAGTCGGCGAATGATCGGTAACTTTTCACGTCTTCACATCGCACGCACCTGTGCCGAAGTTGAACGATGTATTCAATGACATTTGATGAATTCATACGGGAGTGATTGACTGCCTCGCATAATTCTATTCGATTTAGAGTCGAGCAATCTAGATGCGCGTACATCTGGCTCTGAGACTTGCAAGGCTTTCATACAATCTGGTAAATGTCCCCGCACGTGGACTACACTTGCTTTAAGTCTCCAAACAACGAACTCTTTCCAACCTGTGACATGTTCCGCCCTTCTGATGTGTATGGCGAATCCTAACTTGGAGCCTTGCCTTGTCGGCGAGTGCAGGGCGTCTACATTCCACCCGCAGCGGCAAAGACCTTCTTCCAGGCGTCGTCGGACGGGATAACAAACGTCTCGTCATCGTATCCTTGATCTTCGTGCTCATGACCTTCTACCAACCGGCCAGAGTCGGACGTCTTCACAACGTTGGCCCAGATATCGAGCGCGTTCTCGATGTCTTGAATACGAAAATTGCTCTTCATAGCATTGTAGCACCAGCTTTCTGCCCTAATGTTGTTGAGAGCCTCGTCGAAGTCCGCAAAAGTCTTCGGATTCGGGGTTCGCCAACCAACGGTCATCATTCGATTGTGGATCTTGTGTCCAGCGGATAGGCGGCCGGGATCTCGCAGTCCCATGCTGAACGGTTGGGCGATTCCTTCACAGATGCCGTCCTGCTTGATCACCCAGAAGCAAAGCGTGAGGTACATCGTGATCCAGTTTGCGCATGGATCTCCGGCGTGTTTCCAGTTGCAGAGATATAGCATGGTTCGGAGTTTCCTTTGGCAATAGGACTTGATCTGCAATTCGGTAATACGACCGAGCAGCACACGACATCAATCCCGGGCGGCACAGATCCTTGAGATTCATATTTAAGAACTTACCTTGGTAAAATTGAGCTTCGAATTGTCTTCTGCGGTCAAAAAGCTGGGAAACCCATCCGCCGCCCGTGGCAACTTTCTCAAATTCCCCGTCAACGCGAACTCGATCTGCTCCACTATCGCTGTGATCTCTTCCTTGGTCGGCTCTCTCCCTTCGTCCAGCGCTTTTGTAAAGTCTAGCTGTTTTTGAGCAGACGGCTTCACCTCCGCCTGTTTCGGCTTGAACGGCAACTTGGTCTGAGTGCTGGAGCGTCGGAGATTCTCATCGATCTTTTGCAAACGTGCCTTCTCCGCGCCCTTCATCGCATCCTCCGCCGCTATAGGTTCAAGTCATGCCTACAGTCGGCCCGCTGCAGAAGACGACGTTCCAAAGCCAGACTTACTCTTGTATCCCTTGATTCTTTCCTCGCTATTCAGCAAAGTGGCGTTGCGGGCTTGTTGCCTCTGAGGTGGGTTCTTCGCTGGATAGTAACGCTGGGCCCTGAGATGGGGTGTGAGCTTCTCCACCTTGTAGTTGTTGTACAATTCTCTCCACAACGCGCGTAGCATCTTGCCCTCCTCGGTGTTCATCGCCGCAATTTGATCCAGAAGCGCCTTGCCCGATTCATCGTAGGGAATCAAGCAACTGAGCCGTTCCCGCATTTGATCCTTTGGAAGGGTACGACCGTTCGTAATCGACAACACCAAGGCTTCCAGACTTGCGAGTGAATGCGTGTGCTGCATCAGAACTAACCCTAAGGAGGTGAACACGACGTTGCCGACCATCATTTGGCCCACTTTTAACGGCTGTTGCATGTCGTTCTCTTGATCAGATTCTCCGTTGCCCCGCCGAGTTTGGACTAGCGTACGAAAGGCGATCGCGGGTTGCAGGGCAGGGTTGGATGATTTCGGTTCCAAAGCGTGTGTTGGGCAGATGCTGTCGCGAATGGGCTTTCCTTGATGGTCCGCCATGGTATCAGAAACCATAGAGGTGATGGAGTCGACTTGAACCCGGACTCCATCCAACGCAAACTTTCGTTTTTCGACTACCGCTTTGCTGAAATGGTGTCGAAGTACTGCAGCCGGGCCTGAATGCTCCGCCTCAAAGTTTCGCGCCTAAGAAAGAAAATGGTTGAATAGAAAACGAGATCAGCCAACACGAAGTCGGAGATTACGCGCGTGGGATGTACTGACTTCGGGCGTTTTGCACTCTCGTTCCATATGTTCAAAGCACTCGTGGCAGTGCACTGCCCTTCCTACCACAATCAGCCCGGTACACTTCACCCGAGCGTCGCACTGCGGACAACGATGCCATGCGTTTTGTTGCGGATGGCCGCGGCACAGCCCAAGAGGTTTTTCGTCCTCAGCGGCTCCACACTCCGCAGCCAGGCACGCATCGAGTTTGAACGCGATTATCTCGATAGTCCCAAAAACCGAACGGATCTCGGCATAAATCTCGTTGGCATCCTTCCCAACACCTCTGGCAATCGTTTCTACTTCGTCAGCGTCCTCACCGGCGTTTGCAGGGATTATGATGCCAGTGCCTCCCGCCGAGCGTCGACCCAAGTACTCGTCCCTGAGCAGATCGAGCTCGTTGTTGAAACGATAGTACAGGTTGATTCGTAAATACCAAGCACCGTCCGGTCGGGAAAAGATTTGAAACGGTTTCACTGCAGACAAGGATTATCGTCAGCAAGGACGAGCACAGAAGCAAGTGACCCGAGACCTACCAGCAGTCTTCTGAACATCAGCAGCCCCAACACCTGGAGAGTAGAAAGATCAGCAATCGAATGCGAGGCGCCTGCGAGTGGTGTCCGAGACTCACTCAGCCCCATCACCTTGCGGAATCGTCTATACACGCCTCTCGGGGTACACATGCCGCCACGGTCATCTCTATTCTCAGGATAACTATCAGTGAGTGTGTCATCGGAGAAGCGTTACTGGTCTCTTACTTGAAATGGTAAGACACGTAGACAAAACAGTTGATCCATTCCCGCAAGCTGCGATGGGCTTTCACCGATAAACCGTCCACGGTATCATCATCCGACTTTTCTTTTAAGCGCTCGAGTAATTTTGGGTCGTGCTTTATCGCCCATGCCGCGGGGCAGCGAGGAAGGTCGGGAGGTGGATCGGCTATAGAATATGAATGGAATATCAGTGCAGGATCTCGTATGGTATAGACCCTCCTCATATACCGAAGCCACTTACAATGTTGATAGTCTCCTATCGGGAACGTAAAACTCTCGCCGTGACAAGCGACTTCGTAATAAATCCTGCCCAGCTCCTCCGGCGAGTGGTTTGTGACATCGACCGAAACTCCGCTCCTCCCCTTTCCTTTCAGAGAACCTTTGTAGGACACCTTCGCAGTCACCTCACGAACTCTGTATTCCCAGCCCCATTGTTCGAGCAGAAAGTTTTTCGCGATGGTAGCTGTCTGGCGGCCGACGACGGTGTTTTCTTCGTTGTTCAACAAGTATGCGACGACATGTCTCCACTCGTCAAGGAACGCCGGAAGATCGTTCGACGAGAGACTAGCTGGCGCTTCAGCCCGAATCATGACGCCATCGCGGCACTGGTTCGGCAAGGCAGCTCCAGGTTTAGACAACAAGAGCGAACGGTTGGTCCTATCGCTCTTTTCGCGCCAGACGAAGCCTTTGATCTTGTCGCTCTTCATTACGACTTCCTTGCTCTCGGTTGCTAGCGCGCCATACATCCGGTTGGGATCGACATATTCAGACACGGTCACGTCAGAGGGCAAGCCTTCTGACGTCAAATACAAAGCAATCTCTTTCCATTCCTGCGAGCGTGAGTTGTTCATCATTCGAATTAATTGTACTAGTGCCGGCTGTACATACATTTCCCTTGAAATCGTATTTCAACTCCCCGCAGAGGTATGTCACGCAGCGGAACAGGAGCAGCGCCCGCGCTTTCCAGTCTTGCGTGGCAGGCATGGTGATGGCTCTTGCCGGCAGCCAGCCATTCGGCCCTCTTGGCTTGACATTGATTCTGAAGTTGTCGCGAAAGCTGTATTGAAATTTCTCCTTGCCGTCGAAGGCGACGACGGGGAAAAGCTTTCGACTTGGTGTGTTGTCAACGATTTTCTTTGCATTATCCGACAAGTTCGCATAGGTCTTGGATTGATGAGTCCTTTTTATCGCAATCCCTGACCCGGCCTCGTCTAGTTCTTCTTGTGCGGTGCGCTTGGCGGTCTTTCTCGAAGCCGCTGAACTGGACATGAAGTGATCTTCCTCTTTCGCAGGATTCGGAGCCGATCTCATTCCTGTGCGCTTTCAGGATTTTCTCCTGGAATTGAGCTTCTTGCATTGCCGAACGTTGCATATGCTGCCCGGGCTTGCCGTTCGCTATGAAATCGATGTTCGCGATAGTAGGGGTGATAGATTGGAGGTACAGGGAGGTGATTCGGAAGAACCTTGCGGTGTTGCTTGACAGAGGGTGTCGTCCAACGCCGACAGGAGAAATAAATTCCGGCAATTTGACCCCTTTCTTTTGCATCAGACTTGAACGTAGGTCAGCCATCGCAGCAGCCCTTTCCTTGTTGTCGCTATCTATAGGAACTGTTACCACCGAGCGCCGGTCAGCACAGTTCGCCGTTGTGAAGTATGTTGTGCGGGTCACTTACAGAAGTAGCGATCTGCCACCGTGCTTGGTGGAGCTTCCTGATCTTCTTTCTTCTCCGGGGGCGCGAAGGAGGGATCTGGCGTATAGAGACAAGGTTAGCGCGATACAAGCTTTCATGACATGATGTACTGACCACATTGCAGATACTTGTGAACCTCATCTGAATTCGAGAACCTGATGATCTCGTCTTCAGCATCCGTAGCTGCGAGCGTCGCGTCCGCCATCTTCGTTGTCAAGCCTTGGCGGTACGACGAGGAGTAGAGCAATGGCGAGTGGCGATGTGCTGGAACGAGTGCAAACCGTCGGATAGTCCTGTGCTAACAATACACCGTCAAAGAAGGGGACCCCTGTCGACATCAGCCAACGAACGGGAACGCGTCAGGGAACGCGTGAGGGTTCCGCGCGTGACGATCGCGCCAAAGGCAGCAGACGCGCGAGAAACGGTAAGGCGATTGTTCCTGCAGAGGAATAGGTTAGGGGTCATCAAACTCGCAACGTTGTTGCTCCTGCCGAAAAGTACCTAGCTGTTGCAGAGAGAACCTTCGAAACGACCACAGCAGCTTCAAACGCGTCCATCTTCGTCGAATTCCACCACTGCAATCACCATGGAGAACGCTCCGCGACCCAACCAGATTGGTTTGCTGAACAACAAGTTGGACGAACTCGATAACTTGGCATCGCAAGGCAAAGTCCAGGAGGCGGCGAGGATCATCCAACGCGATCGACTGTACACCTACCCTTTCGATCTCTACTACTGCGTTTGGTTTGAATGCATTCTCGCCAAGCTCTTTGTGTGGGAGGGCTTGTATCGAGCGGCGTGCTTTCACTATCACAAAGCCGAGACCTTGTGGCAAGACCCTTCCACAGGGTTCGCTTCGCGTGACTGGCCTGGTGATGCAGCAATGGCTCGAGATAATCACTCGGCAATGATTCACGAGGGCATCATCAAGACTGACGGTACGTCCAATCATGTGGTTTTGCGGTGTGCGAAGCAGACGCCTGATTTTCTTGTGTCTGTGAGCAGCTTTGTTGGAGGGCCTCGCTGATCACCCCGAAGGAACTACTGGTCAACGAGCTGACAAGTGGAACGCTTCCGGTGAGATTCTTTTGCTTTCTTCTTCCGCGGCCATCGCTAATTGAGCTTGATTGTGTAGTGTTGGCCTTCTTGCGAGACCAAGATGAGGAGTACCAAGAACTTGCTCTCGTTGAGTCGGTGCAGCCAATCGTTCCCGCCGTCCCCCGAGACGATGGTAAGCCACATAGTACCACAACCCTTGATATCGACACCGACCATCCGCCGATACAGAAACCGAAGTGAAAGCCGTTGTCATCGACGAGGCGCGGGCTGTAGCCTTCAGCAAGCCAAAGGTCGCTGATAAGGCGTAATCGGCGTCAATATCGCACGCCAGACCGAGCTTGCAGCGAAAGCAAGGTTTTGGAATGTATGAGTTGCAGAGGATGGATTTGAAGTGCGATGAGTTGCCATGGATAACAGCGAGTCGGACTCCAGCGCGCATGAATTTGTCATGGTAGAAGGTCTCCAACGTATCAATGGAAACATTTCGAACTCTGCAGGAGACGACGCGATGTCCAGGCATCCTTGACTTTCATACGCTCGGGAGAGTAAGACTGCACGTTTCGACCGTTAGTGGATGATACATCGTGAACAGGTTGAGAGCAGCTAGGTCCATCTTGTCCTGGATAGTGATGCTCATCTTTTCTGCGAGATCGGCAAGAGCAGTACTAAGCAAAAAGAACAGGACCGCAGAGAGGTACCGCCACAACGACGTACAGGAGCTGATGACCATCAACTGGGCCCTCGGTAATATACACTCCTCCATGTCCGGCCAACGAAAAATTCATACCGACCATACTCGGCTGGAACATGATTCAATTCGCTCATCGTCCGGGTGCGGAGAACCCCGTGGCGGACGCACTCAGTTGAAAAAAGAGCGGCAACTCAGTACACGACGATGTAGAGGACTCTGGATTAAAAGACGTGGTCAACGATTGATTCCTCGTGGAGGACTTGCTGTGGAGGGAGAACATACTTGACGATATGTCGCGACCCACTTGCAATAGATGGTCCGCTACATGGTCGACGCTTCTCAGGCAACCACCGAACGCGTACGCCTGGGAGTCGAGAGACACTGGATTCGCGACGGTTGTCTATGGCAGATCGGGAAAGAACCGTGGAATCCAGTTAGGATCAGATTGAACGCGAAGTGACTCGAAAGGGCGAAGAGAGCACACGAACTCACGAATAACATACGCCGCGACCAGGCTATCAGGAAGATCAGAGAACGCGAAGCCTGGACCAACATCCGAAATGACATACATGACGTCGTAAAGGCTCGCACCCCGTGTACCAAGTTTAGTTCGATTGCTAAGAGATCCGAATTATGGCGAGTGGCTAGGTACCGTTGTGATGGACTACATGCGGCTTTCGGCAGACGATGGACTCAGAGAGGTGCTCGTGGCTGTGAATGTACACCTACGTTTCGTGTATGCCTGGCCCATCCAGACAACTCGAACGCGCAGACGACCATAATCGCGCTGAAAGACCTGGAGCGATGTTATCTCTTACCAAGCAGATTACTAAAGGATGAAGGGACGCACTCCAATGACCAGGTAGTCCATCTGTAGTTCGGGAGGGGGCGGCCACGCAGAGCTTGGCCGCGTATTATGCACACGTCGGAATTGTAGGGGCAGCCAACAGGTTGGTCCTTGACCGCTTGCGAAAGCTCACCAGCACTGACACCGGTTGCTGTACCATCTGCTGGACGCCATTGCAAGCATGAGTGATCGCCCGTAATAATTGAGGGGCTACTCACCAAGACAGGTTTTGTTGAGCCGCGATGACTCGCCGCCGTCCGCCTTTCACGAGTAGGCCCTGTCGGATCGTCACATCATGAACGCGAAAGCCTAAGCAGGATATGACAAAGAACAACAGAAACGAGTGGAACACATTGAACCGGAATACGGAATACGAAAGACGTGGGAAGAGGGATCAGCTGGTGCTGGTCAGCCGACAGCGTAAGGACGGTACTCACGACACCGCGAAGAAACTGGCACCCATGTGAGATAGGCCATTCCTCCGCCAATTCATCGACAAATTGGTCACTTTGTTCGCTATGGACGGAGAGCCAGCCTTGGGATGTAGCGCTTGACATTCGATAGACTGCGTCCAAGGCACGAGCCCGTGGTACTACTCGCTCAGCCCGCGACGCCGTTGCATAAAGCGCTCGATCACATCTCCACCCATACGCACGGACTATGGCACATGACTACTTCCGGAGAGACAAAATAATCACAAAAAAGGAGAATGTGTTGCAAATCGTGGTTGATTTTCCTAATGTCGATTGATGTTGAATTCGAATTCTTGCCCTTCCGCATCAGCTTTGCTCTCCAACTCGCGCATTCCTTGAGTGCCTATGGCAAGACAGGCGCTTGTACTCAGTAGAAATTTCACGGGGGTTAGATCGAGTCGATCCGTGTCATGCTGAGATCAAGTGGCTATTCGGCTGGCTTCCTCAGGAGTTCTCCTTCCACGATTAGAGCCACATCAGCATCCAGAACGATGTCTTTGCGTAGCAGAAGGCGATGCAGGCCCTCGACGTTTTACCGGTCCAATCCCGCAACAGAGGCTTTACCTGCTCACGAAACAGGCCATGCAGAAGGCATGTCGAGCCTAGCTGACTCGCTGGACGAAACGATGTTCGGCTCGCGAGAGGTCTTCGCACTTTGGACAAGCTGTTGTAGATTGTTCGACTGCATGTTACTGGAAATTTGCGGTTTTGTTGTTGGGGCCCTGTGTCGGGAGGGATGTAACGCTCGGAATGGAGCGATTTTTTTAGCTCGCCTGTTCTCAGAGGGAACATAGTGTTGCCGTCGTAAAGTGAAACTGTAAGGCACTCGGCAAAGCCATATTACCCCGGGCTCTCTGAAACGCGACTGAATTCCAATCGTCTCACAACCCTGAAGAGCGCCGATCATCCCTGTCGAACACTCCAAAGGCATACGGCAGAAAGGAGCCCGAAAGGGATAACCCCTTCTGCAGATCCTCTCGCTGGCAAGTGTTTCTGGTGCGTTTTCCGGGAAGACCGGAGAGGTGCTGATGCGCGATGTGCCCCCTGGGATCGAATACGCCTAGAAGGGTACGGGCAGTCTTCCGGTGAAGACGGACAATCTCTTCGCCTTTTTCGTATGGTGGGAAGAGACACCCCCGGGCTTGAATGAAGGCCTTTAGTGGGCTTGTGCTTCACCAGTGTTGGCGGGAAGATACGTTCTATGCATCGAGTCATTACGCAATAAAACTTCATGCGGCTTCTGAATACGTCTTCCAAGCACTTCAGGACTAGGTGCTCAGACTATCGTCTGCTCGTATAAAAGCGCGAGACTTACGATAGCAATCTCCGAAACGTATCTTCCGTAATCACACTTGATCTGCTCGTTGGGGCGAGCGAGAATCGCTGTGACAACGAATTATCGCGACCGACTTCCGCCTTGCAATATCGCACGAGTTCAATAGCCGATGCTTTACCGAACCTTGCAAGACCACGCCTCACCGAGCCTTTTCATCTTTGCTCAACCTCTCTCCATGTCCTCCTATCCAAACATTGTAGAAAAGGCACCAACCAATCACAAATCATCTCGGGAGGAGACGCCCCGAGGAGAAGTTCGGTGTCAGGGTACACCTACGGTCCCGCCCTCGTCATTCGAGACGGCGTTGCTTGTGCTGGATATCCTGCTTGGTCTGGTCTCGAGGTGACATATCGGAGAGTCGCCGATGTCGAGTCGGACAAATGATGTGGGCAAATGATTGCCAATGACGCCGTGTGACGTCGCGAGCTTTGTCGGACGGGCAGGATGCACGCGGAGAGATCCATCAAGCTTATATATTCTTGAATCCGTGTGGTCTATATTATCTCGTATCAGTATCTGTTGAGAAAGGACTGCCAACAGACGGGGCTTCCCCTTTCCTAGTTCGATTCCATCGCTCCTTCAATGGATCGAGGAATGCACACGACATCAAGTTGACATTGTGTGCGCCTGGCCGGCATGACTTCGAAGCGCGCGTCAACTGGTTAGCTGAATCATCCGGTTTCATATAGTTTCCATGGTGATGGATACGCCTCTTTTAGGGCTTGTGCGATATGTAGCTATATACCTCGGCATCGCGGCATCGCGGCATCGCATAGTCATCAAGGCTTAATTCAATTTGCACCAAGGTGATCTGTGAGATCTCCGTTGCCAGGTTTCGAATGGAAGAAAGATGGTTTCAGATGGGTTTGGGCACTCTGTTTGTGCTTGCCTTCATTCGAAAATCAGGGATGAATTTGCATCGGATCTGCCCTACGCGGGAACGACATCATGGTGTCATCAACATTCGCAGATACACGTCTCCCACGATGATGCCAACCGCTCATGAATCCCGACGCTCGAAACCGCAAAACGGTGACACGGCGGATCGGCCCCCTGATCTCCCGTCGCGCGTTTCAAGGTGAACACAAAAAGGGGCGTCTTCTAGCGCCGCGGCGTGTTTACGTTTTCTCGCTTGGAGGTCATTCTCGGATGCTGATTGAGCGAGAATCGTCGGTGCCGGTCAAGAGAAGACGACGAAAGGAGGACAGCGCGTGGCGGGGCATGTCAGCTGCACACAGCGCCACGCAGCCATGTCCCTCTCCGTCGCATTCAAGCCCCTCCCGACGCTCCAGGCGTGTTACTCGGTCCCGATCGAGTGGTCCCTCGCAGGGAACGCAACGGCGGCGCAGCAGGGACAGGTCAAGCTCGTGTTCGTGAGCGCGCAGTCGTCGGTGAGTCGGTCGGAGGCGTGTGGGAAAGGATGGTACTGAAGCGATGTAGGCGGCGGCGTCGAGTAGCTCAACGGCGGTGGGGTCGCGTAGCACGGCGTCCACGCCTACTCGTGTCGTTTCCTCAGCAACAGCACGACCAAGCACGACGACCACCTCCCGTACATCCTCCTCAGCTTCCCGCTCCTCGCCCACAACCGCAAGCACAACACGCATCGCGCGCCGAGCCGCTCCAACCGGATTCACGAAAACCGTCACCACGGTTCCCCTCACCCAAACCTCCGTCGGGTGGCCAACGATCGCCTTGCCATCGGGGACATACGACCTCGCCGCCTACCTTGTTCCCAGCGCGAACGCCGCCGAGTCCATCATCGGCGCTCAACGCGGTGTTCAAGTCGTGCAGGGGCAGGAAACGGGGTGTCTTGTCGCGGCAGCTTCGCAGACGACCTCGACAGGATCGTTCGTGAGCGGGACGAGTAGTGCTGCGGCCAGTACGGGAGCCACGACGAATGGTCAAGCTGTGACGGACGCCAATTCGACGGAATCATCCGACAAAGGGCCCCTCATCGGCGGCATCATCGGTGCCCTCCTCGGCACGCTCTTTCTCGCGGGCCTTGCATTCTTCCTCATCCGCCGTCGTCGAAGACGCGGACCGGTGACCAGCCCGAGAAACTGGTTCCGCAAGGACGGGACAGGCGACCGCGGCGTCGGGAGTGCATTCGGGCATGACTTTGGAACATTGGGAACTGGCGCGGGCACGATGGATTCCGCGCGACGTATCGGCGCAGGCGGGATGACACAGGTGTCGGCGCCGATGGATGTCGTGCGTGTCTCCGGGTTCGGCGGTGCGCGCGGCATCGGTGATGATGAGAAGGAGGTGGACAAGGCGTCGGGTGAGGCGTACGGGATGGTTCCGGTCTTACCACGAAGGGATACGGATCTTTCCGCCGGATCAGAGTACCCCGCGCCGTTCCAGGGACGCGAATACCCTCCCCAGGCCTCCGCCATGGAATACCTCGCCTCGGCGCCCGCGCAATCCCCGCCAAGCGACACCTCGCACGAATATTACCACGATCGAAACTTCTCGGAATCATCCCACACGACAGGCCAATCCCACATCGGACTCCTCGGCGGGCCCATCGTATTTCCGTCGAGCGAATCACCATCGGATGCCCGTCGGGCGTCTAACGTGCCAAAGAGCGCCGACAGACGTGTAAGCGGGACACCGTCGTTGTGCCAGCAGCGTCGCAAGTCGAGCATCGCCGGTGGCGGGGTTGAGCGGTCGGGCAGCGTCAGGCGGAAGCCTGTGCCGGCTGTGGAGGCGTTTGAGGACGTTGGATCGTCGCCGGCGATGTCGGGTGCAGAGGCCGAGGCTAGCCGGGGGATCGTCAAGCAAAAGAGCTTTGTGTTGGATGTCGAGCGGCCGCTTGAGCGATGACATAGGCAATTTCTGACTCGCGTGCTGTGCACGTTCTTGTATATAGATCTATACCCAATTGTAGCAAAGCTCCCGCGGGTGCGATATGCGGATACCGCCGTGACATGTGCCGATATCACCAGCTGGGAGGCAACGGGATACGACGACCTTGCGCCCGGATCGGCATAGAGGCCTGCCTACACAAGTGGACTTGAACAAGAGGTGATATCCGTCCTACGGAAATACAATGTGTCAAGGAATCTGCTCGAGCCCGTCGTCAAACGCGCCTGGGTGTTCAAGCTTCGCACCTCAAGCCTCTACCTCATCCACATCAAATGTGTCTACTTCTGGAAGCCCCTTGTGCGCGCTGTGATCAACAGGTAAAGGCGTCGGCATATTTTCCGCAGTCGCTACCCCTCCGCGCGAGGTCCACGCCGAATGCCCCGCATCATCTTTACCTCCTTCGTCCGCCCGTATCCACCCAGAATCACGGAGGTGTCGCTCTCCATTCGCTTCCCGAGGAGAATCCTCCGTGCCGTCTTCGCTTCCCGTATGTCCCACCCATCCAGTGTCATCCCCCTCTTCAGACCCGGTATCCTCTATCCCTCGCGAATCCGCATCTTCCCGCGCCGTCCGCGCGCGCATTTCGGCACACCGACACTGTTCCCCGCCCGCGCACCGCTCGTCGTCATCGGATTCACCGCCATCGCCACCCGTCGATTTGCTCTTTCCGCGTAATCCCTTTCCGGCCATGACGCCTTTTGCTTTTTCTTGAGCCTTTTGTCGACGCTCCAGCACTTTTTTACGTCGGCGCACGGCCTTGTCCATGGCTTGGTCCGACCCAAAGAACAGGTCGTACTCGCAGAAGCAGCACACGTATTCTTCGTCTGTCGGATCCGCAGCTGACCGGGGCGTCTCGCGGCGCCGACCGGCTGCATCCGAGGTTTCCTTGTGTCCGGATCTTGCATTCAAAAAGCGCGTCGGCGGCGGGAAGAATAACATGGATAGGAAATCCACGATATTTGGCATGTCTGCCTGTGGCGGGTTGACTGGTCGACGGGAAGGCACATCTAACGGAGCATGAGCTTTATTTTCGATCCTTCGTGTCTGCGCTTACAATTCTTGACGTGATGCGGATTGGCGGCATTGGCCATCGCGCTCTTCTTCTTCTTCTTTTTCCCCTTTTTGGCTCCGGCAACATTGGAGAATGGCACGTAGTCTGGATCGTCTGCCGAAGGTTCGACGGTGACATTGGGCGGGTTCTGAATCCTGTCGTGCGAACGGGATTTTTCTGCTGATTCCTCCTTATCTGTGTTTTCTGATTGAGGCTGTGTATCGGATTTCGGAGTGTCTTGCGTCTCGGTGTTGACGCCGTTCGCATGGTGGACTTTATCAGCCGATAGGGGTTCTCGTTTACGTGCTGTGGCCTTCGGGGGCGCCTCCTTGACGGCCGGCTTTTTCGCTGAAGCACTTGCGGCCTTCAAGGGCGGCGGCACAGGCAAAGGTTTCCCGTTGAGAAACGACGTCATGGACGAAGACGACAATGTCAACGTCAGCAACTGCGTCACCTTTGCTCTCAACATGTTCAAGTCGTGAGTGCTCTGCCGGATGGTACTCGATACTGACGGCAAAGGTCAGCCGCGTACAAATCAGTCAACGAACGACGCACCTTTGCTCGTGATCTCAAACTCAAAAGTCCCCTCTGGCACCCATCCGCCCCGCTTGACAGGCTTCCGAGTCTGCCACTCATGCCGCTCGGCAATCCTACCCCGTCTGCGCCACTTCAACTTATCCAACGCCGGCGGCGTGCTTTCGGGTTGATCTGCGTCGGCAGAAGTCGTAGAAGCTGACACGACCGAGCCAGACGTTGCGGTCAGCGTCCCATTCGCTATCCGTCCCTTCAACACATGGCCATCCCACATCCCCGCGCCTGCTCCAGACCCAACCCTATCCCCTTCCCAGCCCGCCACACCCGTATACTTGAGCGCCTCGACAAGCTCCTCGAGCTCATCCCTCGTCGGCACTGTCGCCGCCGTCGTACTCTTCTGCTTGCCCTGTCCAAGACACGTCATGGCGTCCGCATGCAAGCCCATCACCTGCGCCTTGCGCGCGTGAAACAACCTTCGCTCGAAATCGTTGGCGCGGCGGGCGGACGTCATCCGGCGCTTAGGGACCTGGATGATTGGATCCGGAACGATCCGGATGGTGGATTGATGGGCGCAGCAACGAACGTGCGGGCATGAGTCGTGCCCGGCGGAACGCTCGTCATCGCGGTCGGAAGCTTGTCGGTTCATCGTATCGACGATATCGCTCGTCGTCGCTTCGCTGCATACGTGTCCACAGCTATGCACGCACATGGTGTCGTCACGATCCCCCGCCTGAGTAGGCCCTTGCTGCGCCGACGCCGGAACTTTTCGTTTCTTGCCGCCGCCGCGTGCGGCATAGTCGTCCGATAAGCGATCGTCATCGATAAATCGCGCCGTCAAGCTGTAGCATCCATCGTGTTCGCAGTCGTGCTCCCTGCGCGTAGACGTGGTGATCGGGGGAAGCCAGTCATCCTCGGATGATGATGATGATGCCGCCTTGAATGCCTCATCGGGTGTCATCAGACCGGCCGTCTTGTGCTCAATCTCCCCACCGCCCGACGTCTCGGATCCGTCCTCGTGCAGTCCCCTACTCCCCAGCACAATCCGTCGCTCCTCTTTCCCCTCTCCTCCCTTCCTTGCGCTCGTTCCTCGTCGTGACCGTCCGTCGCCATCATGCAACACTGTCGCCTGATCGAAGTGATCCAGCAATTCCTCTGCGGCTCTTGCTAGCTCGTCTGCAGACGTGAGGGTATGTGCCGAGGTCGAACCCGCTCCGGCATCCACTGCTTCGTCCGCATCTGTACGTGCCTCTCCTCGACGTCGCCGTGGCATTGGTGCAAGCCTCCGTGATCCAATCAACGTCTTCTCTCGTTCGAAGTCTTCGAGATTGTCCATGTTGACGAGATCGTTCCTGCCCTGATGCAACCTTAGGAGTCAGTCTCCCGCACAGGAGGCGTTCGCCATGCCGACGCAGAAACTCTCGGCGCTCACCGGTGCTGATCATCTCCTGTTTGCGGATCCGTGTGATGGCATGCTAGCGTCTCTCGATGGGTGTCTACTGTATGGTCGGCGTGATCATACGGTCGGACGCTTGCAGAGAAGGCAGCGATGTATAAGGTGCTGGCCGATCACGAGAAGCGCGAAACCGGCGGCCGCCGGCGCGCTTAGTTTGGCCGGCCAAAGGTGACCGGTTTGCCACCATGGCCAGCATGTCGTCGAGCATACAGATGTCCTCGTTGGCAGCGATACATTCATGATAGGACTCGTTTCTCGTCGAGTACTCATCCTGAGCTTGGGCGCTGAAGCGGGAACATGTACAGCGCCTCCTCTGCAACTGTCCATTCATGCAATTAACGCCGATGCAACAGGACAAGGCACTCCGCATCATTGCAACGCATCACCCTCGAGTTATCCGCATGAGTATAGCATAAGCTATAAGGCAAAGCCCTCTGAGCATTCCTCGTGCAGGGAAAAAACCTCACGAATCACCCAACCTCTGCCCTCCCCTCCCCCACGCATATCCGCTACTTCCTCTCTCCCTCAACCCTCCACCACCGCTACCAGTCGCCACACCACTCGCCCTTCCAGTCGATGGACCCATCATTGTATACCCCGCGCCACTCCTCACGGCGCTCCTTGCCTCTTGCGGGCCAAACAAACGCGCAAACCAACGTGGCGTCGCGAGCGGGTTCCCGCGCCGTGTACGCGGGGATGGATGCGTGGGGAGATAGTCGTGCAGGAACCACCTGGCAACAAGGGCAAAGTAAGTACAGGAGGAGGCGAGAGAGGTGGAAGTAATGGGGAGGACTCGCCATGCGTGGCCCGCAATCATGCCGATGGCGCCGGCGATGCCTTTTCCCGGTCCGCCGAGGACGAGATCGAGGACGATTAATGCCGCGGGGTAATCTATCGCCAAGAGATTCAGTGAATTGGTTCGTCCTCTAGAAGCGGCGGTTCGTACAAGGCACGGGAATGGAGAGAAGTCCAAAGAGGCTAATCTTCATCGTCGGGTTTGCGCGGCACCAGAGGTAGTTTTGCGCGTGCAGGAGCGAGCGGAAGAGGAAGGGGAACTCGAAGGGGATGTTGATAATCTGGCCCAAAGGCGTTCTTCAGCATTGATCATGTGCAGCGGATCTTATAGACTCACCATAATGAACACCGCCACCATGATATTTGCCCACGCATAATCCGCCGTTGCGCCAAAGCTGTCCAACGTCATCAACACCCGTTTATGTACCTTACTCATAAACACAACTCACTATGTCTCCTTTTCGAGGCTCGTGCCATTCCGATAGATGAGGAAGAAATCATAGATCAACGGAAACCCGGAACCGCCAAAGAAGAATGATGTCCATGTGCGCCAGATCTGCGGGGGTCATTTATATGATGGAAGCGGTGGAAATCGGTGGACTCACCTCGTACTTGTACCGCATATGCGGCCAACTGAGGTAAACCTATAACTGTCGTTAGCAACAGCAAGCCAATGGCGATTGATTGACTCACCTGCGCCGGAGACACAATTTTCAACAGGACCGGACTGAGGACGAGAAGACGTTAAGAATGGGACACGCAGGAATCCCGGTTCGAGGACTCACAAAGTGACGAGCGCGGTGGAAACGAGCATGAACCGCGTGACGGGCGGCACCTCGCGGATGAGGGACTGGATGTCTGCCATCCTGTGTGAAGTCTTTTTGCGAGAAAGTGGATATGAAGCGATGCAAGCAGGTCAACAAACCGAATGCATATTGAACGACCACGACCTCTAGATTCGTCATGTTCCAGCTCATGCGGACTATCTCTCGTGTCTCGGACAAACGGAGCGCGACTAAGGCATGTCCACATTATATTCCCTACACAGTCGCCACCCTACAAAACCCCCTACTCGCTCTTCCCCTCTTTCCGCCTCCGCTCATGCACCTCGCGATTCAGATCCGTCGTCACCTCCTCAAACGACCCACTCCCTCTCCTTGCCACCTCCCGCAGATGATCCACCCGGATCCCGGCCTCGAGACTCGAGCCGCGAGAGTGCCTGCGCTGGTGCAGGCCCTCAGAAGAGGGGCCGTCATGCATCGTCTCGGGCAGCTTATCCAGCGATGTGTGCGAGCCTTCGGTGCTGAGGAGGACTTCATTCTCGCTTTCGCCGTCGGTGTGTCTATGACGACGTCTCCGGCCGTCGCTCCGACTACGCTCGCGTCCGCCGTTCCGCAGCTTTTTCCGATCAATGATCGCGAGTACCTAGAGCGCGGAAATCAGTACGAGCCGTATGGTATCACGAGACAGGCGATCCTCACGTCATCGTAATCCACATCGTCATCGTCTCCCAACGCCTCGCCATCCGACATTGACGGCGACCCGGGCTCCGTCTCGCCATCGCTTCGCGCATACTTGGCATTCCACGCGCTCGGGCCCTTGACGGCGCTCTTACTCCAGCCTGCAGCGCAGTGGTCAGCAAGACACTCAAGGAGCATATTACGGACGTACCAAAGATACGCTCGTCTAGCCAGAGCATCGGGTGCGAAAGGACGGAAGAGTCGGCTCCTTGTCCTTTACGGTACATGAGGCCTGGTTGTTCGCCCGTTTGAGGGACTGTCGCGTTCGGACGGAGTCGAGACTGGCGAGTGCATCAGCAAAGTCGGCGAAAACAGGCCCGGGACATACCTGGTTAAAGTTTACCCAAAGCTGAGGCCCGAATTCGTCTGAGGTTGAAAGCGTTACTATCCGTTCACACTCGAGCGCGCACGCGACTCACTGATGAGCTCGGACAACTCGTTCGCGAGTGCTTCACGTGTCTTCTTGACCCCTTCGAGCTCCCTCTGGGCTCCAGGAAGAAGCGAAAGGAACAACGGCCGCAGCGACCTATAATAACCCTGAGCTGGGCCTCTTCAACGAATCCCAGGCATACTCACTTGAAAACATCCATCCCGGCCTCGCCAAATTTGAGCGAACTCATCGCCAAGAAGGGCATCCCCACAAAGATCCACACGGGCATCCAATGCAAGATGACGGGCGGTGCGTTCTTTTTGTATGCAATCACCGAGGCAACGATGGCGTAGATGGTGTACAGGAGAGGGGTGGCACCGACAGAGAAGAGGACTTTCCACGTCGCGAGAATATCTCGGCCTTCGAGTTTGACGGTGGATGCGGCGAGGGCCTCTGCGAGCAAGCCGAGTCAGAGCTTGTCCACCAAAAAACTCTTGAACATACCCTTGGCCTTGATCTTGCTGACAATCTTTGCCGGGATGAAAATCGGCGCATGGGTCACTACGCCTGGTAACGCGAGAATCGACCACGCCAACAAGAGACCCGTGCGGTATAGCAACAGTGCCGCATTCCTCAGCCGGCGCGGACTCGTCGCGCGCTCGACCTGGTGGTCCCGCAATCCCAAATCCCTCAGCCGGCGATTGTATGCCGCAATCTTGGTACGCAAGGCGATGATCCGGGGTTCGTTCTGGTAATGCAGGTACGCCTCGATGAAGCGCTTGTTGAGCTCGACGACCTGCCCGAGCGTCCAATGCTGGTCGGGCGTCTTGTACAGCCTTCTTCCGGCTTGGATCACCATCAGCGTCTCGAAATCCGGCGTCCGGATCGTGACGGCTTTGAGCCCATCATGCACCATCTCCAACAACTTGCCACACGCCTCGCGCTTTTGCGACCCGCCCTTTTCGTACCCGCCCACGAGCTCGCGCGGGACCTCGATCGGCGCTCCAAATTCGACGACGGCGCGAGAGCGAAACTTGTGGGGATGGAAATACGATAGGCCGACGGGGACGAGTTTGATCTTGAGGTTTGGATTCGCCGACATGGCGCCGAGGGCCATGACCGAGACGCCGGCTTTGAGCGGCAAAAGGTCCGGTCGATCATGCGATCCACCCTCGGGGAAGATTCCAATCGCGCCTTGCTCATTCAACCGCGCAAAGACGGCGCCATAGACGCCATGCTGATCCACGTACGGCAACACCTTGTACGCCAGCCCTTGCTTGCCCGCCTCTTTCGCCTCGGCACACGCTCCCGTCACTTTCGAGGTCGCCTTCACATCGCTCGCGCCGCCTTTACCCGTCGTAATAAATTCGCGACTCAGCCGTAGCTCGGTATCGCTGAGGACTTCGGCAATCTCGCCCGTGGCGTAGCCGACTTCTTTGGGGAGGACGATCTGCCCGCGCGGCATGCATTGTTTTGTGAAAGAGGAGTTGACGCCGATGACTTTGAGGGGGTCGGACGGGTCGATGTGGAGGAAGCCTTGGCCGGTCTTGGCCGAATCTGCAGCACGGGAGACGGGGACTGGGAGAATGTGAGATGGGCGGATGGGAGATGCTCGGGCGACATACCTGCGTCTAGTAATCTAGCAAAGAATCCGATAACAGGCCGTTGCATACTCTGCGACGAGATTCAGCTTCTCGGACAAACGAGAGAGCTGGTGGATGCTTACCTTGGCCGCCGCAAGATACGCTACCCTTCGTCCCGACTCTTTTCGAATTTCCGACGCAACGAGTAGAGGATCCAGAAACTATCCCGCACCGATCCATCAGCCGCGCGATCTGACGATGAGCATGGGGGAAAGCCTACCTGGTTGTGATGCGGGGCCACTACGAAAATGGTAGGGCCATCTTTCGGAATATTGAATGCACTTCGGGGTCTGTCCACCGGCCGAACGGATCAGCAGGGCATCTGTAACCTGCGAGCCGATCAATACTTGCCTAATCTCGCGGAAAAAGACATTGATCACGATCCTCCAGAACAGGAGCGCCAGGTCGTCTGGGCGAGGTTGCGTCAGAGCTGCCGTTCGAGCAGGATCGCGGGGGAACTCACAAATGAATGCGTTTGTCATTTTCGCAGGGCCGGAGCCGTCCAGGCCGGTCAAGAGCGTTCTTTTGAGCGGACGCGGGAGGAGTGATCCGAGCCAGAAGACGGCGACTGACGCATCTCATCCCCAGCGTTTCGTCATCTGCAACCCCTGCCAACTTATTGTCAACGGTAGCCCTCCACGCGACCGGAATTAGCTTCCGCCAGGGGGGGAGGGGCCGCGTTAGGTAAGCAAGCCCCTCAGGTCGGCGTGAGAATCGCGGCGCCGTCGAGCGAGCGGCTCGACGAGGGGGGCTCGGGACGGTGTCGCCCAAGTTGAACGAGTCGTGAGCTTGATTGCTTGACGTGACTCACGGTATCATCCACACATTACCTCTTAAAATGTCCTACGTTATTGCTGGTCGAGCTATCAAGGTACGTTTCCACCCACGTCGGGTTCGAAAGTGTTTGGATCGAAAAGAACTGATATCCTATTCTTCCGCTTTACAGAACGAGTACCTGTAAGCCTTCCCTCGAACCAACCACAGGAATCCGCTAAACAAATCCTTTGCGTGAACGACGACAGTGCCCTCGGTACGATTATCTCCACGGCGGCGATCGCCATGGCCGCTACCTCGGGTGAGAAGAAGGCCCCGGCGCCCGTGCAGGAGCAGAGCAACATTGAGGCGAGCTCGAGGTGAGTTTTTGGGCGTGTGTGTGTGTCGTGTTGGTGACGGACGGGGGAGGGGAGGTGGTGTGGGAAGGGGCAAGAGGGGTTGCGAGATGGCTAGGCGTTGATGAGGGGATACGCTGAGTTGGTGTGAAGGAAGTTGGAAACGCCCGCCGATCGGAATTGTCTCGCCGTACGAGAAGCCCGCTGGCTCCTCGCCCGTCGCATGAAAGCAAGGACGACGGACCGCGATGTGTTTCGGCGCAGAAAGCTTTGCATGGGCACGAGCGAAGGACTGGTTGGCGAGAGTTTTCAACGAGGACGACAGGAGGGTTATATTCGGGCTGGACGAGACCGGGGAACTTGAATGGCTTATTGGGATGCAATACCGATCCGCTCATCCCTTACGACCGATCTTCCCTTGCATTCTCTACTCCGCCCCTTCGCTTCGTCGCTTGGGAAGCTGGAGTTGAAGATGGATTTATCCTTGCGAAGCCTCATGCTGAGAATACTGATTGACTGATTCTGTCCTTCCTACTACCTTTCTTCCTCTCCCACACTCTCGTCTACTTCAATAACACCGACGCATCCGTTACGCCTGAAACTTTGATCAATACAGCGAGGAAGCCGACTTGTACGTCTCCCTCGTCCATTACCGTGCATCACGCTAATATTCGCCTCCCTGCGTAGCATCAAGAACTTTGTTGCCGAGGCCGAAAAGGAGGGACACGCCGACAAGCACTAGATGTCTATACGTTGTGCCACGGAAGATGGAAAATGAATAGAATTGCATAAGAGGGTATTTGACAGCTGGGAGCGAGTGATGGGACAGGGCGCAGACGATGGATGAGTCCGTCGGCGTGAGCGAGAGAAGTCCGAGAGGAGTTCTAGGTCTGTCGAAATGAGGGTTCGAGGACGATCGACGAATCAGTTGGAGGCGGGATGAGCGTCTGAGATCTAGCTGCTCGTCCCTTCGCGTTTCAAACTCCAGACATCAATTCCCGCTGATACTCCTGATCGCACCTGAATGCAGTCTCATGCTTGTTCCATTGCATTCTATACATTATGCTCTGCACCTTCCTACGACCTCTTGTTTCAAGAAGACCGCCAGCGGTCAGGTTACCAAGAGAAAGCGCATCCGAGACGCGCTAGCGACAAAGTAAACAATGTGGAACATGTATCAACCACAACAACACTCTGTGTCATCGTCATCTTCGTCCCTTCATCCATCCCTGATTTCGGACCTTCTTGCACTCTGCCGTATACCGACACTCTTGACGCGAGGACAGCTCGTCGTATACCTTGCGAGTGTCCGCAATGGAGTCGCCGACAAGAAGTTCGCCGTCCCTGCGATCGGATCACACCCAATACCATCATCAACCGGCCCACTCGTCACCGCTTCGAGCTGTGTATTTGCCGAATACCTCTTCTCGAGCCGGAAAGAAGGCATTCCCAAGGCGATCGACTACCTTGAGAGCGGAAGAGCAAGGTGATGTCGGGACGCCATTCGCATTGACGATCCCGGCTTTACCGCCCTCGTCGATTTCCGTCTCCCGAAACAGCAAACGTGCGACGCCGAGGCAAAGCATGGTCAGGGACGAGAACACACCGCCGAGTACAGTCCGCAAGGCACCAGCTGGAAGCAAGCCGAAACGCAAGAACGCCGTCCCGATGGGCGATCAGACAATGTTTGCTCCAAGGCTTATCGCCGTCGGGGACCAGAGTCTCTTGATGGAGCAACAGCTACCGGCGTACAAGGATATTTGGAATGATTCCGAGGAAGAGGAAGGAGACGATGGATTCGCGAGTTTCATGAAGGATTCGATGGAGCAGGAGGCGACGGTGCTACGTGATGGGAGCGTGAGAAACCGGGGCGGCAAGGCTCTGTCACGGAAGAGTATTCTCGGGGCTTCTTTTGTGGGGAATCGTCCGGAAGAGGGAAACGGCATTGAAAAGCCTAGCAAGGATCGTTCCAGCGCATCACGACTCGCCTCGCTGTACAAGCCGACGCCGAAACCAGACTCGTCCTCTCGCCGACGTAGCACGCTTTTCGCCAAGGATATCGTACGCGGAGAGAAGAGTCTCGAACTTGCGTTGGAAGGCGGTCAGGACCTCATGGTGCCGCTGTATGGTCTGTCAAGTCCGATCGGGATGGCTATGGATGATTCGCAGCTGGACGGACAACTTCTGACCGAGGAGACGATGACGGGGATCGGGACAGGATTCCATGGTTCGGATACCGAGGAGGATGGCGGTGATGAGGTCGATCTGGCTGAAGAACAGGTGCAAGCGAAGGAGGTGTTCCGAGGTGATCCGATAGTGGTGAGTTGTTTGCTGAGGCTTTGTTCGGCATCACTGACTTCTCCCATCGTCTAGCTGGCGTCTCAGGCATCACTGGCTTCGGCATCTCAATCTATTCCTCAAGTTGAAGAGAGCCAAAGTCTTGCATCACAGCTCTCGCCCTCGAAATCAGCCGGACTTGCGACTCAATCCAGTCGTCGCACCCCAGAGTTACCCGCGGCTGCCTCCACGCCGAAATCACAGCATGCCACAGCAACCAAGAAGCGAACACCATCGCAGCGCCCCGAGGCGAGTGCGACTCCGTCCCGCCTGACTGCAGCTCTCACCGCCAGCGCCAGAAATTCACCCAATCCTCGAGCCCGCAAGTCGGCTAGAAAGTCCACCAAGAGCGTCAAGAATACTAGCGTTCCAGATATAGTCCCTCCGAGCTCACCGGATGTATCCCTCGCAACGGCGGTGCGCGAAAGTGTCTCGGCCGGACAAACCGCGCAGTCTACGTCGGCCAAGTCAAGAAGGCGTTCGACCGCTGCGCCAAGCGAGACGACAAAGCGCCGACCGCGAGCGTCGAAAGCTCAAGCCTCGGTATCAGCCTCGCAGCCTATAATCTCGAAAACGAGACGGCTCTCAGGAAGGAAATCCACTGGCAGTCTGCCGTCAACTCAGCCAACCGCCAGCGCCGTGAAACGTACACGGTACAGTTTATCGGCAACAGCATCAAAGAGCGGAACTCCGAGTGATCGTCGACGCCCTAGGCAATCCCTTGCCCCGCTCGAATTGGTCGAGCGAGTCGGCCTGCTGGATATCCCGCAGCGGCCGGCGAGTCCGACGGAGGATCCGTTACTTTTGATTCCCAGCGCGAGGAGGTCGATTGGAGCGCGTACGTCCGTCAGCTCGAGGGCGACGGAGGCGGGGCGACGTGATACAGTACGACAGCAAGGGCTGAAGGACAGCCAGGTGAGTTGCAATGCACCCGTCTTGTCAGTGTTCTGACAATTGTCATGTTTCCTGACAGTACACGGAACTCGCCAAGGAAAGCACTCCGCCGCCACCCGCCGCAGATGCGCCGAATGCGCAGGCTCCAACCAGGGGCATTCTTCCCGATGGTGACGCGGAACCCTCTTGCCAACCAGCAGTCTTGTCCACGCCCTCGTCGGGCCGGGCCATCCAGCAGGGCCCTCAATCGCCAGCGAGGGGCTCGTCTCCCTGGATCTCAGCAGATCTCTCTATCTTCAGCCCCACAGCAATGGCCTCCTCGCCAATTCGCCCGTCTCCAGTCCGGTGGAGGATCGCATCGCCTCTGCCACAAGCGCCGGTTCCAATGTTTGCGCAAGCGTTGACCGGGGAAAATCAAGGCACCGAAATTGGTCATCCGATCGTCACAAACGACCCCGCAGGCTCTGAGGAGTCGACCTCGAGGCGTATGCATGGAGATGAGCAGCAGGTCGAAGAAACGTCGCCGGTCAAGCACAGTTCACCGAAGGAGCCTCAATTCCAGGACGCAGCAGTCGATTTGATGCCTGAGACAGATTATCGCGCTTTCGAAAGGGAAGACAGTCCGATGTCTAGTCAGGATGAAGAGACCGGTCAGGACGACTTGGTTGTGCAGGGAGACGAGCTCCCTGATGAAGCTTCAGTCGATCCCCCTGAAGCATTGGCTGACGTTCCGGATGCACTAGATGCAGAGACTACCGAAACCGACGTGACCGATGAACTCCTAACGCCACCGGAGGACGCTATTGCGGCATTTGAAGTCCGCAACTCACAAGCGACCGAAGAGCAGCCCGTCCTTGACCAACTTCTGATAGCCCCGAAGAGAAAAGTCGGTCGGATCATGCTGCGACTTCCTCTCCATCCGGTAATCGTAAAGATTGAACCAGCGGATGAGCAGGATTCGGTACCTCAGGTAGAAACGGAGACGCCTGCCACAGCGCACACCGAGGGGGTCGCAAGAACGCAGCCAGACGCTTCGGAAGCACAGTCCGACGAAGAGCGCGATGTTGTACCTCCCCAGCGTGGTTGCGAGGACCAAGAGCTCGATTCACCCCAACTGCAAAAACAAAGCCTGGCTTCCGCTGGTCAGCCGCAAACCAATGAAGTAGCCCCTGACAGCAATGACGATGGCAGCGAATCGCAGGATGTCAACGGTCAAGCAGATATACAGGCAACGGCAGTAGCGTCCGACGCGCCTGAGCCAATCCGAGAGGAGCCGACGACTGTTCCACTTGAAGGTTCACCTGTTCCGGACCGCCTGTCTGACATCGCTCCCGCAGCGCCTGTACTTCATGCCGACAGCCCTTTCCAAATGCGAAATCCCGGCAATGCAACGGCTGCTACGGCTCTCACGACGTCCACCGGGTCTTCTAGAGAAACCACCTCAAAGCGCCTATTCAGAGAATCCGTTTCATCCATCAGTGTAACAAGTGAGGATCCGAGGGCCGCTGCAAGAGCCGCTGCGCTGTTGAAATTGGTATGTGAACATCGCCGTATTGTGACATGGACTAATCGCTTTCAACTAGCATCACTGCTATCTAACCGAAGGCCCGGGTGCTGAAACGTCGAGTGTTCCCTTGCCGACACCTGAGAATGTAAAGGCCTCTCCGAGAAGGCGAAGAATCTCCCAGTACTTCCAGTCTGCCGAGACTGCATCAACTCTCACTCTGCCAGAGCTGCTTCAAGAGGCAGAGCTCGAGCTGGTAGACAACACCGCTTTGGAGCTCGGCGCGTCCCTCTCCCTTGCAGCTGGCACGATCCCCATATACTCCCCATTCCCGATGCCAGGCTCGTGGTCGAGCATAAATAACCCAGCAGCGAGCCTGTTGAAAGGCCCTATCAACTTTGACCAATGGACAATCGAAGACTGGCAAAACCTGGAGCGCTGTTACAAGCGGATATACAAGAAGAAAGCCAAGAATGATAGCCAGGGGAAACACATGTGGAACGTAGACGACAGCATGGAAGTCGTGCATAGTCTGTGCAAGCTGAAGCGTATAGGAATATACGAGCTGCGGGATGAGTGGGCAAGGTAAGCCGTCCAGGCATGGTCTACGACTTGTGCTGACTGCGTACCCAGGGAAACACTCCTTCTACGCGTCAACACTCTACATCGCAAGCGCAAATCTGCTTCGGCAACGGCAGACGATTCACCTGTCGTCTCGACAACGACTGCGAGATCCCCGAAGCGACTCAGGGCAAATGACTCGAACGTTGTCGAGTGTCCTGAACCTGCGGCGCCGGTGTCTTCGTCTCAACGGCTGAAGGGTTTACTTTCAAGAGGCTGGCGGAGCGTCTTACAGATACTTGAACCCGCCAAGAACGCAGAGTCGGAACAGAGTTCTGAAACGAATCGTTCCGCACCTTCGGCTTACGCTGAGAGAGCACATCGCGATTCGGCGCCTGGGGAAACGGCCTTGATTAACGTCCAGGTCCAAGCTTCCGCCCACGCTTCAATCGCCAGAACTTTATCCGCCTCCGCTTCGGTTGCCACTTCCACAATGGCATCCCTGCAGCGTCCCGATACACCAGAGACTGCTTCTTCACGCCGAGCATCTGTCTTGGCGCGTGCCAAAGAGCTCGAGGACATCTTGCAGCGTGACGTGACTCCGTCTCTGCCGCGACAGCGATTGCAGAGATCGACTTCGACCACGAGCTCACTCGCTCGCCGATTCGCGACACCCGACGCTTCATCCTACCGACCTATTCTCAGTCTCCCACGTCGCAGCCTGGGCTCCTCACAAGGTTCTCCATCGGTCAAGAGCATGATCCAGTCCCTGGAGCGGTCCCTTGAAAGAGACGAATCAACAAATCCCGATAAGACGGAATCACCCGTCTCGCATGAACTCCGCAGGCTCAGCAGTCGACGCAGCGTCAGCGGAAAGTCCAGCCTGCGAGAAGTGCTGGAAGCGAGTATGGGCGGCACAAAGCACGCCCCGTAATGATATATATAATCAGCAGCACAAATGCGTTGTAAACTCTAGCATGATCTACTTGCGTACTTCAGTCTAACTTGTCAGAATGCTTCGAGGATGCGCGTTAGCTCCTGCCCTAGCTTACAGCGATCCAAGGCTTGATGCGTGTTTAAAGGGAGCAGATTACGAGCACGTCAAGCGACTTCTATGCTCGCGATAGCGATTCCGTTCAGCCCAACAGCCCTTCAACGGAGTTCTTCATCCACAGAATACAACGGGTTCTTGCTTAATACAACTTGACTTGCCAACGCGACAATCGAACAAAACACAGTCATCACCATCACCTATCAACGTATTCCCTGTCCCCGTGAAATCTTCGTATCTCCGTCTCGCGTATCACAACACCGCATCCCCGGAACTTCTTGCTCTCATTGCTGCCGGGTCTCTGTTGCTTGTAGATCCTCTGCTGCTTGGCGTTGTAGATCCACATCAACCAGACGGGATGCTGCCATGAACCTAGAGGGACAGGCGATCAGCATTGTTTTTACATTTTGGTAATCGATTCTAGGCCATTCGCCATACTCACTGAGCGCCGCTGTAGGCTCCAAACTTGGCCATTCCATCCAATTGCTTTGACATGCCCTTCATATGGCCTTCCGTCACCAAAAGCTCCCTCTGCAGGTTCTGCAACTTTGAAGCGAGATTTGCATAGTGTCGGGTTTTCTGGGTTGATGGCTGCGAGTGGTAGGACATCGCTTGGGAAGCGGTCGACGATCGTGTAGGGTGTCGATGTCTAAATGTGGCTCAGCGAGGAACGAGAGGAAAAGGGCAGTTGACTATTTGAAGGACGGACACATCAAGTTGATGCATGTTCTACTTTTGCGCCGTTGATGGGCAGTCTCGATCGTTTTTGACGCGTTGAACAAGCTAATAACTGAACAATTACGACGGAAGAGCTAATGAAAGGTGATCTGAAAGGGGATATCAAGTCTTGTTGAAGGTCTATCTATCTGCACCCCTTCTGGGATTGCGTCGAGTGGACTCTCAATCTCCCAGCAGGATGAGATACATCGCTCATCGATGCATGGATCATAAGCCGTACGAATCTCTTCTAGCGATATCTGTCGGGATTCGCAGAACAGCTTTGAAGATTGTGCTTGACCGAGAAACGAGAGCTGAAAGAAAGGACTTGGGCAGCTACTTCAACATAGCAGCTATCATAGCTTTCGACATGTTCCAACGTTCTACATATGTTTATGCCTTGGCAAGTCTGTCATAAGCGCTATCTCGATGCAGCAGGGGTAGGGCTGCGCGTACCGCAGTTAATGCCGTTGTTTATCGCGAAAACCTGAACCCCGCCGGCGTTTGAACTTGTACTGTAATACGTTGAAGGAGCAAACGAAAGCTCAGGTGAGCTCTAAGGTGGGTACGTACTTGGGTAGGTCATAAGTCAGGCCAACGGGGAGGAAGCTTGCTCAGCTCGCTGTTCTATCATTGATCCCTCGATGCAAACGCTGCTATCTAGCGGCCGTAGAGCTTCCCGTAACTTTCCCTTGCGCACACCACCGAATTGTCATGGATTTTTCATTGTACAGTACCAAAAGCTGTCTCAAGCACTCAAAAATCTCACAGCGATCTCGGAATTCTAAAGCTCGAAAGGATGACAGGGGGAAATGCTCGTGGAAGCAGGTGTCCAGATTTTAAGCAGCAAGTAGCAAGCAGAAAAGCAGTGGCATATGTTTGATAGGATGTGCAGAGCGAGCTGCAGAGCGTAGGGACAATAGGGACATCGTCCGAAGACTCTTGCAAGTGGCAGGCTGAGTGGACATGCCGATATTCCATCGTCCCTAAGGGGTACGAACATACTCTAGCCTGTACTGTGCACAGACCCAAGCGACCGGGTCGGCAAGCTATCGGAAAAGTTCTGTTTGGTGTCTGCTCAACAATCGCTTTAGTCATTCCGACCAAGTGGTTAGCATGGTTGAAGGGGCTGTGTCACCGCTCGATCACGTGGATCACCTGTGGATAGTAGGGGTGCAGGAACGAGCTCTTGCGGGAAGACCCCTTGACCTTCATGGGCAGGCTTGACGAGTTGCTAGACGGTTGCCCTGTAGATGTCGCGCTTGTCGAGCCGATTATCGCTGTTATGAGGTCTGGTATGTATCTTCTGGCTGCCATCGACCACTTTCGCTAGCTCTATTAGCTGCTCAATCGCTCAGACACGAGCTCGGATATTGTACTTGCTCGGATCAGTCTTCAAATCAGATAAGCTACAAATCGAATCTTGACACAGGCGACGATCGTGAAACTCGAATCGGCGACTTCACGGGATCGAAGTATTGTACAGCTATACGCAATTCTAGTGGATCTGATACCTGATACGTGAAGGCAGTTACAGTAAAGAAGGAGCTGATGATAGCTCGAAAAATTCGCTTGAAGGAGGAAGGAGCTCTCGAAGGGCATTCGACTTCATACTGGGCCATGGATGGGGGGCCGCGGGTGGAGATATCGTGAAGATTCGCGGTGTCTTTGCTAAAGGTTTCTGTCTGCTTTTGAACACTGCCTGCTTTGATAGCTCTGCTGTGAATTGCTCGGTGGACAAAGTTATCGGGGGCCGTTTGGAGGGCAAGTCGTTACCTTGAATTAGTAAAAAATCCTTTCAGGCAGATATCGTATAGCTGTACAGAGCGATCGAAGCTATCATCAGTACAGCCTTGGTAACATTATCGGAAAAAGCCTGCCGACGCCTCGACAGGCACATACGATTCTCCGCAGAGAATTCTGCCTTCTTCGTTCCGTGTTCCGGATCTCCGAGGAGCTTCTCGTAATTTGATTTCGATCAGCTTCGCTTTTGAATACCGGCATCGACCGGGCAGAAGCAGCTCAAGTAAAAGCCGCAAAGGTCGATCGGCGGAAGAGGCGGCTCTGCCGACGGCTCTCTCGAGCTCCCCAGCGATCCCACGAAGAACGAGAAACGCACGAAAAAAGCAGAGAACTGCACACTGCTGTTACGTTCGCCCTGTCCGAGACGGGCCATCAAATAAGCTATGAAAGAGGTCACGAAAGGCACATTGCCCAGCTCAGTGGACGAGAAGACAGGATGAACTCGTGCGGTACGCTCTAGCCATCATGCGAAATCGCAACCCCGGCAGCACCTTGACGGCACGCACCGCAGAAGGCTTGCACAGCAGAGCGTTCGCGCTACACAATATACACGAGTTTTTACACGAGCTCGTCCAGCTGCTCATTCTGTATCGTCGCGGTCAAACCTCTGATTAGGTGCCGCTATCTGCAGCTGGCTGCATCAATTGGCTGGTTCCGCTCGTATACTGTATGTATGCTGCCTCTGTAACTGGGCACACTACAGCAATTTGAGGGACTGTCCGCCATCCCCGGCCGTCTGCCATCCCTGGGCGTATCCAAAGGCTGCTCGAGTCTTCTCACATTGACCGTGGGAAAGCTCATGGGCAAGCTTATGGGCAAGCTGGATAGACGAACTGATAGACATCTGCAGTCTGTGCCTCGAAGAGTAGGAGTGGGGCATCTCTCCAGCAATTATCGCTTGCATCGTCGACAAGACGTCGCGACGAGGCGTTTCTATCGTTCGAGGAGGGATTGGAACCCTGGTCGGAACAATTGGCGGAAATCGCGGACATCATTAACGAGGTTCCAGCAAACGACGAAGCCTCCAAAGCGTCTGAAGGATACGACGTTAGGCACCCTTTTGGAATATCCGCCAGTCCAGTATCGGAGCTCGACTTCGACAATCCTTGGGCTGCTTTAAATCTCGCTTCTATCAGAAGTAGGCGTGACTCTTTTCGCAAGCTCCTTGAGCCATTTCGGAGGTTGATCTTTGGAGAGACCAGTCTCTGGATCACCTCACTCACTCAACGGGCCAGACAAGAACGGAATACCGGTTGCGCGTCAAGCCGACGACCTCCAACGCCCGTGTTCCACCGTCATCACTTTCTGAGAACCTTGCGAGTCGACAGATAAAGCGGCTTTCTCAGACGCCCCTGCTGACGCCACGAATGTAGACTGCTGCAGGTTCGATACTGTGAGTCCTATAGAGATAAGCCTTAAGGAGCAGATCTCAGCTTACATACAGTTGACAGACGGAGCCGTCTTTCACGCCCTCACGCCCTGTATACGCTGGGCTTGTTGTCCTTCACCAGGAAGTGTCGACATTGGAATAGCGACAAAGGATCGCTCTATTCGCTCACCCGAAACGGCTGAACGGCAGACGCCCTCGATGACGCAACCCCAATATGTACCGGCCGGGAATCCTGGTACGAGCCAAGGATCGATTGGTCTTTCTACTTCAAACAACCAGCCAATGGACGCTGGGTGTTACCAAATACCTCCCGGAGAGCAAGGATCGGTTGCGGGACCATTCTACGTCTTCCATCCATCGACGTCTGGTTCTTATTCGGCAACCCCCGGTTTCATGCAGCATCGAACAGAAATGGCGGCGAATGTGCAATTCCAACAACCTCGTGTTACAAATACTCAAACTGCACTGCAACCCCCCGTTTCCAGTGGGTTCATTCTGAACACGAGCGACTTACCGGCGAGTGGCCCGTCGACGTTTACCGCGCCTCACCCAATCTTGACGCCAAGGCCGAGCGTGTCATTACACGGAAAGGATTCTCAACATGTCTCGCAAACCAAAGAGGCGGCACAATCGTCGCCCCTGCCGGCCACGCCATACGAAACGATTTGTCAGGAAGGTTCTGCCAATGCTCGACAGCCCGCCGCTGTCGAACAGGTACGGGGGAATATGTCCGAGATCCACGGGACGCCGGATCACTCGCGACAAGGCATCCCACCAGCGTATGTTTATTCTCAGAGTCCCCATATGCAGACGTCGATCTCCGTGGCACCGGCGAGCGCGATGTATTATGCTTCGCCAGGCGTTAATGCAAGCCAAGGTGGTCAGCCACTAATACAACAGCATCATTTCACTGGGCAACAGACATCCGCATCGCGGATTTCGCAACCATACCTTGCGCAAGGGCTCTCTTATCAGAGTAGTGCGCCACAATATCAGTTTGTACAATCTCTACCAAATCTCCCAGTCGCCCCGGGGATTATTCCAACATCACAGCGAGACGCTGCGGGATCTAGACAGGACTATTCTGGTCAACAGGTTTCGCAAAGCATCGCTTCATCATTTCAGCCGTCTTCATTACAGCCTGGCATGGAACAGTATAGGATGGAAGGGGTCCCAGTGTACGCGACGCCAATGCAGCATCTCCAGTCTCAATCACTCTCTGCGCAGACGACCATCGTCACATCAATTCCGACAGGAGTCTCGAGCGCAACGTGGACGCATCCGGGAATACCCCAAAAGCGGAATAGCATACCGGCCGGATTCTCGCACTCCCACTCACGCAATCCGGGCTTTAGTCGCGGGGGAATTATCATCTCGGAAGAAGTCGATGCAGAGGAGTATACCGGTAATCTGACGTATGACCCTTACATGGTACGTATCCTTCGTTCGTGCGTCGAGCCCTTGTCCGACACTAATTTGACTTACAGGTGAAGCATCGAAAGCGAACAACGACGGAACAGCTCGCTGTTCTGGAAAAGGCATTCGAGGACGGTGCCAAGCCGACAGCCAGCACGAGGAGAGAGATTGCAGAAAAAATTGGCATGACGCCTCGTAGCGTGCAAGTCTGGTTTCAGAACAGGTAAGCCAGTTTGGCACTTTTCAATCGACTTCTGACGCTTTCATCGCAGACGGCAAAAGAAGAAAATGCTGGCAAAGAAGAATGCCGAGAGTCAATCGTCGGAAGCGCAATCGCGGGCTGTCGAAGTCTCCGGCCGTCCCTATATGGCCAACGTGAGTGTCGACCAGTCTGGTCACCTTGACCGGTCCAGATATCCGTATCCGGTGGCCCAGTTAGGCAAGGACACTGCAAACTTCTCAATCCACCATCAAGAATACACGTTATCTGGAAAGTCCGGTGTGATCAAGCCTACGCCCCTTGTCAGTCAGGTCAGCGCAGGCAGTGTGCCTTACCCTCCGCCGCAAAGTCCGTCGACCGGGACGTTTGCCATGCCACAGCGGCCCCCATCTTCGCCAAATCTTTCCAGAGCCGTATCATCCTCTGCGCTTGCACGTGCGCAGATACCGCCGCATCTGGCCGCGAACACAAGTCCCAGTCGCCGTGCCAGTCTACCGGTCAATTCCCAATCGGTCTCGCTGGGCTTTTTCACGCCTCCCCGCATCGGTACAAGGGCCACAAGCGGTGGCCTGAGTGCCATCGCTGATGACGAACATTTGCTGGCTTCAAGTGTTCCCCACAACGCCAGCCAGTCGGCCATCGCGACGGAAGCCCCAATGTCTGTGGCAATCAATCCTCAGGGCCAGCCCTATGGGCCACTGCCTAACCCCGAGTTTTCGTTCGGAAACAACAGTCGTGAAGATAGGAAGGCTTCACTCCCATCGTCGACGTCGGGCTCGCCTCACATCGCGTCGCTGATGTTCAACCAGGGTTTCGCCTATCGCAATCGGATTGGCAGTATGGCGAGTACTTTTAGTCAAGCAACAACAGCGGACGGGACCTCGGACAGCGATTGGGAAAGAACACAGCAGCTCGTCACGCCTTATACGCCAATCAGTGTGGCGCAAGTTTATAGCGATGTACGCGCAGACATGGTTCAGGGTCTTCAGGAAGATGGCGTAGACGTTAACAATAAACAGCTGATGGTGCCTGTCTATAATGATTTCCGAAGGGCATCAGCGTGAGTCCCGGCGGTGTCGTTCCCAATTGAAGCTGACGATTCGCAGTCCAGCTGAGTTGTTACAGAAGTTCGCCATACTCGATGTCGAACAGCAGCTTGCACAGCATCCTAGCCGCAAAAACCGTTCGCCACTGACCGTGTCATTCACGGAAGTCAACGAGGAGAGCGACGGCGGCGCCAATGGGTCGACCGCATCGCCGGAGAATCGACCGCGCAATGCGGAAACGTACTCGTCAGTCATGTAGCCGATGCAGTCACGCATAGAGTCATCAGTTGTATCAGGGTTCGACGTTCAGCGGAATGCTAATTATAACATAATTGCATCTGCAGAAATAACAATCAGCCGTCACCCAATGTGCGGTCATGTTGTGAGTGACATAGACTGCGTCGGCGTTGCCCCATTCTCCGTGGCCCGTTCCCAGACGGGAATGTTGCCGATAAACCAGCCTTGCTCGGCAAAAGATGAATCTGACTTGGGCGACGATGGTGCGCCTCCAGGCTGTTTCATCAGCGGGACGGCCTCGAGCGGCCATTCTCGCGGTCGCAAGGTCGGTTCTTTGCGCTGGTAGGATGCGAGCGGCTGGCCGGTACCTTCTCGCGGCGACTCGGGGTAGATTTGACGCGCGATACAGACTGTGGAAGGTTCAGTTGCGGTTATAGGGAACGCCGCTGAACTCACAGAATCCAAAGCCATGCGACTTCAGACCCAGGTCGAGCTCGGCCTCGAAGCTTCTCACAACAACGATATCGCCATTCTCGACCTCGATCTGTCCCTGGACGTCCCTTGTCTTCCCGCGCGCCTGCTCCGGCTGCGCGGCGACAACAAAGCCGCGGGAGCCGAGGTACATGATGGCGAACGTGGAATACTGCGGCACCCGGATCCACTGCGTCAGGTTAGCGTCAGCTCGAGTGAGTCCCCAAAGGGACGTACGGGCACAAGGACTTCAGGCAAATCGGGCGGCGGACAGACGCAAAGCAGGGAGTTGAACCTGCGGTGATTTAGCGAGAATGCCTCTCGGTGCCGAGCCACTCACCGCTTTTCACCGACGACGACTCGTGTGCACAGATCGTTGATTCTGCCGATGGCCTGTACACACACCCTCGGCGCGACTTGCCAAGCGACGGGCTTGTACGAGGGCAGTCCCTCGAGCATCGGCGTCTCGGGCGGCCCCGTCAGGAACGTGTAGAGCGGAGAGTAACATTTCTCCTCCACTGGCTCAGGTCAGCCGCGGAAAACGGCTACAAAGAGCGTACGTACGCTTCGTGCTCGGCTGCTGATCCGGTGTCCGCCTGAAATTCACGTTATCCTTGAGCTGCAGCAACTGAAAGATCTCGTTCGTCTTGGCGGCCGACGATGGCGTGGGCGTGGCCATCAACAGGTACATTTCATTCCTATTTCGCATGCCGTAAAAGCACGCCTTGGTTCCATCCCGCCAAATCGTACTCGACATGGTCACCTCGCTCGCGAACCGAGCGATGTCGAGATCCAGGCTCGGCATCGTGTTGAAGTTTGGATCACGGCGTTTGCCCGTAACGACCAGCTCGTCGGCCGACCAGATCTTGCGGTCCGGGTACCACTTGTTGGTGCAGTTTTCGCACTCCCAGCCCTTCCATGCCTTGCGTTCGTTGCCGCATCCGCAGTCGGAGCAGATCCAGCCTTTCCAGAACGTCTTTCCGGCGTCGGCCGGGTCGGGCTCGGCGAGTTCCTGGGGCAAGGGCGGACGCAGCGTCATGCCGAGTTCGTCGGGCCCGTAGCGGCGACATCGGCGCGGGGAACGCAGGATGATTCGTCGTGGCGAGATCTCGGCCGGCGTCGTGCGCTGTGCCGCACGGTCAAAGAACCAAACGTCGCAATCAATGTTCAGGCAATACCGCTTGTCGATGTACACCTCGGCCGAAGCATGGTGACACGCCGTACAGAGCAACCATCCATCCTGCTCGCCGCCGCCGCCGCCCTCCCCCCTTTGCCTCCGTACCGTCTGCGTTAAATCCGCCTCGGCCCCATCGACGACCCACGGCTCATCCACGGGCCCGGGATCCTTCATACTCATGAACAACGGCGTCACCCCTGGCTTTGGTAATTCCCACCACGGATGCGCCGCTTGTCCGCTCGTACACCAGTCGAACCGAAAGCGCCAGCGGATCCCGACGTCCGGCGCGGCGAGCACGTCCCACGGGATCTCCAAGTCACTCCATGCCGTGCCCGTCGGTTCGGGCCAGGCGTCGGTGATCCAGAACCAGCCGAGGATGATGTACGCCCGGGGCAGGGCGAACGGGACGAGCGTCGTGTCTTCGGTGATACCGATGGCGATCGGGATGCGTGCGCGGTGGGCGCGCAAGAGGGCGTCGATCTCGGGAAGCTCGTGGGGGAGGTCGGAACGATGCGTGTCGGCGGGACGCCCTTGGTGGAGGATTTTCGTCAGGTTTTCTCTGACGAGCGGTGGCGGGGTCGGACACCGTGGGAGCGGGATGGAATCGATGGGTCGAGCGGCCGTGCGCGGGTCGACGAGTTCGGGCGGGCACGTTTCGTCGCGGGGGAGCTTGCCCCTCTTTCGCGTGTTCCCACTGGCGCTGCCTGTCAGCCTTCTCATCCATTTGGATATAGGGACCACTCACAACGGCACCACAAACGTCCCCACGCTCTTTCCCGTTCCCCAAAACGCGTACCCCTCACCGAGCGCGCCCTCAAACACCACGCTCCGGGCGACACCGCCCTCGCCGACATACACCGTCCCGCCCTGGGTCCTCACCGGCGTCCGGTAATACTCCAACGCGGTCGTCCACCCGCGTCGTTTCTGGGCCCATACGGGCGGGACGACGTCGTGATGCAGCGGCAGCCGCGGCTTGGATTCGTTCTCGTGTACGCGGGCCGGGTAGTCGGCGTCGGGCGCGGGGAGGGACGTCCAGAGGGGGAGCAGGGGCCGCGGGGCGGTGGACTTTTGGTAGGCGGGTGTCGGGAGGGCGTCTGGGTGGCCGGATGGGAGCGGGTGGCCTATTTTCGGATGGAAGAGCGCGTTTTGGGCTCGTGGTGGTGGGGCTGGTGTGCGTGTGCTCTGGTCTACCGGGGGAATGGGGATGGCGTTACGCGCGGGATGTTGCTGAGCGAGGCCGATGGACGGCACGACCGGTGGATATGCGAGAGACGGTGGTTGCGGACCCGTGGGTGTTGACAGAGGCGGAACCGGTCTCGCCAAGGGGGAAGCGCCACCACCCCGCGGATCTTGCACGACCGTCCGCCCATCCGGAACCGGCGCCGTCGACTGAACGGTGCCCGCGCTCCCCTGTCCCGGCCTCGGCTGAATCGGCCGATAGCCCGCGGGCGGACTTGGGGCGGGATCCTCGACTTTGCGTTTGCGCGTGGACGGTGTGGGTGCGGGTCCATGGAGGGGTCCGCTGGAGGAGCTGTCTATGACGATGGGGTGTGCTGCGTCACCTTGGGTGGGCGACATGGTGGGCGCGAGGGTTACTTGGTCGGGAAGCGAGCAGAGAGGAGGAGTGGGTAGGTCGATTCTAGAGGGAAATCCCCGGGTATTTTGGCTCCAATACCGGCCAATATACGCCCCTATGCACGCTAAATGCAGCCGATCAGGACCGAGGCTCCGCTCTCCGCTTCACGCTTTCTTGCGTCAGGACGGTCGTCCATGCGCATACCCGCCTCCCCGTTCCACAGCCACCATGCCACTCCCGCCCGCAGCCCCAGCACCACCACCGGCAGGCTCAAACCGCAACGCATCCAACGCCCACCTCCCCATCCCCTCCGCCCCACCCAACGCGCCGAACGCTGCGGCCCTGGGCCAAGATGGACAGACGGCGCCCACGCCGGGGCTCAACGTCAACGGCGCCCAAGCCGACAAGGGCGTAGAAGTCCCGACGGGGAAACCGGTGAATGTGCCGTCGGGGAGTAAACGATCGATCGTCGTCAATGCGCGCCAGGTGGGTTTCTGTTCCCCGGTGAATAGCATAGCGTGAGGAACGTCGAGGGCTGATGGCGGCGAGCGGTCAGAGGGGGAATCCGGTGTTGAAGGCTATCCAAGGCGTCGGATGGGAGTATGGCGATATCGTCCCGGATTATCAAGTGGGCGCGAATACGTGTGTCTTGTATCTCAGGTGAGTCTCCGTCGGCGCGTCCGGGTGAAGCTATGGTGGCTGTAGCTGATCGTGACAAAAAGTCTGAAATACCATCGTCTGCATCCCGAGTACCTGCATACGCGGATCGAAGCGATTCGGGGAATGTACCTCTTGCGAGTTTTACTTCTCATGTGTGATATCGTGCGTCTCTCGTCCGATTGGCATGTACGACGGCTCAGGCTAAGGAAGGGCATCGGTGGCGTGTCCAGAGCGAACACCAAGAGCCGATCCGCGAGATCACGAAGATCTGTCTCATCAACGAGATAACCGTCATCACCGCCTGGACGTACGTTCCCCCCCGGTTCCTCCCCTCCGTCGTATGTGCTAACCCTTCTCGCTCAGGACGGACGAAGCAGCGACGTACCTCGCGACGTACAAAGCGTTTGAACACAAGCCGCCCGACATGCTCAAGGAGCGTACGCACAGGGACTATGCGGGCCAGCTCTCGAGCGTGTTGACGAGCGTCAAGGGGGTCAACAAGACGGACGTCATCACGCTCGGGACGAATTTCGGCGTGAGTTTTTCCTCCTCCCCGGTGATCTAGCGTGCGTTCTTCGGGGGGAAACGGCTGATGGGGTTTGGTTTCTGGCGCGGGTCCAAGTCGTTCAAGAATATGACGCGCGCGACGACGGAGCAGCTCGGCTTGTGTCCCGGTTTGGGCGAGGTCAAAGTGCGCCGGCTGTACGATGCGTTTCATTTACCGTTTCGTGTCGGCGGCGGCGGCGGCAGGGGAACGAAACGTGCGCGCGGGGAGGTGGAGGGAGTGGAAGCTACGACGATGACGACGACGGCGGCGGCAACAGTGACGCCGAGTGGAAAGGGCTTGAAGGGTGGACCAACGCCAGAGGGGGAACAGCTGACGCTGAGTGATGTGGGATTGTCGATGGGGCTCGGCGATGCCGCCGAGGGACCGAGGAAACGGAAGCGGGATGAGGAGGTTGTCGTGGTGGAGGATGATGAGCCCGCAGTGCAGGGCAGTCCGGATTGGCCGGAGATTGAGGAGGAGGAGGGGCAGGGGGAGGGGGACCTGGTGTGGCGGGATCCGTTGGCGAGTGATAGTGATTGATCGCAGTTGTATGCACTAATGAACGGCACATGAAGAGGTGAGACCCGTGCGATCGAGAGCGCGCGCGCGTTTTACTCGAAAGGGCCGAGGGGGGGATGGATAGGAGCCAGCGGGTGATCCATCTGAGCCAGCGACCATCGGCCACGACAGTGGGTCAGACCGGCCGCCACCATGCCGACGCGCCGACCGGTCACCGCCGCATCGCAGCGGGAACCACACCTCCCCGGCGCACGCACACGCGCCGCTCCACGCCGTCCGCCCGCGCGTGGCCAACGTGTCGACGTTTCCGGAGACGACAGCGACGATGAGGATGTCGACGAACGGGAGAGCCAGGGATCCGCGGAACGATCGTTGAATATGTGGTTGCGCAAGACTCGTGAAGAGGCCGAGGCTGTCAAGATGGAGCAGCCGGTGTATGTCAAGACGGAGCGCGGGACGAGTCAGAGTCAGGGTGCGCGCGGGCAGCATGTCAGGAGCGGGCCGTCGAGTGGCCCGTCGAGGGGTCCGGTGATTGATTTGACGGGCGAGACGACGGATGATGATCCGACCGGGGCCACGGGGAAGAGTGGGACGAGTTCGCAGCGGTCGTTGGGAAGCAAGGTCAAGGGCAAACCAGCGACGCCGCGCGGGACGATGGATAGGGCCAGGGTCAGGGTGCAGCAGATGATGAGTGGTGGATCAGGCAAGAGCGAGCATAATTCGATCGACTTGTTGGATTCGGAGGAAGACGAGGGATCATGGGAAACGGTATGTCGGGCGCTGTGTGGCGGAGACCGTGCGCTGATGGTGCGTAGAAACCCGTCGTCAAGCCGAATCCGCAAAAGCCGACGCCTAAAGCGACGAGACCGGTCGAGTCGGACCCAATCGCGACATCACACGGTCAATCCAGGGCGCTCCGGTGCGGCACCGCATCGCGCCGGGCCTCGCCGTCGCCGATCACCCGCTCATCACAATCCTTGAAAACCCCACTGATGCAGATGGAATCACTGACAAGTTCCCCGATCAAAGGCCGCAGCCCACTCCAGCCGAGTCAAACGAGCGACTGCTCGACGGTCCCGGAGAAACGAATGGAGCTTGCGCCGGGTATGGATATGGAGCGCCGCAGGGGTACGAGTCTGGTACTCGAGGTAGAGATTCCCCTGCCGCCGAGACGATCGTCGAGGACGCCCGTGAGGACGTCGTCTCACGTGGGGCAGCGCCCGTTGAGGGGTGTGAGATCGCCGTTGAGGGAGAGCCGGAGGGCTGGGAGGACGCCCTCCAGGACGCTGACAAAGACGCCCAGCAAGACGCCGTCCAAGCTCGTCCATGATCTTTCGTCGAATCCCATCACAGACACTCCGCAGTCTTCCGTGCTCTCGTCGCTCAGCCCGCGCGACGGATCGAGGACGCCACGGCAGGCACCGCATCTACCCGTCACCACCGAGGAATTCGATAGACTTGCGATTCTCGTTCGAGACGTGCCTGTCACATTTAGCGATGGCCAGCAGACGACGCCGACGAAAGCCTCGGCTTCAAAGCCTCGCATACTTGGAAGGTCAGAAACGATGCAGACGCCGTCGGCGAAGCGTATACACGACTTCAGCACTCACTCGCGCGGCGCCATGCCGAGTAGTCTACCGCCAAACCCCCCCAGGGATGTGCTCAAGGTCATGTCGCCCAGTCAACGCGCCAGCATGGATCGACCGTGGCGCCCACACGCAAAGAGCGCCATGGCGCTGCGGCATCAAGATCTCTTCGCCAACGTCGCGGAGAAGCGAAAAGTCCCGGGAACACCCATCATCGAAGAAGCAAAACCCGATAGCCCGTCCAAACGACGACACTTGTCGCCCGAGGAACCCAAGGCGCCCGTCGTCCGCGCACGCCGTGCGAAACCCGTCTTTGCGAATGCTTCCCCCGTTCGCACGCAGGTTGTGACGCCCATGACGATCTCCCCGGCCCGTTCGATTCGCACGGATCGCGGTTCTGCGCCGAATACGCCGTTTCGCCCCGGGGCGTCGTTCCTCGAGACGGCGACGACGGCTTCCCCTGTTCAGGAATACGATACGGACCGGTCGTATGTCAGTAGTTCGGTGATGGAGGAAAAGATGCCGTTGTTGATTCCGTATGAGCGGGCGATTGTCGAGGAGAAGATGCAGGTAGAAACGGCTACGGTTGATGTCGGCATGGACAGCGTGGCGGAGGACGTGGAAACAACAGTCGAGCTCAATGAGGATGCAGATGTGAGTGATCTACTCTTCGGGTGAAATTTACTGACAACCCTTCAGTTGATGGATCTGTTTGGCGACTTTGACTGGACGGAACAGGCTCCTGTGCCAGTAGAGGATACGGCATCCACGACTCCTATCTCCAAGTCGATCGAAGAGACCGAAGAGAGCCTGATTGATAGCGCGCTTCGCGGCTCGTTTTCGCAACCTGAAGCGACCAGTCCAAATCTGGCCCTCACGAGCAAAAAGACCGAGCCGACGAGAAAAGCGCACGATATCTTTGCGGAACTCTTTGCCAAGCATGAGCGGGAAGAAAAAGAGAGACGGCAGCAGGAAGAGGCTGCGCGGAAAAAGATGCTCGATGATAGTGGGGACGAGAGTGATGATGATTTGACGTCGCTCCTGGTGTAAGCCGCATTCTGCGATTCCTTGCCTCGCTGACGCCTTGCAGAAAAACAAGACCGACCGTGGCCGTCAAAGTCGAATCCGACAGGGGCAAAGGTTACGGCCTGCGCTCCTCGATGGAACCGACCGCTGCCAAACCTACCCTGGTCTCATCCGTCGCACCACGCGTCGCACCTGTGCCTGCGGCACTTGCCAAGATGCACCGCGAAATGAAAAAGGAAAAACGCCCAACGGGCGGAATGACGGCGATGGAAAAGGCCAGGCTTAATCTCGAGTTACTAGAGGACGAGAAGGAAGCCGAGGCGACGGGAACACCGGCGAGGGAGCCGTTTGTGCGTCCGACGCTCGTCGTCGAGGAGGAAGTGGAGAATTCAGATACAGAAGACGATGAGGACGGAGACGGCGACGAGGACGAGGACGAGGACGGCGATGAACGGGCGCCGGATCTGGCGATGCTACGGATGGCAATGGATCCGGAAAGCGGGAATTTGCTGGATGTGGCGAAACGGCATTTCGCGAGGGTCAAGCCTACGCGCGCGCGCGGGGCGTTGCGGGATCTGCCGACATGGCCGGGTGTGTGGGAGGACCTGCGAGCGGTACGTTGGGTGTGCTTTTTGCAGGGTACCGCGCTCATTTTCTGGGCAGGCGGATCTTTCCGTGACGGCACCGGATCTACAGACGGCTTTCCCTGGATTTACTGCGTTGGCCAAGAGTGAGTCCGGCGGTTATTACGAAATTCTTCACTGACGTCTGGCAGGTCCGAGATTACTGATGGCGGTCGTGCCGAGCATGATTCGGAACTACGCGAAAAACGCACCGCAGATTCTCCTCAACATCGGTATGTCATTCTCTCACCCTGTGGACAGCAAGCTCATGGTATTACAGTCACTACATTCCCCTTTCATCCCATCGCCTACACCGCCATCCGGCTATTCGCCAATCAGCTCGAAGAATATGACGCGTCGTTTTGGCTTCATCACCTGGTTCGGATAGGGGAAATGCACAAGAATGACGCGGCGGCGAGGCTACGCGCGACCACGCACTGGCTGGCGTGTTTGGCCGTTGTGCTGAGGTGGGTCATGCCAAAATGCGTTACCCGCTCAACGCTGACTCAAGCAGGAATTGTCAAGTGCCTGAAGAGGGAAGGCCTGATCTCGTGTTGACGCTTGTCAAGCTGGGCATCGATCGCGCGTCCGACGTGCCTGTGAAACGCGGCGTGACGGAATGCGTCGAACAAGCGCTCCGAGACTCGTCTGACGACAACGTGAGTCGAAAAAGCATTCGGATCTGATTTGTTTGCTCAAGAGGCTTTCGCGCTTGCAGCTATTGATCATCGCCACGCGTCTCGCCGAGTTTTCAGCGCCGTATGCGCCGCGAAAGATGCGCGTGCGGATCGCGCAGGCATTGGGCATTGTCAGGCCGCGGGCGAGGGCGTTGAAGAGCATGTTTGCGTTGAGGTGCTTGGTGGATGGACTTGAAGGCCGGGCGCAGACGGCAAGTCTGGATCGCGGTGGAAAGACGTTTGGTGTGCTGACGTATCTTTTGCAGATCGATCTGTGCAGCTTGCCGGTGCTCATGAAGGACCAAGCCCTGCCTTGCCTCGCCACGACGTCAGAGGACCCGCGGCTCGTGCTTTCGAGCGTGCGCATGCTCATTCAGTCGCTGATGCACGTGCATGACGTCGTGGATGTTGTGGGTGATGCCGGGCTCCGGGACAAGGCCGTCCGGCTGAGCGAGGCGGAGGCGCGCAAGCCGGATTGGGAGGTACGGAGGCGTGCGGCGAGGGTTTGGCGCGGGGACATGTTGGATGCGCTGCGGTGGTTGAAGATGGGGATGTGTGAGTCCCGCTCTCTCGGCTCCATGGGGGGAAAGGGCTGATGGCTCTCCCGCGCGCGCGCAGACAACAAGGGCAAAAAGACGTCCACGTTCCGTCAAATGGCGAGTTCCGAGCTGACGAGGTTTCTGAACCGGTTTGAGCAGTCGAGTCGATACTACCTCGATGCGATGCGTCCCCGGGCGATGCCCACGGTCGGCGGGGCGTTCTTCAAAGTGAAGACGGAGGAGCGTACGACGCCCGGCCCGGAGGCGCGAGAGACGCGCGGGTCGAGCGTGGCGAGTGGTGTGGAGGGGACTACGCCGCGGCCGGGAGGGAGGCCGAAGGCTGTGCGGCGGGTCAAGGCCGAGTAGCGTTGTATGGATACCGATCGTTGTATACTTGCGCATGGACGCTGGATCGATAGGAGGCCCCGTGCGGGCGTTTCAGCTGGGCACGCCGGGTGTGTGCTTAGGTAATCACGCGGAAATGACTCGCCCGATTTCCGCCGCGGGTGAGCCCCGTGGAGAGCGAGGGTATAGGGGCGTGGATCGTTTCGTTCCTGAAGGATGCAGTGCCTGATCGCCCACCGCCACCGCCAGCGCAGCGCAGCACACCATGTCCGCCCAGCCCGCCTCGTCCGCATGGCACCGCAACCTGTCCAAGATCACGCAGCCGCCCGACCAGTCCCTGCTCAAGCCGCTGCCGCCGTTCAGCTTCCAGCAGACGCAGGGCAGCAGCATCCGCAAGCACCGCAACGTCGCCAGCTGCGTCAACTGCCGCAAGCGCAAGACCAAGTGCGATCGTGTGTGGCCGTGCACGCCGTGCAAGCTGCGCAAGGAGGAGAGCCTGTGCGTCGAGTATGTCAAGGAGCCCATCGATCGGCCGACGTGAGTGTCGAGCGTCCTTCGCGTTCCCGCTGAGGCTGATGGACGGCAGCGGATATACGCATGTCGTGGATTTCGGACTGCTCTCGCAGCGCGTCGTCCAGCTCGAGAATATCCTCTCGCGGCTGATCCGGCGCGTGGATGATCCGCGGGAATACGACGACTTGCTCGTCGAGCTCGAGCCGATCATTGCCGTCAAGGGGCAGGAACCGTACCGCAAGGAATCCGACGGCAAGGGAAAGGGCAAGAAGGAGGGTGAGGGCGAAGAGGATAAGGACATGGAGGATGAAGAGTATGACGACGATGAACAGACGCCGAGCGTTGGTGAGGGGAGCCGGCGGTTCAGCATTGCGTCCTCGATGCCGTCACGCAATGTCCCGATTCAACCATACCCGCCCACACGCCCAGCACAGACGCCACTCTCCGCCAACGTCCCCTTGCACTCCATGTACCCGGACTCGAGCCTCTTGACGCATCGCACATCCACGGGCATAGGCGACATCGTCTCTCCCACACACCCGCACCAACAACTCACGCGGCACCGCTCATCCGGCTCGACATCCTTCCCTTCCTACCCGCAACCGCGCATGAATCAACTCGCCCACGCCAACGGTCGTGTCGTCACGCCCTCGGAACGCGATTCGTACGCCCTCGCACACGGATCCGGCACCCTCTCGCACGCGAACCTCTCCCTCGTCCAGGCGCACGACACGGCGACGGGGATCGGGATCGGGGTCGAGGCGCCCAGTAGGGCGCCGAGCGAGACGGAGCATGCGGCGGCGTTGACGTTGGAGGATATGGCGTTGGGACGGGGTGGGAATATCGAGCGTGCGGGGCGCAAGGCAGAGGAAGAGGTGCCGAGTGTCAGGGAGGAGGGGGGCCAGGTGGGCGACCTGGTCATGGGGTTGGATCCCAAGGGCAAGTCTACGCCGGACAGGATCGCCTCGGATCACCCTGGGCTGCGGAATCTTCCGAGTCCGCTGCAAGCGCAGTATATCATCAACTTTTACCTCCGCAACGTCGACTACCTCATCCGATGCATCCACGTCCCGACCTTTCAACAACAATGCCGCGCATTCTGGGTCCGTCCACCAGGCACGGCATACAGTCTCGAGGAAATGGCGTTCGTCGCGCTCTACGCCGCATGCTTGACCGTCGGCCTACACCTCATGGGCGAGCCGGGACGACGCGATCTCGGCCTGAGCGATGATTTGGCGGGGAAACTGACGGGCAGCTGGTGGGATGTGTGCTTTGTCGCGCTGGAGAAGGCGGATTGGATGCAGGTGCATTCAATTACGAGTTTGCAGGCGGTCATGTGAGTCGCTCGAGCCACGGGGGGACTGGAACTGACGAGGCTCAGTGTCGCCGGCTTGTATCTGCCTGCCGACCATCGATCAGAGTTTCACTGGACATTGTGCGGAACGGCAATCAAGGTAAGCGTGCCTTGAACGCCCCATCACGCCCGCTGACCGTACGACAGATCGCCTACGCGCTCGGCCTATCGAGACTCGGGCCGGAGAACCCCTCGGCGAATGTGGAAGAGGTGCGCAAGCGATACGGCAGTCGATGGGCCGGCGCGATCGATAGAGAAGTGGCAAGGCGGGTATGGTATGCCCTCGTGAGTCTTCCGTCTCGCCCTGTCGTCTCCCCGCTCACCCCCCACAGGTCGAGCTGGATTGGATATTCTCAAAAGAGCACAATTATACGTATACAATCCAGATGGAGAGCAACAAGACGGCAGAGCCGGCCAACGTGAATGACGAAGATCTGTCGAATGACAAGCCGATCGTCTCGCAGCCGCGGGATGTGCATACGGTGCGTCGAGGAATTGCGCCGAGGGCGTCGGCTTATCCGGGATTCAGGGCATGTCGTACGTTCTAAACAGATTGCAGCTGCTCTATCCGCTTCAGCGGCTAGTCCAGCAAGTCAACTTGTCGGGTCGACAGCGATACACCTACGTCATGGAGTACGTCTCCTGTCTCATGCGGAACGCTGGCTGACGACTCGCAGAGCGCATGCCGAGTTTGAGATGGTCATCAGTAACGTATCGGCGTTTTACCGCACAAACGCAGAGATCACGCATTTTGCCAGCGATGCGGAATCGATGCGGCAGATGTGAGTGAGCCCAAGTGACGTTGCGTGCAGCGCTGATGCCTTTGCAGCGCCATTGAATCCGAGGTTCTGAAGAATGCGATTAATCTTCGGCTGTTACGTCTGCACCGAGTATACTTTGCGCAGTCCTTCCAGGATCCGTACGTTCTGGCGCTTCGTTGCTTCGTTGGCTGACCTTGCCGCAGGAAATACATGCTGTCTCGCGAGGTATGCCTCAACTCGGCGTTTTCATTTTTGGAGGCGTTCGGTGGGCCCGTGGCTCCGTCTGTCGAGGCCAGGTACTGGTAAGTCACGTCCCGAGGTCACTGGGTCATTGCTGATGCCATGACAGGCCACAAACCTACGGCCTTTTCACTTCTACCGTCATCCTCTATCTCAACCTCTGCCGTGTGCCGGACAATCAGGTCGAAAAAGCGGCGAGCGATGTGCAAAAGGGCATCAACGCGCTGAGGTGGGTCTGAATGATACTTGCCAGGATGTTCCTGATCGTTATTTCGCTAGACGTATCTCTGGACTGCGGGGTCTGCATGGAACGGCCGATGCGCTGCAGAAATTGCTCAGTAGGTGAAAATCCGCCAAGGTTTTGCTCTCGCTAACAAACCCATCTTCAGACGAAGAGTTCGCGTCTCGACGTTCACTCACGGACACCAAGACAGCGGGCAAGCGAAAGGCGGAGGGCGTTCCAGATGATAGAAGCGGCAAGAAGCAATATACGGTGAGTTGCCTGAATGCAAGCTCTGCAGCGTGCTGAATTCCGTTGCAGGACGCACAGACGCCCTCCGTCACAGGTTCGGGCCACACCCCGCTCATCACGCAGCCGCTCGAATTCGACAACAATCTCAGCCTCTTTACTGACTTGCCTTTCTTGAGCGAGGACCAGAACATTATGGATATCCTCAACTTCACGATTCCCGATCTGGATTATTCGGCGTTCAATTTGACGGATGAGACGTTTGGGTGACGAGGTACGCAGGAATGCATAGCCCGGGCAGATAGAACAACATTCCGGCGACAAGTACAGCATTTCTTTGTAGAATTCCTCACCGATTGAAGAGCCGGCGGGGCTACTAGTGGTGCTTGCGGGCACCTGAAGCACAGACGAGTGCGATGTGGGCATGTCGGTGGACTCCAGACTACCTCTGATGATGCCATCAATACTACCAAATCTCTTATCTGCTTTGCCAGCACTGAGACCTCTAGATGATGACGGCGAGCTATCGCCCAATCGGCTGATCATCTCCACTTCGACCAGGCTCTGGCTTTGAATGCGCTCTCTGACTTGTCATGCGGACCACCACTGTACCGCCTATTGTCAAGCTGGCATCCGAAGAGTTTTCAGAGTTTCCCAGCGCTCTTTGTAGATGGGATCGTCCTCTTGCGCTGATTTCGCGGCTGATACTGATCCTTGAGGACCACTCCACGAAAGTTTGAGCAAAATCGTTCCCGTGTCGCGAAAGATGTCGTGTTACCACCACAGCTACGAGACTGACAATATCAACGGACTCCAGTCCTTCACAGCTTCGCTTCACCAAGCTCCATGTCTTTGAGAAACTTGTCTCCTACGCGCATGCAGTCCTGCCTCATACGGAAATCGCCCTCATCTGTCCTTCTACGCCAATTGATGGCTGCCTCGCAGATCTCGAGATTTTCTGATACGTGCTTCTACACCGCGCTGTGCAAGACTCTGGAAGAAGGTTCGCGAGCAAGAGAACGAGGAGCCACTCGTTGACTCGCGCGGCAGCGTGGTGCTCGGCGGCAAGTTTCAAGACTTGCCCGTCGACCACGTCGTCCCTATCCTCGTTCGATAGCAGGTGATATTCCCTTAAGAGCTCTCTTCCCTTCGCAGTCTTTATTGAAATTTTAGGGTCCAGGATGTAGAGAAGGGCCAATCGCATGGGAAGGTCATTGGGCAATGAAGTGGGGGAGGCGTTCTCTTCGTTATCACGCGACGCAATGCTCCATTTTGGATTAGGTTTCTAGAGCGAAGACAAAAGGTAAGGGTACGGCGAGGAAGAAGTTTAGCGAAAACAGCGCAAGAGTTAAAACCTTCCACGTGATCATGGAAATGTCCTTGTGCTATTCGTGACTGGAGATTGGACATGATGACATCTTCGAGAACGCATATTGCATTGTGCTTGATGGGTTATCAACCCGCCATTTCATCGTTCTCCGACACGACCGCCATCTCCTCCTCCTTGGGCCCCTCGGCATTTTCCGCCCTTGTTCTGGGACTGCAAGGAGTCAGCGCTATTCTCCAGAGTTTGATTCCACTCACATGAACCCCAAGTCCTCGGCCAAACTCTGGTCATACGAGCGATAAAGGTGGCCCTTCATGAAATCTATGCGGCAAATCCCGCTGCCGCTCCCCGAAGCCAGCATGCCAGCACGACCGATCCCCCCGTTGTTTTGCCACGCCGTCTTGGTGATCTGTACCTCGAGCGGAAATCCAGCAGAAACCGTTCTCCAGTCGCCAGCTGTCAATGGCTTTTTCGGTTTAGGGGCGTCTATCGGCTGCGAGTAGATACGGGCTGCGTGATTGGGAACCTGGTAGGCGTTAGTCTTACAATCGGTACACCATCTTTCAACACACCTCGGGCGCAAAGCCATCGACCATGCGATAAAGTCCAGAAACGCGGCTGTAGTCGAGCCTGTAGAGGGTCTGCTGCGATACTCTCTACGAAAGAACGATGTCAGGACGATTCGTTAGTATTCGAAAGACAACGTACCGCCTTTCTCGCTCGCGTGGAAGCTCTTGCAGCGTTCATCCACGTCACGCAGCCGTCCACTCCGCCCGCTGCTACCACTCCATGGTAATCAGAGCAGGCAATAGTCTGGAACGCGGTCAGCACAGCCAGCGATTAGACGGATCAACTTACCCTGATGGGTCCTTGCTGGGCGAATAATCTATGGAAAGAATACGTCGAAATCTGCCGTAATCTGACAAAGTGCAATATATGTTCGCTGTCTTGCGTAATGGGAAAGTCGAGCATGCCATGCCAGGCCAAGGTGGAGGTGACTAAAGGACTCGATCAGACGCTGTATATGAGACCCGTACGCCACTTACATCGAATGTACTTGTCAACATACACTATAGCAGACGCGTCACGGAGATCATGCATCATGATGTTTGGGTCGACACTGCCAGATAACAGGTAAGGCGTCGGCTGATCGAGAAGTAGGTTGCCCTCTGTGTCGGCAACGGGGAATCTTGCCCAAGCGAGGGTGGTGATTGCCGTAGGGTGGGCGTGTATGAAATGCGTCGGCGGCGCTACATCGGTATATCAGCGCTGTCTGACACTGTAAAGAATGCCCTACCATCACGCCTTGGCGGCTCTCCGCGCTTTGTCTCGCGCAGCAGCGTCGTCACGTCATCCCACACAGCGATGGATCCTGTGAGCGGTCAGCTTCGGTTCAACAACTTATATGCGCGCATACCATCATTGAACCCGACAGCGACGCGATCCGCCGACGCCCAGTCCATCGTCAAACCAATGGCATCTTCCAGCTGCAGAATCAGCAGAGGTTCCAGTTGGACTGAGGTAACAGTTAGCGCGTTCAACTTCGGATCCCGGTACGTACTGAAAGACGTAAAAGGCAGGTAGTTTTCTGCTTCCGCCGGTTTTGTCGACCGAATAATTTCTGGGTCGGGAATGGCGAAGAACGCGAGTTCACCGGTACAGAGCAACGCGGCAACGATTCCAATCTTAGGTATGCGTCCCGTTGATTCTCCTAAAGCCTGTCATATTGATTAGCTGTGTCCCAACCAAGGGGAAGAAACTTACCTCGTCACAACAGCTGAACGGCAACCACTTGAGCTCCCTGACTTCGGCACCTTCGATACACACTACCATCTCACACACCATGTCCGAGTCGTATCCCTCCTCGTAGTCTATCAACACATCTTCTGGCATCTGCGCTTTTGCGAGGTCACGCTCTTCCGGGCTCCGCGGTGTCAGGGACCAGATTTGGATGCACCCGCGGGTGTTGGTAAATGGATGCGTGAGGTCGTTGGCGGGCGCCGGAGTCATAGTAGAGACAGCCAGGAACTGCCGGAATCCGTGTTCTGTGAAGGGTCAGCACTGGAAGATTTGTTGGGGAGTAACATACTGGCCGAATCTGCCTCGGACATTGGACACCAGTCCATGCCGGACACGTACTGGCCCGCGTCGAAAACCTGACATTGCCGCATACTGCCTCCACCTGCAAAAGGTCAGCCCTGTTAATGCAAGATGCTCCAAAATACTTGCGAAACTGCATCGCCTGCAGGGCCTGGAACTTGTACGCCTCCGGAGGATTCACATCTGCGCCTTCATCCTCCTCGGTGCGCAAGCCAATGATGATCGTCGGTTCGGGCATCCCTTCGCGCAGCGGGAGGTACTCTCGTGCTTGCCTGTGAACAACATTAGTCTAAAGTGGCGGTGGTGAGAGGTACACGTACCCAATAGTCATATGCTTAATATCATCCAACTCCAACCGCCCCACTGTTTCCAAGGCGAGCGACACATCCACTTTGGCCCTCCAATGATTTTTTGGCTCCTCAATCTTCCAATCAATCTTTCTGCGCTTTCGTTGTCCGTCCACCGTGTTAAATGACTGATAACAGTCGGGCCACCACGCCTGGCCCATCCACCAATTCCATGGCGTTTCGAGCGGAACTTTGGTCCAGTGTCCATGCAAGACTGCTGCGCGTTGTTCCTCGTTCAATCCTTGGCCTCTCGGATTCTCCAGTGTATCGACGGTGAGGATTTGGCTAAGCTTGGCGAGGTCCGGTCGTGCGAGGAGGAACGATTGGCCCGTCGGGTGTAAAGGGAGCGTATTGCGGACGAGGACCTGCCAGTTGCCCTGTTTGAACGCCTTGGCAATGGCACCGCCAAATTGCGTCAGTTGTGGCGTCCCGGCTTTTTGCGAGTGAGAATTGACGAGCTTGTTGCGTTTGGAGAATTGCGCGGCGAGAAAGGCGTCTTCGTCCGAGTTGTAGGCTGTACGTGCAGGACCTTGATTGCGTTTTTTCTTGCCCTTCCTGCCGCCTTCGTCCTCCTTCGAAAAGTCGATAACATCGTCGTCGTCGTACTCGTAGTTTTGACCTTCACCTCCAGAATCGTCATCAACGACGTCGTGTTCATAATCATCATCCTGGCCGGCTTCCTCGGCATCTTGATCCAGCTCGAATTCGCTCTCGCTCGCTTCACGCGAACGTCCCGTGCTACGCTGGCTTGAGCCACGTGCCGAAGCCTTTCCCTTTCCCTTCTTGAAGGTGCTTCCCGCGGCATCATCATGCTGATCGTCGTCATCGCTGTCGCTCATGGGACGAAGCCTCCGGAGCTCGGCCTCATCGTCGCCGAGATCAACACCTTCAAAGCTGCCGAGGGTATCATACCGGACTCGAGGTCGCTTGCGCAGACTTGTACGTGTGCTTCCTGATTCTGACATGGTGGTTTGCACAAGAGAGCAGAAGAATGAAGCAGGTATAGGAATGGAGATGACCTCGATATAGGTTCCGGGTGCGATCGGCGCTAGTGCACTAGAAGCTGCTTCAACCTGAAACGTTCTTTGCGTCTTGACTTCTTCAGCCCAGCATCAGATCATACAGTGCACCCAGCCGACACCGTGTCGTCCGCCATGTCAAGCATCGATGCATTCCTGCCATATCTCCCGGAACACCTGCCGACACTCGCGAAATCCACGGTCCTTTTCTTCGCGATACAATCCGCATCGTATACTCTCTCGCCGGCGCTCTTTCCAAAAGCACTGCACGGCTCGAGTCGCAAGGAGCGCATAGAATGGGCGTCAAAGACAGTCGGTAAGTAAGCTGAAGTGTCATCGCCGCAGAGGACTGAAGATTCGTAGCGCTTGTGCATGCATTGCTCATTCTGCCTATGGCGTTTCGGACATACAACGATCCGCAGCTAGCAAACGATCCGATATTTGGATATGACCCACGAGTCGGCGAGGTACTTGCCTTTACATGCGGATAGTACGTGGTTCGCAATGCTGCTCAACACATTGGCTTACTGCTGGTCCCTGGACAGCTTCATTTGGGACACCGTGGATTCCATATTCAACGCCTCGACGGGATTCGTCGTTCACGCCATCGCTTGTCTTGCCGTCTTTGGCTTCAGCTTCGTAAGTCTAAGCTCGTTAGAACCTTGAAAACATCGCTGATTCAATGGCGTGCAGCGTCCATTCTGCGCATACTTTGGTCCATCGTTCTTGCTATGGGAACTATCCACACCGATGCTCAACCTGCGGTATTTCTTCGTACGTCGCTCCCTTCCGCCTTCTTATCGCCTGATACCACTCGGCAATCTTCTAGGAGAAATTCGGTGTCGATAAGCGCTTCCCATTGCTAGCCACAATGAACGACGCAGCGTTCGTCCTCGCATTCTTTGCGGCCCGAATCATTGGCGGAAGTAAAGACGTGAGTCTCTCCAACGGCCAAAGCACGCGGCGCTGACAGCCTCGATTCAGTCCTTCATCTTCTTCCGGGACATGATCAAGGAGTGGAACCAGATGCCGACATTCCTCTTCTTCGTTGTGCGTACCCTCGTTCCACAGGAATATGTCCATAAATGGCTAACACGTTAGGTAGTATGGGGTCGGAAACATTGCGCTCAATGGGCTGAATTGGCTGTGGTTCTCCAAGATTCTGCGGCGCACGATAAGAACGCTCAAAGGAGGAAAGTAGATGACAGGAGTGTCAATACCCGTCGTCGAATGGAAACGGTTCGTTGCGTTCCGTGCGGCGTCAGTCGGCGATATGCATTTTTGAGCATCAGAGCACTCTCATCACATCGCACATGCAGGGCTCTGATCGCTGTCTTAGAGGCTTTCTTGAGTGCGGTTGACCCGTTGCCCTTCTCGGCGTATGTTCCCTTCAGACTATGAGTAATATCTGGTTGATAGGCTCGGATTTGAGCAAGATTCCATCGGTCAGTGAACGAATAATGTCGCCCTGATGAATCATAGTTGTCGATAACGCCAATATATGGGAGACGTTTCCCTTTCAGGCGAGGTTTGACGATTCTTTCAAGCGTTCAACGAGGTCTCCTTAAGATGGTCATCAACCGCCAGAATCTCCCGAACCAAATAGAAATTACCATATCTTCCCAAGATCTGAAATGACGGCGACGACGCTCGTCACAGTTGTGTGGTCTCGAAGTAAGCAAATGAACGATAAACGGAGTGGGATACTAAATAAGGGATAAAAGAAAGAAAGTTGTGCTTGCTGAGCGAAAGATCCTGCCGCGGAGCAGCATAGCCCTTTTTGATTAGATACCAACCATGAACCAGCCTGCTTGCGATGGATATTCCTCGGGCATAATGTAGCGCGCACATGAACGCTCAGCAAGCCTCCCTGCTTGATACAGAATCGGTCACGCATGCGATATCAAGCACGCAAACCGCCAGCGTCTCCTTCAGGGATCGTCCTTCTGGGATTGTAGGACAGACACTGACACTATAAGAAAGGCAACTTCGATGCAAACAAAAAATGGCGGTGATACGGGGCGGCAAGCGTGACGAGTTTGCTGAACGCAGCGGCGGGAAGTGAGTTTCCTCCACCGGAGACGAAGGATAGCTTTTTAGCGCTGCTTAGCGCGGGTGAAAATGAAAGATTCGGCACACCTTCGGATTCCTTCACTACCAGGCCACCCTCATGCAATTCGACGCTCCCGTCCCCTCCGGAAACACTGTACGCTACACCTGGTGTTTCCTCTCTGGGCGCCTCGCCTAGAACGCTTCGTGGCAGCAAGCGTAGTGTCTGAGCCAGCCTGGAAGAAAGTCGCAGCGAAGACAGGGTTTCTTGCAACCGCGGCTCTTGTGAGATATGCAGAAGTCCAGTTTCCATTTCATTACGATGTTGCATTGTTTTGAGTCTCGACTGCCTTTGCATGAGGACACTTCACTACATAAAGTCATAGTATTCAAGTGAATTCTGACCCTCTCGAATCTGTTGGCGCTAACGGAATACTCTCCCAACCACTCTTGCTCCATCTATCGCACCTGGTAGCCTATATAGATATCCTGAACTCATGAGTCGCAACCGGGCATGCGATAAATTCGATGTTCCGCTTGATATATTGTACCTTGGAGCCTTGATCGCGACCGCACAGGGGGGAAAGGATCTTCATCTCTTCCGTCTTACATACGGACATACCTGCCGCTAGCTGCGCGGGCTCACCCAGATGTTTACGAGCTCGTTCACCAGTTGTAATGGCTTATAAAGGCGGCTATGCGACTAAGCAGCCGACAACCTGAAACAACCCCGGAACGTAGTCTCGTGACTCATGTTTGTTTTCCCGGGATCCGCCCGGGCATAGCCGAGACATCGACCGGAGCCCGCCGTGCCGTGATCCGAGTACCGATCCCCGAGTTGAACGGTTCTATTGTTGTCTAGTGCTGCACTGCCCACAGCTGTCTCGACCAGACGCCTACGCAGCGATATATACATCCATGCTCCCTGGAGAACGACTGCTCTTTCGCCATGATCGGAAGCAATGAAGTTCTCCAGCAAGGACGCACCGCCAGCGTATTCTGGCGATCGAGCTGAGTCGTCATCTCCCAACGCTGCACTTCCCTCGTACGCCGCGTCGACAGCCATCCCTCCGTCGATCAACAGATCGACACTGCTTCCCGCCACATTTAAGGTCGGAAAGCTCAAGACTGAGCCTTTTGTCACCGTTCCAGAGCTCAAACTTCACCTTCGACTGCTCGCTGCCTTTGATGCGCTTCAACAGCAGGTTCGTGCGACACCGGAAACGCAGGGGGCCGTGCTTGATGGGGACACCAGATGGTCCGTGTTTTGCACACGAGCCGAGAAGAAGTACGAGCAATGGCTTGAGGAGCTGTTTATGACTGAAGGGGAAGTCCTAGAAGTGCTCAAAAGGGGAGGATTGCCCGGGCTGGACGTCTTGATGGCATGGCATGCGCACATGCTGAACCCACGCAAATACTACGAGGATACCAAGCGGAACCAACGATTCGAGCGTTTGGCGCAAGTGGGTGCTTTTCCGTTGAAGCTTATCGTAAGTCCCGGCCGAACCTTAGGGTCTTCGGCTGACGTTTCTGTCAGACGCGATTCATCGATCCGGTAACATTCGCGTATAGTCCAAAACAGGAAAAGGCATTCTCCGCTAGTCGTGTCGCTTCATTCCCCACAGATCCGGGATCGACATTTACTCTAGCTTGTCCGCATTGTCTGGCCGAAAACGATATCCCATGGCTTACGCATCCAGATCAACCGCATGGCTACTGTCAGAAGGACTTTCAACACACCTGTCAATGCGGCCTTGTCATCACCCATGACGTCTTGCGCGTCGCAAGGATCTGCCGCGATATCATTGATGTCACAGATGGCTCCGTCGTCTTCCTTGCTGGACTGGGCCTCATGCCCTCCACGGGTGATCTGACTCACATGGTAGGACCCCGAGTCTCTAGCGCCATTGCCGAACTGTTAAAGCACGCTGTCGAAGAGTGGACACCGTCGGACCTCGGACGATTCGTTTTCAATTGGAAGTTCCGTGAAGTCGAAGCCAAGCTAGACGCTATGCTCAACGACGGTAGCCTGGAACGAAGCACCCCACATGTATCTTACAAGTTCAGCAACATCCGACTCCGATTCGGCCGGATGTATGCGGCATACGCGCATCACGGGATGGCGGGCCTCTCGCTCGGTCCAGCTATCATGCGACAGGCCAACTTTATCGATCAGATGGCGCGTATGGGGTGGTTGAGGCCGGGCATCTGGGAAGGCGGGATTGAGGCGGTGTTCTTATTGCAAAAGACGGCCGCGAGGTATCATGCTTTCTTGGACCTGATGGTGGCCGCGCCGCAGGTTCCACTTTGTCCTAGTGAGTATGCGATGCGGCAATGAGGCGACTGATGGGACGAAACTAAGTCCTTCTCAGCGCTGGATATCGATCTTGCCTGGCATACACATCAGCTCCAGGGGCCGCAGTATCGGTACGTCACCCTTACGGTCTGTCATTGTAGGCGCCTGCTCACGCCCTCTCAGGGATGACAGCCTCAAAATTACCTTGCCTCTCAGCCGTTTCATTGACCACGACGACAAGGTGGCTGAAGTAGTACTGGGCGACGCCTACGATCGCACCAGTCGCGCATAGCTTGCAACGTTCAAAGTCCCCTACTCACAATGCGGATGTTATCAGGGTGATCTGGCGGACATTGACGGCGGGACCGGTCAGGCAATCCAGGGGAAACTCAAGTTCTGGAACAAAGGAAAGGCCGATCAGATGCGTCGAGAGATGGGTGAGGCGATTTCGGCGATGAATCAGAGCGAGCGGGACTCGAGTCATCCGAGTGTGCACAATCTTGTGACTGTGAGAAACGAGCATAGAGAAATTCAGCGCCCGCTAATTCGATATACAGGTGCAGACTACCGTCAATGAGGAAAAGAGGAAACAACGGCATGATCAAGTGAACCAGCTAAACCATAGAGCCATGACACTAAGGCATCCACCAAGGATCGCGACTTAGGACTCAAACGCGCATTGTCGAAAGATCCAGCACATCCGGATCCGTTCGTACAAGATCCCCCAACGCTCGAAGGTAGCGGCAATGCGCCCGCATACGAGCCGCAAGAGGCTTCCAGTTCTTTGCCTTATTGGGGAGTTGGGATCGGCTCGAAGCCGGTCGTAGGGGGACTCGCTGCCTGGGGACTGGCTTTGCAAGATCCGCATGTCCTCCACGCCGATGATTGCGAGAGACGTGGAAGCTGCGCGGCCGGTGCAGGTGGTGGTGCCAATGGAACGGGATACTGCGCATCAACCGGACCGGGCACTTGTGAGTACGCTGTGAGAATAGAAGCAGGGTCTGATCATGTTGTCTTCAGGCGTGAGTTACAAAGCAAAGACTGTAGCGGATTTGGGATCTGGTCTTGCAGTGATGCCTGCAGGAATATCATGAGACAACAAGAGTCTTCGGGACTAATTGAACTTTTCGAACGCGATACTGAGGGGTGACGTGAAAGGACTGCGTTCCCTCCCAGGATCTTCTAGGATCCTTTAGGATCTTCTTCAACTATAAAGTCAATACGGCAATGGCCTACGAGGAAGTCGTAGGCAGCATGATAAAAGCCAAAACTCAATTATCTCGTGAGATGTGTCATCTTCACACATTGCTGTGTGTCGACAAATCGCCATTCGATCAGTACAACACGTCGTTGTTAGCCCTGCCCACAAATATCGCAGCTCTCTATTATGCCTGATATGACCAGTACTCGCGCAAATTTAGAGCTAAGAGAAAAGCTGACGGAACTCCTGGGCAAGCAAGAGCAGAAAAAAAAGAGCCAGGAGCCGAAGACTGCCAGGCCGAGTCTGTCTGGCCAAACCTCTGACAACGGCGGACCCTCGGTTGCCGTGGAGTCTGGAGACGAAGACGATGTACCTCCCATGGACAGACGTCGTCGGCCGAGAAGCGGCTTCCCAGCCGGGTCTACTCTGTCAGGCACAACGGACCAGGGCTCGGGCCTCAAACATGATACGCACAGCGGTCAAGGAACCATCGAAACGGAAGGGAAGAGCACATAAGCGATCAAAACGCTTCTCGGCAAGGGCATATGGAGCTCAGGAGCGTCTCGATCTAACTAGGCGTTGAAAGAAGCATGCTGATAATTATTGTTTGTTTGAACTTGAAGTAACTGTCAGAAGCTAAAGAAGCCATTGCGTCCTCCTGACCTGTAATATATGATATATCTAGTCATGCCTTTTATCATGTTTGAGTGGAGCGTTCAATAGCCCCTTTCTACTGAAGGACAGACCGTTCCGAACTCCGCGATTGCAAGGTTAGCCGAAGCGTCATCCGTAGATGTGCAGTAGAACGACTTTCTTATGCTTCGACCTCCCAGTATGCGTTGTCAGCCTATCGTCGACGAGAAAGAAGGGGTTTCTGTAGGGCTTTGCCGAGCGGCGGCGCAGCGTCGACAATCTGAGAAAAGGGCTTGTAGGTCAAAAAACGCTTGATCGCACACACATTTACGAGAGCCCCGTTGATCGAGATGATTGATGCCATGCATCAAGCGCTGGATGCCGTCCCAATTCCAGTCAACTTTCGGAATACACCTGCTTCCCGTTGCTGTCGACATGTCTACTTGCGCTCACGCGTACTCGGGAGGACTTCAACAGGACAGGCGGAATAGTCGGAAGAGCACGAGGGAGATGGAGCAGGAAAGGCGTATCAGAGAATCGTCGCCCTTCTATGCTTTCCAATGACCTTGGCTCTTCTGCGCTCCAGCGCACGCGTACCCATCGACAGCTATGACCGCTCCGGAGACAGCGGCTTGAATTCATTCAAATATATTTCCAGAAAGACTGGGATCGAGCACCTTTTCCTTCCAGGAAGAAGACGAGCCCGGTACATGGCGCGAATGCGGGTGGAACTTAAGCTACGAGACAAAGGCGGAAAGCCCCAACGCTCGGTCATCATCTCATTGCTCATGCTTGAAAAAGGATGTCGAAAGAGAGATCGATATCATAATTGGTGGGACCGAAGGGGAGAAGCAAGGATACCCCTGAATGAAGGTGGCCGGCGATGAGCCCGAGAATTGAAATGGAGGGGAAAGAGCGCACGGCTTGAGAAAGTTGTATTATTGAGTGTAAATGTGTGTCGATATTTTGGTTTAATGTTTAAGATCAGCAGAATCGTCTCGTGTTCTCCCGTTCTGAATTGTTTTTGGCTGTATTTACGACATCGGCAACATCCCTTGAAGGCTTGAACCGAGGGTTCATACACTTGACTTGTACATCGTTCATATGGGAACAGATCAATGTCTTGTCCCGCCACGAAGAACCAGATCCTGCCATTCGGACCAGACACGCTTGAAGAAGCTCGCTGAGCGCATAAACGCAAAGCGATACCGAAGTGACGGCGATTGTTAGATTGCTATACCCTCATCTGCTTCCACCCTTGACACGTGTCTGTTCGCCGATCCCCGAGGCGGTGCCCAGAACAGTGAGCAGCATCCGCGGTAATGTCCAGCCAATTCTGGTCGTGGCCCTCTTAAATAGCATCACCGCCTCTTATCAGCTCTGCCATCCCCTCTGCATCGACTGATTCGCCGCTACAACCATGGGCTCCTTGAAGGACTCACCACCGCCGTACGCGGCACACCTCACCGCGACACCCAACGGTCCGCCATCATATGCTTCGAATTCTCCCATCGCTCCGCCTCCTATCAACGAAAGGACCCTCCTTCCTGCAAGTTTCCGCGTTGGATCTTTTGACGTCGCCCCGTTCGTTACTGTTCCAGAGATGAAATTGCACCTCAGGCTTTTGGCGGCATTCGATTTGTTGCAGCAAAAGGTCCGTACGACCTCGGAGACGGATGGTGACATCCTTGATGGGGATACGCGGTGGGCCGTCTTTTGCGTCCGTGCGGAACAGGAGTTTCAGCGATGGGTGTCACACCTGAGAAGGCGGACTTTCCGGGGGATGTTGAGAGGGGAAGACTTGCCCGGGTTGGAGGTGATGATGGTTTGGCACACCTACATGCTGAATCCGAGGAGGTACTTTGAAGATTGTCAGCGGGATCCAGGGATGGATTCGGTAGCGCGACTTGGAACATTTCCGTTGGAGCTTGTGGTGAGTACTATACTGCGAGGTCGCAATCAAGCTCATCGACTATAGACTACGTACATCGATCCCGCCACTTTCGAGTACAACCCCATTCGTCACGAGAAGACACCACCAGCAAACGAAACACTCCCCTTCCCCACGAACCCGGAGACCTCGACATTTTCCCTTGCTTGTCCTCAATGCAGCACCAACAATGCGGTTCCTTGGCTCATGCACCCTTCTCATCCGCACGGATACTGCCAGCGGGAGTTTCAACACCGGTGCTGCTGCGGATTGATAATCACGCACGACGTTCTTCGCACCGCGAAAGTATGCGATGATCTCGTCGGCGTTCACAATGGTACAATCGGATTCCTTCCCGGGCTTGGATTGATGCCGTCGACCGGCGATATGACACCCCTTGTTGGGCCGAGGTTGTCGAGTTCCATCGCCGCGTTCTTCTACGGCAAGTATATGGAGAAGACAAAGGGCGACCTCAAGGGCAACGTCAAGAACGACTCTACAAGCGACCTCAAGAAAGGCGAAGATGACGCCCCCTATGAAGGTCCCTGGGCTTCTTCTAGTCTCGGTCAGCATCTCTTCAACTGGGACTTTTCCATCTTTGAGAAACTACTGGACGACGCTCTGAAATCCGGCACCATCGCCCGCACCTCGCCCGGCGTTCTCTTCAAACGCAGTGCTGTCAATCTCCGCATCGGCCGCATGTACGCCGCCTACGCTCATGCTGGGAAGGCGAGCGTCGCGTTGGGCCCGGCGGTGATGCGCCAGGCGAATTTCATTGGCAAGATGAAGACCATGGGATGGCTCGCGCCAGGAAAGTTTGACGGTGGGATGAGTGAGGCGTTCTTACTGCAAAAGGCTACCGCAAGGTATCATGCGTTTTTGGATTTGATGGCGGCGATGCCTTCTGGGTTCTTGTGTCCGAGTAAGTCGTGGACTCCTTATTTGACTGCTCTTTTTTGACTGATTGGTCGATAGCTTTGGATATCGATCTCGCTTGGCATACGCATCAACTTCGACCGGAGGAGTATCGGTAAGTCAGTCGCATACCATACCAGCCCGTGTCTGATTGCGCACAGTGGACACACCGTGCAGATCACTTCGCCAATTTCAAGGTTCATCGATCACGACGATAAGGTTTCGGAAGTCAAGCTCGGCGACGCCTACGATCTGACATCCCGGGCCTGGCTTGCCCGCTTCAAGGTCCCCTATTCGCAGTGCGGATGCCATCAGGGCGACTTGTCGGCTATCGATGGCGGTATGAGCTCAGCGATTCCAGACAAGCTCAAGTTCTGGAACAAGGGGGAGAGCAAGACAGATCAGAGGAGGCGCGCAATCGAGAAAGTCATCGCGGCAATGGAGGTCGGTGAACGAGAAGCGAGTCATCCGAGTGTGCACAATCTGGTGGTAGTGAGTCTTTTCGTCTTTTCGTCTTTTCGTCATGATAGAGCTGATTTGAGCAGGTGGAAATGCCCGCTCAGCAGAGACAGCGAGCCAAACGCATGAATGACATCATCGGTCGCAACCGCAAGGCGCAATCGCTCAACACATCTCACGACGGGAAAGACCTCGAGCTAAAGCGCGCACTGACCAAAGACCCGGAGCACCTCGATCCCTTCGTACAGGATGTTCCTACCTTGTCCTATCACAGCGGACAGGGAGGACCCCGGCCCGAAAAGGCGCTTGCGGGCTCCATGACGCCGGCAGGGCCATCGACCGGCTTGCCTTACTGGGGAGTCGGTCTCGGCACCGCAGCTGTTGCAGGTGGAGCGGTCGCATGGGGCCTGACCGTTGATAATCCGCATTGCTTGAAGTCGGAAGACTGTGCAAAGCGAGGAGGTTGCGCTGCCGGCGTTGGAGCGGGAGGCGGAGGCTATTGTGGGTCTGGCGGAACGGGTGCTTGTGAGTAGTTCGGGCGGCCACTTAAGCCTTGTGCTGATATTATGACAGGCGCGGGAGGAGGTGCGGGCTGTTCTAATGCTGCTTGGGGGAATAGCAGTGTCGGAATGGGCGGCGGCGGTGGCGGTGACGGAGGCGGCGGTTCGTAGAGTCTGCAGTGCGCGCCGTTTGGCATCCGTGACCAGATTCAAGCCGCAATGTTCGATCCAGTTTTTTCGAAGTCTCCTTCCCGGCCCTTTCACACGAAAAAGAGTGCTTTTCCTTTCACGACTTCTCTTGGATGACAATGGTTACATCGTTTGCAAGACTATCGAACAAGCAAACCCAAACTTCTTCGGTATTGTTATTTATGCTGTTACAACGATCTCATTTTCCTTTTTATTGATCCTTTCTGTTAATGACAACTCGCAATATTGGCTTTCAATAGCGCTCAATCCACCACCTCGCAGAGCTTGCTCCTGACGGGAACGTTGTGCTTTCGGCTCGGATCCGGGAACCCTTGCAGCTTGACTCCCTTGCGGAAACAATTGACATGGGTGCTGCGTAAGATGGGAAGAGCGATTAGCCCTTGGACAATCGCAAATTCACAGGATACTTATCTCCGAAGTGGAACAATCCCAACTGAGATCCCTTTTTAACGTGATCCCCAACCTTGACGGTGATCTCACAAGTAGAGACTTCGGTCATCCCGATACCCATGAAAGCCATCAAACCGATCTTGGGATTGTCCGCCTGGATGAAGATGATGGCTCGAGTCGCCACCACGGAGAGGTACTCCTGGCTATTGTTCTCGCCCTCGGAAGACGGGCCACCATTCTGTTCAAAGTCCTCGTACAGAGGCTCGCTGTAGTACGTTCCGGGGACAACGTAAGCCTTGACGATCTTGCCGGATACGGGTGCGTGCCATCGGTGATAGGATAGCGCACTAAGGAAAGCCTGGTAGATTGTACCGCCGACGAATTGCTCCGCGTATTCGTCCTGAGCGAACATGTCGATAGTGCTGTATGGCTGGCCCTTGATCCAGAACTTGTCACGTCGATGGATATCGCGGGCGACCTTGTAGACCATGCTTTCACAGCTATTGACAACGACGTTGTCGTTTTCGGGTTCGGTAACGGGTCGGATGCCGTCGTCGAAACGGAATAGTCGGGTGAACTGTTCGCAAGTCAATGATGGGTACTTCAAGGAAAGCGTTGTACTCACGTAGTCATCCCACGACTTGTACCCCATGTGCTTCGCCTTTGGATCACATTCAAACAGCTCGTGGAACCTGTAATTCGTCTCGCCGATATTTGCAACCTCTTCGAGTGCCGCGATACCGTGCTCCGAGAACCATCCAACTTTGTCGTCACCCAGCACCGCGGCGCTCTCCTCGCTTTTCAGATAGGCACCCCATTGATCGAGTACTTTCTTCAGAAGACCGTTGACTTGAGGGTCCTGGTAGACGGCAAATCCTGCGGGCGTGCCCATCCCCCAGTCCAGGATGGCGTTGATAGGTACACCGACCAAACCGACCGAATGTCCAGCGTCTGTCCATGCAGGCGCAGTGGTGATAACGTGATTGAGTACGGCAAGCATGTGGTCAAAGTCCCGAATCTTTTCATACTCTCCAGAGGGATCGGTGAGGTATTTTTTGCCTTTCGGGATCTGAATGCAATGATGAGCCAAGGAGGGATGCAAAGGGTACAATGCGTACCTGGTCAAACATAGCGTTGAAGAGCATGTACAGCCGACTATCCTTCTCCACCGTTTCCTTGAACTCCTTCATCACCGGCAGCAATTCCTTGGGATTGCTATCGACATGCTTGATCGTCTGATTTACAAAGGCGTGGTGGTGTCGCCTATCTTGCGAAAGCCAGTGTCCTATCCTGAGCGAAAGGGTTCAGCATTGGCAGGACTACTGCACGAGCGGTTGCAAAGTGAACGTACCGATGCACATGGTGCTCTTCCGGCACGTTGTGGTTCTTTGGGTCCATTTTGTTGTGCGGCATGCTGATGGTCCGAGTCTGGGATGCCGAGGAAGCTGATCAGAATGTGTTGAGCAAATCCTTGCTATATATCCACCATTCCCAGTCGCTGCGGAGATCTGTCTGCGGCCGGAACTTGGAGTGAGTACTCGCATGCGGATCATGGGAAGTTCTCAAGCTGAAATGACGTAATACGTCATGCGCGTCGGCCTCCCCGGGTTGCTATTACAAACTGCACAGTCCTATTTCTGTCACTCAGTAGTTCGCGGATCACGAGGGAAATACTTGGAGACATAGCTCTCACAGGAAGGTATATCGACGTATGTAGGTAGCGACGCGATGCACGGGACCAGTTGTGGATCATGTCTGAAGAATCATACGCAAGTCCCGTCAAATTCAATGAATATGCTGTGTCTCGATGTCTTTGCTTCGTCTTCTCTTTGCAAGAAACTCCGCGGATTATATCGCATCCGTTTCAGAGCTCATATTCCACCCCCCATAGCATAGCGAAAGACAGCCTGCACAGCCTCCAAAGCAGCACTCCTTTAGCGATAGCACATGCCACACCGCACATTCATCCCATTAATCTATAATACAGTCAAAACGTTTCCCGACGCCATGCCCCTGTTGTCTACAACCCGATACAAACTGCCCGCTCAGTGACCGTTGAGCTTTGGCGCCTTACCCTGCGCAGCAAGCTGCCAGTATTCGCCTCCGGGGAAGGCAAACTTTTCCATTGATTCCTGGTACATCTCGATACTGTAGCCGACCTTTTCGCCGAGCGGAACGCTATGCAGGGGTATATCAGCGGGCCGGGGAGGTGAACGAGGCGAGGTGGACGACTTACTTGTATCGACCCTGGTCGTTGATGGAAACGGGGTGCAGGAAGTGCTCGTGCAAGTGGTCGACGAATTCCAGAACGTTGGTGTCCATCGTACCCGACACGCAGATGTAGTCGATGAGGGAAAGGTGGATCTGCAAAATCATTAGCCAATGCCGACCGCGGAGAACTTAGGGTACGTACGACGTATTCACACAGACCGACACCACCGGCATGGGGACACACGGGGACACCAAACCTAGGAGGGGTCAGCCATGGCCTGAAAGCGTTTCCGTAAACTCACTTGGCGGACATCAACAGCACGCCCAAGATCTCGCTGACACCACCGATTCGACACGAGTCAATCTGGCACACATCGATAGCCTCGAGCTGCAAAAGCTGCTTGAATCCCATCTACAAACACCTTGTCAACAAGCCTTATATCGAAAGTCGCAAGGGAAGACGTACTCGGTTGTGACAGTGTTCACCGGTAGCGACCTTGATACCTTCCGGTGCTAGTGCCTTTCGGATGGCGGCGTGACCGACGTAGTCATCTGGAGCGGTGGGTTCCTCGATGAACCACGGGTTGAGCGGCTTGAGCTTCTTCATGTACTCGATCGCCTGAGGCACATCCCAGACCTCTGCAGGGAGGGTTAGCAAAAATGGAAAATACACTGCTAGAAAACTCACGGTTTGCGTCAACCATCAAGACACAGCCGGTGGGACCGGCGTTCTTGCCGGCGATCGTCTTCGGGTCAATGTTCTTTCGGTCCTCTCGGATGTTGGCAGGGTCGTCGATAATCGACCGGATCAAGAGACCACGTCGGAGATCGTCTTCCCAGTCAGCTCCGACCTTGAGCTTGAAGTGGTTGAATCCGGCATTCAACGATTCCTTGGTCAATCGTGCAATCTTTTCGTCCGAGTATCCGAGCCATCCGACCGAGGTGGTATACGAAGGGTATCCACGTTCGATAACTTCCTTTTCACGCGCCTGCTTTGTCGGCTCGAGCTTTTTCAGCAATGCGAGGGCTTCCTCCTGGTTGATGGCATCGGTAATGTACCGGAACGTGGTGGCATTGACAAATTCTTCCGGTGTAAAGTCGACAATCAATTTCCACAGGGGCTTTCCGCGCGCCTTGGCGAACATGTCCCAGATGGCGTTGGCAACGGCCGCAACGGCGAGGTGGATGACACCCTTCTCCGGACCGAGCCACCGTTGTTGTGGGTCCGAAACGAGGAAGTCATACGTCTTGCCCATGCTCGCGAAGAATTCTTCCACGTTCTTGCCGACGACTCGCTGTGCGACCTGTTCCATGGCGTAGCAGACAATGTCGTTGCCGCGGCCGATGGCTGTGGGAGGTCAGACACGGGTCTTGGAGAGCGTTCAGGTGCTTACTGAAAGTCATGCCTTGGCCCTTGAGATCTGATGAGGTGTGCAAAACGATATATGCGGCCGAATAATCGCACTCCTTGTTCATGGCATCGGTACCGTCACCGGTAACGTTCGTGGGGAAACGAACATCATGGATATCGAAGGAGGTGATAGTAACGTCAGACATGGTGGTGAAGATGGAATGCAGTGATGGAGAGGACAGGACGTTGAGCGTGTCACCATGTCGACCTTATAAACATGTGGCAGCGGCAGCCAGTGGGCTGAACGAAATCGCAGGGAAGAGACCGACAAGAGACCTCGTCCGGCAGCGTTTCTCCCGCTCGCTCCGGCCCTTCGCTTGCGGCTCATCCGGTCCGGGATGCCGCCGGCTGAGTTGCGGAAGCGAAAAGCGGCAATGCGGTGACGTGTCATTCTTTTCTACCTTCCAACGACAGCGTATAGTATGGCTACTATGGCCTATAGCTACAACCTATCTAGGCATGTTGCTGCATGATCGAATGACAGGCTTGAAGGGCCAAATCAGCATTTGATGAATCATAGGCCATAGGCGCTTGAATTTGACAACAGTACAACAGGGATTTATGGTAGAAACACAGGCCACCCATCACACGTCTCTAAGGGTTCAAGCGTTGCGCCCGCGACCCACTTGACCCTCCCTCACGAGAAATCTGATTAGGTACCTTCAGAAAGTTACTTACTTCTAATAGCAGCCCTCGCGTATCAAGGCGACGGTTCCCACGACAGGCACCCTGAATTCAGCCGTAGTGACGGCTCATCCCGAATGACCTCGCCTCGCGTACCCTAACATGAGCATGACCTCCGGAAGGCGTTCTAGTAAGCACATTGCAGTTCTTTACTTACCAAACTGCTTGATAGATGCCTGGACGAGCACATCGGGCGTGAAAATCTCCCGAGACTGGCAGCCAAACGAAATACCTGATGCTCCCATGACCTTTTCCACAGCACAGGCGACGGCCAAGTTCGGCAATAAAGAAGCTTGTCCCGAGAACGCGACCTGAAAGGGGGCCATTGTCCAGACAGTTGTAGAACACGTTGAAAGCCAAGCCGATGCCTTTGAACTTGCAGACACGCCGCGATAAAGGGTCCTTTGGATAAACTTGCCTTTTCAGCGTCTTTCCCGCAAGGTATCGAAGACCAATATTGCCCAACAAAGGATCACATCGAGGACCGGGTACGGTACGGTCCAAAGCCAAAGGGCACGCCAAAAGTGAACAAGGGGAAAAATCGTTTGTGTACATAGAACAGTAAGAAGGGCCAAGGTCTCGGACGTTCCGTTTCGACTCCATAAGGGTGTGTTTTCCAGATCCGTAAGGGTTTCTCCACATTATCCGTAAGGGCACTCCAGATCCGTGAAGGCTTCCATTTTCTCCGATCTCCAAAGGGTTTCCCCGTCCGTCCACAGGGTTTCCCCGTCCGTCCACAAACGATCCAGAGAATTCCTTGAATATCTCGCCCGCGTTTATCCCCCGTTCGGTTTTAAGTCATCCATCCACGATTTTTTCCGATTTCCGATTTGCGAACGATTCCATCCAATTTTTTCAAGCAATTTACCGAGCACGCCGATGTGTTCAAGCGGTTTAAGCCAAGGGTCCAGCGTCGGGCCTGGCGTCATCGCCTCGCCTCTCCCTGCGTTCATAAGGGTCCCCACCCCGTCGATCATCGTATCGACCGCCACCACCTCCACCGGATCGGTAGTCGTCCCGCTCAGAACGACGAGGCGGGCTCCTGTCTCGGGGTTCGTAGTCTCGTCGGGAAGAGTATCCACCTCGGTCCGAATCACGAGGAGGGTATCCTCCGCGATCCATGTCACGAGGAGGGTATCCTCGGTCGCCTCCCCTGTCGTAGCCACGGTCGTAACCCCTGTCGTAACCTCCTCGATCACCTCCTCGATCACCTCCTCGATCGCCTCCACGGTCATAGCCACGGTCATAGCCACGGTCATAGCCACCGGCTGTCGAAGCAGAGAAATGTCAATGTCCGTATGAGCGTCTGAAGGGTACTGCACGTACACTGCTGCCCGTAACCTCCGCCGTATCCGCCGCCACCACCTCCATAGCCAGATCCGTACGAATCCTGGGGAGCGGACTGGAGCCTTTCAACACTAGTCCGACAATCAACAGGGAAGGGTACTAACAGTATCGATCGAGCATTCGGGTCGTCGACCTCGGATCTCCATGGTGCTGAGCTTCTCGACAGCCTGCTGGGCTTCTTCCTGGGATCCGTATTCGAGGAAACTGGGGCGAAGAATTAGCATCGGCAAAAGGGTAACCCGTCAGAGAGAAGAGCTCACCCGTCTCCAGTGTTTCGATCGACATCAGCTCGCAAGGGTCGACCGGCTTCACGGCCAAAATCCTTCAGGTCCTGTTCGACGGTAGGAATCAGCACCCAAGCGCATCAAAGGGAATGACCCTTCAACTCACTTGCCACGAAACATCTCCACCAACACCCTTCAACAACACCTTGACGCCCGCCCTCCTCGGCCCGCCAAAGCCACCGGCGGGCGGCCCATACCCTCCACCACCCCTCGAATCGAACCCATCCCGCGGTCGTCGCTCCTTTGCAAACTCGACCATGATCGACTCGCCCAACAGCTTGGCGCCGTCGTATTTCTGGACGGCATCTTCCGCGTCACGGGCATCTTCGAATTCCACGAAGCCAAAGCCGGCCATGAGGCGGCATTCGCGGATCTTGAGGTCTCGGAAGAGCTGTGTGGGAAGGGGTCAGGAAGGGAGAGAAGACGAAGAGGGTAGGGACATACAGCTTCAATATCGTCTTGCCGAACGTCTTGGGGCAGTTTGCCGATGTATACTCGCTTGAGGCCGCTCATGTTGTCTGGACTGGATGACACGTTGAGAGGAGAGAACGGGACGGGGGCGTGATATGATGATTCGACTGGAGCGAACAAAGGAACGGACGACGCGCTTCCCTTTGCCCGGGCGCACATGACCGACTCTGGTTCGATTCGGGTGATTACGCAAGCAACCATCCAGGGGCGGATACAAATTTCGGTTTCAGCCAGAGGGATATCGATATCGCGAACGGCATGGGCACACGTCCATGGCAAACCTCCCCCACCACAGTCTCATCCGCCGGGCATGCAGTCACTCTCCCGCTCCCTCCTCCGCTCATCAGCAACATCACTCCCCCGCCGCGCCGCCCAGCCGATCCAGCGACGCTGCGCAAGCAGCTTCCGCGACAAGTCCGCCATCGGTCCATTCACATGGAAGGCCGCGACGCTCTTTCTCGCGACGGGTGCAGGGCTGTATGCGTATTTCGAGTCGGAAAAGAGCAAGATCCAGGAACGGAAGCGTAAGTACATGGATAGAGCGTATGGCTGTCGATGCTGATTAGGGATTCAGGCCAAGAAGCCCTGACGTCCTCCGTCGGGAAGCCAAATATCGGCGGGCCGTTCGTCCTCACCGCTGCACCCTCGTCAACCAACCCGACACCCAAGGAATTCACAGAACGCGATCTCTTGGGCAAGTTTACGTTGATTTACTTTGGGTTTACGAATTGCCCGGATATCTGTCCCGAGGAGCTGGACAAGATGAGCGATGTCGTCGATGAGACGGGTACGTCTTTCCCCACCCGATTCACTCAATCTGTCCATACCGACATTTGCACGCAGACAAACTTCTCGGCAAGCCCGTCATTCAACCGATCTTCATATCGTGCGACCCGGCACGCGATACCCTCCCGCAAGTAACGGCCTACATCCGGGACTTTCACCCGCGCATGATCGGGTTGACGGGCACGTATGATCAGGTGAAGAAGGCGTGCAGGAGTTACCGCGTGTACTTTTCGACACCGCCGGACGCCAAGGCTGAGGATGATTATCTGGTGGATCATAGGTGGGTCTTACCCCTGGATAGTTCGACAAGGCTGTGCTGACGTACCGCGTCAGCATCTTCTTCTACCTGATGGACCCGCACGGACAGTTTGTCGATGCGTTTGGGAAAAACTCGACGGCCGAGGATGTGACGAGTAAAGTCATGCAGGCCGTCGAGCGATGGCGCGCTGCGGGGGAGTCGATCTAGGATGGCGTAGTTGTATGATACATGATCAGACCACTCATAAATACAGTATCCACCCTGCATAGTCCCCGCCTGCAAGCCTCCTACGCCTTGCCACGCACCTCCTTCTCCAACTGCTCCGCCCTCTCCAACCGCTTCGCAAACTCGGACACCTTGACAGGCGCATGCTGCACCCCTGGCAACCGCTCCGTCTCCTCCAACGCCTGACTCATACGCATCGGACGCGCATACTTGCCCCCTTGCTGCGTCGTCTGGATCGACGGCGCCGGGAGCGCAGCATCCGACGTCGACTTGTCCGGAATAGAAGCGAGCGACTCGTGGATGAGGGAATCCGTCGAGCTTGGTGGTTCGCCCAGGGCTGTACGACGCTGCGAGTCTTTGAGTTGATCGGCTTTGTTGGTGAGCAGGAGGGTACCCGCGACGGCGGCGACGACGGTTACGCCTTGTGCGCTGAGGGATGGGTCGTGAGAGAGGGTTTGCGAGTGGACGCAAGAAGGCGGCTTACGCAACACGGTAACGAAGGTATCGATTGAATTGCGCTCGATTACCGGAACGGAGGGCACCGGTGGCGCCCATCAGTGCAATGCATGTTGCCACGATTCCTGCCGTGGGAATGAGTATTCGGGAGATCTAGGTAAACGGAGAGCCTCGGCGTACCGAGGGGAACGAGCGGCTGCTGCTTGCACTTGTTCCAGCCGTGCGACCAGTACGTGTCGTGGTCCTCCTCTGCTGGGCTGGCACTTGTGTTGGACATGTCGCTGAACGTGGATTGCCGACTTGGCTGAATGTCGGACGAGCGATACCTGGCCGCCATCCTTCCTGAACTCGACGGTGGCTGCGATCGATCGCCTCGGCCTGACTGTCCAGAGCTGGCCGGCATATTTCGAGAAAAGCGCGTCAACTCATCTCGACCGCGGTCCGTCAACCTTCTCTCCCTGCATCTGCCTGCCCCGAGCACCGCGGCATCTTGTATGATCCCGTATCGTCCCATCGCACAGGCAATCAAACCACGCACACCGCTCCTCTTTATCCGCTCTAAGTCCCGCCAATCCCGACCCACGCAGCGGCTGCCCATCATGTCCACTCCCAGCACCGCGGACCTCGAGGCACAGATTGCCGAGCTGACGGTCAAGGTCCACGAACTCAAGACGTCCAGGCAGCCCTTCCAGGCGGAACAAAAGAAATTAGGCGAGCTCAAGCGGACGATGAACCTTGCCCTCGGCGGCGGGGAGAAAAAGGACAAGGATGCCTCGGGCAAGAACAAGTTGACGCTCAAGACGCCCAAGGGCACGAAAGACCACGGCCCGTCCGCAACGCTCATGCGTAAACAGATCTTTTCGACGCTCGAAAATATCTTTCTCAAGCACGGCGCATGCACGATTGATACGCCCGTGTTTGAGCTCAAGGATATCCTGGCGGGCAAGTACGGCGAGGACTCCAAGTTGATCTACGACTTGCAGGATCAGGGAGGCGAGCTGTGTAGTCTGCGGTACGACTTGACGGTACCGTTTGCGCGGTTTTTGGCGATGAATCAGAGCACGTATCCGAGCATCAAGCGGTACCATATCGGAAAAGTCTACCGACGGGATCAGCCGGCCATGTCCAAGGGCCGAATGCGGGAGTTTTATCAATGCGTGGGTTCGAGTCTGATGGACGATGATTGCGTGCTGATTTACGCGCTCAGGATTTCGATATCGCAGGAAACTTTGACACGATGGTGCCCGACTCGGAAATCCTGTGCATTCTCGTCGAAGCCCTTACAGCGCTCGATATCGGAGAGTTCACCGTCAAGGTGAGTCTCAGAGGATCTCTGCCCCGTCAGTTGCTGACTCGCATGCTCAGCTCAACCACCGGAAAATTCTCGATGGAATCTTCGAGCTCGCCGGTGTGCCAAAAGACAAGATTCGAACGATTTCGTCTGCCGTCGACAAGCTCGACAAGGTGCGTGCACAATACCAGGCTTCGATTCGCGCTGACGTGCCTCAAGTCGCCGTGGGAGGAAGTGCGTAGGGAAATGACGGTGGACAAGGGTCTTGATGGCGAGATTGCTGATAGAATCGGAGAATACGTCAAGCTCAAGGGTAAGTCTTCTGGGTCGGTCGGCTTGCATCTCTAAATGTATCTTTGCAGGTCCCGGAAAGGAACTTCTCGCCAAGCTGCAGTCGGATGAAAAGTTGATGGCGGTTGCTACCGCCAATGAGGGTCTGAAAGAAATGGGCATCTTGTTCGATTACCTAGAGATCTTTGGCGTTCTCGGCTATGTGAGTTGCTCTACCGCCAAGGAGAATCCTCTCTGACCCTTTGCAGATGTCATTCGACATGAGTCTCGCACGTGGCCTCGATTATTACACCGGCATCATCTACGAAGCTGTTCACGCAAGCTCGGCACCTCCGGGTCTGACGACGCAGCCACCCGTGCCCGCCACCGATGCTACTATCGCGGCTGATGCGAAGAAACCGAAGAAGAAGGCGGAAAAGAAGGACGGCGAGGAAGAGGAGATTGACGAGTCGCAGGTTGGCGTAGGATCGATTGCCGCCGGCGGACGATACGACGAGCTCGTCGGCATGTTCTACGAGGCTTCGGGTGGTAAAAAGGGCGGCGGCAAGATCCCTTGCGTCGGTATTTCCGTCGGTGTGGAACGCGTCTACAGTATCATGCTCGCCAAGCAGAAAGAAAAGCAGGAGCGCGAGGGACGCGGAAAGGAGACGCAAGTGTACGTCGTCGCTGTCGGTGGCGATGGACTCCTCAAAGAACGCATGGCGCTCGTCAAGCAGCTCTGGGACGCCGGTATCAAGGCCGAGTTCTCGTACAAGGTCAAGCCAAAGCTGCAACAGCAGTTTGACACGTGTGACAAGGATCAGACGCCGTTGACGGTCATTGTCGGGCCCAAGGAGTTGGAACAGGGCCTGGTCCGGGTGAGGAGGCAGGTGGGTAAGGAGGGCCAGACGGGTGAGGGTGAGCCCGTCAAGCGGGATGAGGTTGTCGAGTACCTCAAGCAGAAAATTGCGCAGTTGTAGGGCGTGTTTATAGATCTACATGCTCATTTTCTCGGTCGATTGAAAGCAGCGGTGCGCTTCCCAGCTCACAAAGGCTGATATCCTTGCAGATAAATGACTCGGCTCTATCGTATGGCCGCCAGCGTTTAGAGCAGATAGACAGCTGAGCTCACACAGAAAGGTCTCCTTGTCCTTGGTGCCCCCGACCCAGTCCAAAGTCGGTCTGCTAAGCGAGTTCGCTGTTCATTTCAACGCGGTTTGCCATATTGCCATTCACAATACACAAGCGACTGATATCAGTACTTTCGAGCCTACCAGAAACCACCAGGAGCCTGTTAGACGACGCACGCGACTTGGGGTGCACCGCTGTATCCACTTCGAACCTCCTTCTGCATCGGCACGCGCGTCCTCGCCTCGAATCCCGCATTCCAGTATGTCCCGGTACGTCCTTTCGACCAATCGGTGAGTTCAAAGCTCTTGGCTGACACGAAGTCTTGTCGTGGCAGCAGAGATAACACGCTCGAGCGGCAGAATGACGCCGAATTGGGACAACTGCACGGCAAGATCAAGCAATTGCGATCGGTGCGTTGGCGGAATGGATAGGAGGCTTCAAGACGTTGCGGTGTTGACTGATGATGATTCATTTGCATTGGCAGGTAACGATTGATATATTGTCGGATAGTCAGCGTCAAAATGAACAAGTGAGTCTTGTTCCCGTTCGACGGGCTGCGTGAAGCTGACAATTCCATTCCAGCTCGATCGCACTGTAAGCCATGGTTTAACAACTCGATGAGCGGGAACATGACGGGCGTTCCTTTCCAGTCCAACACCTTCACGCAATTCACGAATTCCCTCATGACGACCACGCGCCATCAAGCACGGACGTTTTCATCGCAATCAGCACCCAAGCAGCTCCGGACGATCGGCTATGTCGTCCTGGCATTAGTCCTTGTTTACTTGTTTGGAGGGTTCGTGCTGGGCTTATTTATGGGCGGGGGGAAGGGTGAGGGAGGCATAGTCGTGGGGGACGAGGCGGGAGTTGGGCTGTAGTGGCGAGATTGGATCGTGTTCTGGGGAATGTTGCGGTGACGCGGATCTGTATCATAATTTGGTTGTATACTGCACTACCTATGTATTCATTGACTTGCATGGAGAGTCGAAGTAGATACGTTTGCTGATAGTCGTCATGTGGCATACTCTGCACGACGCGAAATATCAGTCACGTCGCCGCCCTCAGTATCATACGTACATTCTCCCCCCAACTGAACTGCCACGTCATACATACCGGACCACGAAAGCCGACGATCCGACCGCATCTAACCCGAAGAGCGGGCGTCCCACAGGTTGTCCCCCCTCGTGTCATTCGTCTTCGCTACATGTCATTCGCTCGCACCGTCCTTCGCACAGCCGTCCCATTCACGAGGATCCGATCAATCAGAACAATGTCTGCCACGCCTTACGAAACCGTCTCTACGACCAGTGAGCCAATTGTCTAGTGGCCGAGGATTGTAACGCTGATGGAATTTTGGCAGACGCACCTGCGGCCATTGGTCCTTACTGTCAGGTACGCATATCAGCTCGTGGGAAGATACCGTACTGATGAACCTTCATAGGCTGTCAAGCACAACGGAGTAAGCTGAAGACCTGCTGCCACCATTCCTTGACTCATCGGCTCCCTAGACTATCTATGCCTCCGGAAGCGTTCCCCTGAACCCCGAGACGATGAAGGTTGTTGAAGGCGACATTAACGTCCATGCTGTAAGCACGATCGCACTCATTGTCAGGCAACGCTGATCAAAATTATGGAATGCAGGAACAAATGTTCAAGAACATCAAGGGAGTCATGGACGCTGCCGGAACGGACACTTCCCGAGTTCTCAAGACGACCGTAAGTTCTAGCCTCTGAAGGCAGGACTCGCACGTTGACCGTCATATGCTACAGGTCTTCTTGGCATCCATGGATGACTTTGCCGCTTTCAACAAGCATTACGCAGAGTTCTTCGCTCCGTACAAGGTACGTTCAGAGTCTGCCCTATCGCATATTCGAGGACTGACGGAATCATTTTCGCAGCCTGCGAGGTCGTGTGTTGCCGTCAAGACGTTGCCGTTGAACGTTCTCTGTGAGATGGAGTTTATCGCCGTTGAGAAATGAATCGCCGATGGGGAACGAATGGAGGAGCAAAAATCAAAGTTGTAGTGAAGCCGTGAATGAACGCAGAGAAGCCTTGCATAAAATACGGACGGCAATTCCGCCCGCTCTTCTTGCGCATGCGTCTGGGTGTGGTAAGCACGCTGGCTAAGTCGTCGACAAGATCCGTTAAGCGCAGAGCGGGGAACGAACCCGACGCTTTCGACACGATCCTTCGATCGAACGGCAGCCTTCAAGGGAGTACTTTCTGTCTTGTAGAGTCCTATATGTTTCTGTTCCTGCATGCGACCATGCTTACTTGCATCTCCTCACGTATACTGGAAGGCGATAATTCAAAAGCCAGAAATCCTCAAGAGGTCATCGCTCGAGATTTCGCCAAGCGTGCTCGAATGAATGAGATCTGCCAAAGAGTCGCAACAAGCAACAATATCGTCTGTACACACAGCGAAAATTAAGGGATGTGGCGATGAAGTGTAGTTTATACGTCGAAGGCACCTGTCGACTGTTACAGCGCAATAGACCATCATCTAGCGTTGTGCCTTTTGAGCTTCATCCTGGCTTTTCCTTGCGGCATCCTCTGTCATGGCTCTGCGGACTTCTAGTACACGACGTTTCGAAAAGTAGTCAGTCTGCCGAAGGGAGGAGGGGGAGATCGTTAGCCACAAGCAGTACAGCGAGATCGACCAAAGCCGGAGCGAAATAAAAACGCTTCATCCTAGCAACTCACCCAGCTTTTCGGACAATCCCGCTCGTATCGCTCCCGTTCTGCTACACATACATCGCTTCCCTTTCCCTTACTTCCTCCCTCTGGCGGCACTGCGACGTTATGGAGGTTGAGGCATTGAAAGAAGGCGTCGCGTGCTTCCCAGCATGCTTTACGGCCTGCGCGATCGAGGGCTGCTGGTGGTGCGGTAGTGGACATGGCGAGAAGGTTGTTGTGAAAGACGCAGACGAAGACGCTGAGAATCGTCGTCGGTGATCCGAGGCAGATCGTGAAGAGGGATAGCGAGAGAAGAGGCAAAGAAGGAAGAGCAAGAGATCGAGAAGCAGTCTCATTAGATAATCCCGACTTTGTAAACAAACCGCCGTCTAGCTATCTGGTCCTGCTTCATATCACTAACCTGATGATCGGTCGCGGTGATGGAGCTCAACGGTCCTTTATTCATCATGGATCCGTCGCTCGATCTCATAGGCACACCTTCGCCTCCGATATCGCCGCAGCGGACAATCGATGGCTCGGCGACCAATACGCCAACGCAGGCGGCGCGAAACGGGCGCAAGCTGAAACGCCTTTCGTTGGCATCTGGAGCAGTGTTCAATACGGTGAGTACGCTGAGAGTCGTACGAATCTTGGCTGATTCCCATACAGACTACGGATCCCGTGGAGGCAAACGTCAAAGATGCAATGCAAGATAATCCTTCTTTCGCCAGTCCTTCGCGTCCAGCGTTTCACCCTAATAACGAGACACTCGTAACAGCCTCTGCCAGTCAAGGTCCAAAACCACCTTTGATCATCGAGGAGACACCTTCGACTCCCACAAAGGCAACGGGACGCCAAGAAACGCCGCGTACACGTCCTCGCGGGTCTTCGCAATCAACCACCGACTCAACGGTCAAGACACGAACGCCCGGTTATCGGAATTCCCTCTACGGGAACGTTACGGTGCAAAGCAAGACTCCGCAGGCGAGAAGAGCACGTAGATCTTCTAGTCGAGATCGAACGGCGCTGGACCCGGCGTTCCAGGAGCGCGACGGCAAGGATTCGGCAAGGTCAAGCCTGGATTCCGCATTCTCGCGATCAACGGCAGCGCAACTGGCACCACGTCCGACCTCGCTACCATATCCCGTCCCGCCGATCAATGAACCAGCGACGAGGCGTGCCAATGGACCATTAACATTAATTGAGAAACACGCCGACCTGCTCGCATATATCGCTCAAAAGGAACGCGAAGTCAACGATGCACGCAAGGTGTATGAGCGTAAGCTGCAGGAGCTGGACGAGGTCAAGAAGCGCTGGGAAGCTATCACGGCGCGACAGGGATTCCATTCGACGACGACGCCGTCATCGAGTCTTCCGACGAAGATGGGTCGCCAGGCGCCTTTGCCGATTCGGAGAACAGCGTCCAATAGTTCGACGGGGTCGACGGGATCTGCCAGCTTGAACAACGGGATCCTACCGCTGGTGCTACCTCCTGGCAATGCGGCAACCGATATCACCGCATCTTCTTCGCAAGAATCTGCTCATGCAGCACAGAACGCATCGAGTGTCATGGTGGAAGGCAGTCGACGGTTGTTTGGACATTTGTTGGAATCGTTATCGGATCTTACCTCGACAACGACGGCAGAAGATGTATCCGCCGTGGATACTGTCACGTCCACGGCCGAAGAGGGAGAGGAGAGGAAACGCGAAAGGCGGGAGATGCGGACGTTGAGTTTGATCGCTGGAGTCGGACCGACAGCCAGGCATGTCAAGAATGGCAATGCAGCCCCAGGGGATCGACAGGCTCGAGAATCCACGACTTTCAATCGGCGCCGGACGTCAATCGCGTCAACATCGAGTGAGAGGTCTGCTGAAGTACGGTCACATCCCCAAACCGAGCCTTCTGGTCAGCGAGCCGACCGGGCCGAGACTTCTGCCAATGCGGTTGATTTCACCAATATGTGGGACGGACTGGCACCACAGGCGAGGGACTGGAAGGAGAAGCTTGGCAGTGTGATGGGTGTTTCGGCGCCAACGTGAGTGTCATTGCGGACTGACGTCAAACTCGCGCTAATCTCGATGGCAGTATACAATCGTCTCAGAAGAAAGCTAGCGACTTCTTGACAACGAATTTGTGGGTCGAATCGTCTGCAGCGTCAACTCTTGCTGATCCCGGCCTTGCAGAACCCATACCTTGGATTTCTTCTCCCAAGCATTGCCGACGCCGAATCTCAATGCCTCCCCTCATGTCGATGGTCCTCCGAGTGCGGACGCCATCAAGAAGGAGACTAGATTGCAGAGACGACCTTTGACCAATCGAGGGTCTTCAGATCGGTCGCGGACGGCCGAGGAAAGTCGGGGGAAGTCTGCGCCGGACGATCAGGCGGATATCCCTTGGAATTGGTAGTCAACGGCGTGTAGCCGAGTTGTATTAGGCTATAAGACCTTCGCAAGGCCGTCAGTGATCCAGACGCGACATACCTATAACGCTATAGCAACTCTCAATGGTGGCGAAACGTTACCGCAAGACCGTACATTACGTCAGCGGTATATCCGGCCGGCGTCCCGCTTCCCGCTCAGCTGAGACATTTGCGGGCACGCATGCAGCCTCCTGTCATCCTCGTCCGCATGAACGTCAGCATGGCATCGACGGACAGTCTTATACATTGACGGTAGTCCTTCCGCTCAACAGGGCCGGGGCTATCGACGCATCCGCACAACACCTCAACCTCGCCAATCGCACGTCATGTCCCTGCAAAGTAAGCCTCGACATCCTCAGGTTCAACCAGAGCTAACCACGCTCCGCCTCGCAGTGTACAGCATCTGGCTTTGCCCCAAGCCGTCCCAAACACCAGCTCTGCAAGAGACGATCGACCGACTTGCAAAACAGTACCAACCGGCGCCGACGTTCGCTCCCCATGTGACCTTTTACTCCGGCATCGACACCTCAGTCCCCGTCGAAAAGGTCAAGGCGACGCTCAAGACCGGCTTGCAGCGATGGAGCAAGGAATGCGAACTGAAGGCTCCCGAGGGCGAATCCGATGCCGTTCTCGACCTCGGGCTCGACTTGCCCACGGCAGGAACGTTTTTCTTCCAAGCCATCATTCAGCCTATCACGGAGGATATCACGATTCCTGCCGAGCCTTCCGTAGTCGATGTCGATACGACACTCTCGGCTGATTCCCCCAAGCGAACGGGATTCGAGGCGCTCCTGAGAGGACGTCAGATTCTGGAACAAGTCTTTGAAGCGAAACCGGCCAAGCCGTACTTTCCGCATCTGAGCTTGATGTACAGCGACAAGGACCATCAAGCGTTACAGGCGATCGTGAACGAAGAGTTCTCAGTGCCGGACTCGGAAGAAAAGGAAGCTGGCAAGCTGAGCGTTGCCGAGACGGTTGGCTTCTCGAGGGTCACCGTTGTGGCCTGCGTCGGCAAGACGGAAGAGTGGAAAGAAGTTGCCCGGTTCGATCTTGAGGGCAATGAGATTGAACAGTAGACCTGGTCTTCGAACCTTATGGACATTAATGTATGTATGAATCACGTCGGATACCGCTGGCACCCTGCTTTCAGTCAACCCGTTACCCCGGTACAAGGCAAACTATGATACAACTTATCAATCATAATCTTTGAGCAATCGCTTAGAAAATGCTGCTCGAATCCTCTCGTCTGAGCGAGTTTGCCTCGCTCTTGTCGATACCCGTCTGTGAGACGCTGGTCGAAGAAGAGGTATACTTTATAACGATGTCGACTTTCAGCTCACGTCTCGCCCGGTGGACGCGCAGCTTACCGGCAACCTATTAATTCCGATCCTCGAAGGCATGTAATGCGCATCCTTGTCGCTGATGTCAATGACTTCAGTGTGTTCGAGGGGAATGAGGACTCGAGGGTTGCTCGTCGTGGGAGGAAATTTGGCATTTTCATGAGAGAGTCCAGAAGAATATGCGGGACTATTGGCCCTCGCAGAGTCGAGGGTGTCTCTGTGACGGGCGTCAGTTGGATCGCTATGAACGCAATATATTACGCACTGGTTGAATGAAGAGATCACATTGGCAAAGGAGATCGCGGAGAAGGGAAGATATACGATTAATTCGATATTCTGCTCAATCGAAACGAGGTATCAGCGGATGTTCGGCCAACTATCGCAGTCCGCTTACTCTTCCGGGTTGAATAGAAAAGCAAAGTAGAACAGCTAGAGCAACAGCTAGCGGGGCAATCATGAGCTGACGGTAGAGACGTGTCGATGCTGCTACGGGTCCCTTTCGACTGTTAATCAGAGGCTGTCAAGCCCTCCTTTCTGAGGTTCATTACGTGCAGTACCTACAGAGTCTCGGTCTTTGCGGCCGCCCTAGCATTTGAGATTCCGATCACGAAAAGGACCAGATGTGACCCCACGATCAAGCTGTGAGTGTAGAATGAGGGGGATGAGCGTCTATGTCGCATATAGGCAAATGCGACTTACCCATAATGGATGTAAAGGATGTATTTGACGGTGTTGAAGCCTTCGGGGAAGGAGACCTGTCCAGTTACCTGCAGGTCAAGTCAATGTACTGATATCAGTCTTGAGTCCTCTTCCGGCCGAGGCTACCTACGGTAGCGATGGCATTCGCTGGCAAAATCGACCTCACAATGGCAACGCTGTTCGCGAACATGGTCAGATAGCTGGTTCCGACCCAAACAAAGACACCTACGCAACACCGGACGCGGTTCCCGCCGCGATCAGAAGGCTGACCAGTACCAGTGTTGGAGTGGCGTTTGAACCATGCTGACTCGAAGATTGAAGTTTCTGCTCGGTGCAAGAGATGAGCCTATCATCGCCGTGTAGTAAACGCTTATTCACCTGCTTTCGATTCAAAAGAAAGAGTGTAGAGCCGATTACCCAGACAACACTGCTCGTAGCCCAGATACTTCGCATTTGCCAGTTTTCCTCTAATGCCAAACGAGTGACCTGGAGGTAGTTGATGACAGCGCTATGCCAGTTCGCTTGCGTGTGAATGCACATTTGAGCGCTGAGGGACGGGTCAGCAAATGATCAGACATCAAGAGAGCGTTCACATACACTCCAAGTGAACCAGCGATGGCTACAGTGATCTGTTCAGCAGCGCTGGCTTTCCTATGCTTCCTGAGTGAGTAGTATCGGGACAGCTGGTGGGACAGTCAGCCTTGACGTAGGGCTTGTCCTTCTAACGTGTACCAACCACAGCGAGAACGAAACCCTGTGCCATGTATTCGAACAGGGTACCCAGGAACATTCCCGTTCGGTACTGCCTGCCCAAGGATCTGTGTGGATGGACCTCAACATCAGAGACATTATGCCTTGATGAAGGATGTAGGCTTACTCCCAGTCCACTTCTGGAGAAAATAGAGGAATGGGCATGAGTGCTGCTTGTTAGGTCTCGAAGGAGGTTTGAAGAGGGAGGGCGGGAGAGACGTCGTTTGATCGTGAATCAACCAGCGATAGTCAAACGAGTTGGATATACTAGAGGTATAGATGGCTATGCTTCTAGACGAAGGAGTTTCGGCCTATATACTACTCACCTTGGGTGGGGCACGAACTACGACGCTGCCGAACTCCTCGTAGAGTTCCGCGTCGTCCCAAACGCCGGCTCAAGAGAACCTCAGCATCCCGTCTGTGAAGATATCGGAAACCAAGGGATGTTGATCCTTCCAAGGGAGATTGCTTGCTTGAGGCGAAAAAGCCTTTGGGCATCCCGCGAACGCATTGTTGGGCTGCCGAGCGTGAATCTGTACCGATATCTCTTCGCCGAGGCCGTTCCCACGTCGCAAGCAGATCCGCGAATGATGGTCTTTCGGATTTCCATCAGCGACTTCGTTTTGCTTCCCCGATCTGTTTGAAAGATTCTGGGTCCCTTAGCAGGTCTAATGTCAGTTGGATGGAAAAACGATTACAACTCACATTCGGAAGCTTGCCATGCCGCAACATTTATCATCAACACTACGTTGAATTTCCCGCCAGATTTCGTGTAAGGTTAAGGCGAGGCCTTGTTTCCAGGAGGTAATGCAGAGAGGCTGCGAGAGGGCGGGGCGTTGGAATACAGAAGCACCGCGAAACTTGAGGAAGAATTGTTGCAGATCATCGCGTATCCGTTGATGGAAGACATCTCGGTATAGCAACGTTTCCGAGTTCGGACCGATAGTTCCCGCAGCCCGAAGCCGGTTCCGGATATCTGGCCTCCGAGCCATTAATAAGTTGGCGCTGACGTTTCACTTCATGTTCAACTATCCCATGCAGAGGCAGGGTTACCCTTGCACATCCACAATCACCAGGATCAGCCAGTTGTTAAGACTCTGGGTTGAAAGAGATCTAGCCCTTTAGAACTTCACTGGTCGCAATCACAAAAGCCAGCCTGGCTGTTTGCATTCAAGTCAACCTCGACGATCGCTGGAACCATTCACTGAAAGATGGCAATGACCACGAGCTCTGTGCTTCTTGATGTGAGCGTACACATACACAATGCGATTCAAGCTAATCATTTACTGCTTAGACGCTTGAGAAAGCTGGAATTACGCACGTCTTCGTCAACCTGGGCAGCGATCATCCTGCTCTACTCGAAGCCTTCATCGCACGGGAGAGGAAGCGCAAGCATGACGGTGGTGAAAAGCTCAAGTTCATTACGGCACCAAACGAGAGCGTAGCTCTGAATTGCGCCCAAGGGTAAGCTTAAGGCGAGAGCGGACCGAGATGAAGCTGAATCAACTGCAGCTTCTATCAAGCCTCTGGCAAGCCTGCGGCTGTCATTGTTCACGTAGACTGCGGTACGCAGGTGAGTATTTTGGAGGTCGTTTTCCGTTCCGACGCTAGAGCTTCCAAAAGGCCCTTGCTGGTGCCATCCACAATGTTGCCGCAGCCAGGATACCAGTCTTTATCTATGCTGGAGCTACGCCTTTCACCCAGGAAGGGGAACTCAAGGGATCAAGAAACGAATTCATCCACTGGTTACAAGAGTAAGCGCTTCGGTTCATATCAGCCCGTTGACTGAGATCTATCGCTCCACAGTGCTGTTGACCAGCCAGCAATCGTCCGACAATACATGAAGCATGTCGCCGAAATCAGAACGGGGAAGAATGTTCAACAGGTGGTCTTGCGAAGCCTTCAATTCGCTACCTCCCAGCCGGAGGTAAGAGACAGGAATCGGCAGCTCCCATTGATCTGACTTAGAGAGATAGGGACCGGTTTATTGCTGGAGTGCTCGAGAGATCAGCGAGCAGGATTTAAACCCAAACGATATGCCGGAGATGCGGTTAGAGCACTGGCGGGGATCACAACTTGGCGCCCTGTCTGAGCAGAGTACGTCCTGGAGAACCCTCAGATAGTCAGGACACTCACTAGTACTGGCCAACAGCCCTCCAAAAAATATGCCAGGCACTCAAGGGAGCTCAATTCCCCGTCATCGTGACCTCGTATGCTGGGCGCAACCGCACCATTCCGGGCCTTCTCGGAAGATTGGCGCATAAATTATCCATCCCAGTCTTCTCGAGCTGCCCTTCGCACGTCAATATTGACTTTGATCATCCTATGCACGCTGGGGTGTCGTACACTGGCAAGAACCTGTACGTAGAGGCTGCCGACTGGATTTTGGTGCTAGACTCCGATGTGCCATGGTGGGTTAGAATGTTGATTTCGCGTGCGCCAAGCTGACTGAACGCTATCTGTCAGGATGACCCGCTTTACCAAGCCGCACCCTAATACTACCGTCTTTCACATCGATATGGACGTTTTAAAGGAGCGAATGAACATGTTTTACATTCCTGCTGTAGGCCGGATTCAAGCAGACAGTGCGACTGTCATCGAGCAAATCTTGCGGGAGATCTCCCAATGGGACACTGCCTCATATCCTAGCAGCGTATTGCTCGAACAACGCCACGCACGCCACGTCCAGCTGCGGGAAGAAATGAAAATCCAGGCGCCCTCAATTCAGCAGAAAAGTATCGATCTCGCCGTCTTCTTAAAGACTCTTCGCCTCCATCTGCCTGAGAACAATCTTGTGCTCAACGAATCCATATCAAATTATCCGACTGTGTGGAATAATATCGCCCCTTCACAACCAGGATGTAGGTTTGACAATGCCCGTACGGGATGAGGCTCACGAGTGCTGTCGACAGCTCTTTTGACTTCTGGGGGCTCATCTCTCGGCTGGGGCCTAGGCGCCGCCATTGGAGCGATCCTGGCCGGGCAAGCCGATGAAAAATATGCGAAAGACCTAGTCACCCTGATTGTAGGAGATGGCTCATACATCTTCGGTGTGCCCAGCGCGGCATTCTGGATGGCACGGCGATATGAGACGGTACGTGGAGCCAATTCCCGTCGTCCATGCTGATAGTCGGCGGGTATACTATGCTCTAGCCCTTCCTCACAATCGTTCTGAACAATGGGGTCAGTCTCTGCGTAGGTATCATTCCGTGCGCTCCTCACAACTTCTTCACAGGGATACAAATCACCTCGTCTGAGTATGCTCGGAGTCTATCCCAATGGTCTTGGAAGCTCCAGCACAGCCGAGAGCCTGAACATCTCCTTTGGCTCCCAGCCGCCCGATTATGGCCTTCTGGCGGAGGCAGCAGGAGGCGCATGGCATACGAAAGTCACACAGTCGTCCGAGATTGAGCCAGCGATTCGTAATGCCATCTCAAAGGTTCGGAACGACCGACGATGCGCTGTCATCGACGTTCAGCTGGAAACGTTCTAGGCGTAGATAGGCAAGGTGCGAGATGACGGATTATTGTTAGGTGAAATAGGATCTATGCTGAATGGGCGCATCAATGCCACGGAAAGCATGGATAGCATATGACTGCATCAAGCCTCTGCCTTGTCCCCGCGCAAATCCTCCCCTAGACTTCGCGGTTCAAGGACCCAAAACTCGGCGGGCTGCGCCCGGACACTCTCGTCCTCGTCCTCCTCGACATTCGCCTGCTCTTGCTTTGAACAGCTGCCTCGGCGCTCCGTCTCGAACGCTGCATCTGAGAGATCGCTTCGTTTCAGTTCACCCAGCGTTTTCGGCTCCACGACGATGAACAAGGCCTCAGAGACTGGAAGCGTAGACTCGTTCGAAGGGTTCACCACCCGCTCATCCCCCTCCAGCGCTTCCAACGGGCCCATCGCGCGCAAGATTTGCTTAACGCTCATTCGATTCGCCGTCACGGTCGTCATGCCTCGTTTCGCGCCTTCCAGCATGGACCGTACCGTGTGCGCCGTCGGCACTCGAAGGTACGTATCGGCGAGCGGCGCAGCCCGACGACGTTGTCCGCCGCGATGCGGGGCCGACGCTTTGCTCTTTGTGCGGGCGCCGGTTGATTCGACGTCTGAGCTGACGGGACTATCCGAGATCGAGAGGCCCAGGAAGTCGGCGGTGACGCTTGCGCCCTTTTCCATCGTGACGGATAGGAGCCGATTGCACGTCTCCGTCAGACGGCCTCGGAAGGTGTTTGGTGCGACAGTCGCCCCGTTCAGGTACGACGGGAACGTCGAATTCTCCTCGGGCAAGATTTGAACAGACAAGAATTGATTCAAAGGCTGACGTGCCCCCGCATGGCGAGACCCTTCCCAAAAGTCGTTCTCCGATGCGGATCCGTCCCGGTATCCTTCGCCCGCAAAGAGCCGCTTCTCCCTCCGACGCTCTTGCTCTCCCCCAATCTTGGTAACGATATCCCGGCACCGTCGTCTCGCCTCTGCCGTCGTCCAGAATTCCACGCTCTCCACCGGCACACCCAGTCCACGACAGCTCGCCAGGATTTTCTGATTCAGCTCTTCCACGAGCCCCAGCCTCATTTCTTGCTTGAGTTGATACGTCAACGCCTTGGAATGCTCCTCGGGCCCAAGTTCGCCGTCTTGCAGACGCTTGACAGTCACCTGACCGGTAGACGGGTTGACTTGACGTTTCCACGCCTTATCGATCGGCTTGAAGCGGGATTCAGCGTCCGTCTCGTCGAGGGGCAAAGGCGCGTGGGAAATGTCGGAGATGAGGGCGATGAGGAGGCTGAGATCGAGATTGAGCTTCGGCGTGGCTTGTAGTTCCGGACGCGGTAGCGGTTTCGGTAGTGCCGGATGGTCAGGCGATCCAGTGTCGATCTCCCCAAACTCGACTTGTAGGCCCATGCGCGTGAGGCAATCGTATGTCTCTTGGATCCTTGGGTCCTGATTTTCGGACCCATTGAGCCGCGTCAGGCGCAAAAGTACCGTTGGCACCTGTCCCCAAGGCGTCCGATGCTGCGTTGCGGCTTGAACAAGATCGTAGCATTGTTTCGTGATGCTGTTGATCGGTGTGATGGGATACGCCGCTCGTTGCGCCTGAAGTACCGGATCTTCCGCGTCGGAGGAATCGTAGTCCGAGTTGATGTAGCTATCTTGCTCTCGAAACTCCAAAAGTAGACGGGTAAGTTTTATGCTGAGAGGTGTCAGCTTAATTTCACAGCCCTGACGTCAAACGTACGTGTTGACCTTGATCCACAACATGCCTCCCTTCCCGACGACATCCACCTTGACCTTATCTCCCCTTGGCGATTTGAACGCCTCCCCAATACTGATGAGCGGTCTGGGACACGTGACGACCTGATCCCAAACGGAAATAAGATACGGCGCATTCGTCGACGGATGATCCGGAGGCTGCGATGCCCTCGTAAGCTCCTCGAGCCAGTCCGCCTCTTTTTCGCATGTGCTTCGGAACTTTGGAAGCCCGCTTATCTCCTGCGGTGTGTATCTCGTATCGTGGCTATCGAGGATCGGCGGCTGGTAGACATGGTCGGACGGCGTGAATTCGTGTATGGAGCGGCAGATGGCTGCGAGCTTGAGGTATGATTCGCGCAGGCGATCGTGTGCGGAAGGAACTGCAGGGCCGTTGCTTGTGGCCATGTTGGGGATCCGGAAGTGTGTGGCCCTGGGTCAGCCCACCGCGGGATGACGGTTGCACGCATGAAGGTTGCTCGTGCGATCGACGCCCTCAGACGAATATCTCCTATGCCTCCACCGTGCACGGGCGCACCTCGGCCACTTCCCCGCACCTTGCTGGGCTCGTGAAAAACTGAAACATCCTGAAACACTTGCAGATTCTGTTCAGCGGTCGGGCCGGGAAGCGGACGGCGAGGACGATCATCGATCGAGCGCCATTCCCGCACGCTGCCATGGACGATTCCCTCAGCGCCTTCCGCCGCGTCGAGAAGCACTTCAAGTCCCGCCATGCTCAGGCACCCGAAGCCGTCAAGGAGCGGAAGAAGCAGAGCAGACTGCAGATGTGCGGTGACGCTCCCCGTACGGAGTCCATCAGTCATGGCGATTATCCGATGCTCAACGGTCAAGGGGTCATCAACCTATCGAGGACGACATACGAGGAACGGGATGAAGCGGAGACGGCGGGTTGGGATGTACCCGAGGATCGGTTTGGGGGACGGCAGTATGAGGAGATTCAAGTAGAAAAGACAGACGACTTTGACGGCGGTTCACAGAGTCGACATGTCAAGGGATACGTCCTCGGAGATGGTAAGTGAAACCTCGAAAGAGCTTCCGCATTGCTGACTCTTCCATTCCAGGACTCATCTACATTCCGCAATACCTATCTCCAGCTGCACAACTCCGCCTGGTTCGCTCCTCTCTCGAAGAATATACATGTCCCCCAAACCCACTCAACCTCTCCACGCACTACGTCCTTCCACCAGAGTTCTCCCTCTTTGACCAATACGTCGCCGATCCGACCCACCTCGTCAACTCCAAGGCTTCCGTCTCTTCCCAACCCCCGACACCACCACTCAGCGATCGCTCAGAAACATTATCCGCCGCGGCCGCCTCCAAGCAGAATAGCGTCGCCTCGACGAGATCGTCGCGGCCGATCACGCCGCAACGTGAGTTGATTAGTAACAAGCCCGCCTATGAGGAGGGATACGAGGCGCTCAAGCAGAAGGTTGCGCAGTGGAAGGGGGATGAGCCCTCGTATAAAATGAAGAGCAAGAGCGTAGCGAAGCTTATGGAGAATGAGTTGCGGTGGGCGAATTTGGGATGGGTGTACAACGTGAGTCTTTGCGCCAAGGTCGAGATCTGTCTAACGAGTCTATTTCAGTGGACCAACAAAGCATACGACTTTACCACCTCTGATCCCATCCCGTTTCCTTCGAGGTTGGCGAAAACGTGCCAACACATCGTACGAGGCATTCCGTGGGAACGGATCTTCGGCTCGGAAGATGAAGAGTCTGGGTCGCAGTTTACAACGCTCAAACCGAATAACTGGCAGGATTGGCAGCGGGATTATGCGCCTGATACTGGGATCGTGAATTTCTATCATATGAAGGATACCTTGATGGGTCATGTGGATAGATCTGAGTGAGCTTCTGGCTGGATCCAGGCGAAATCTTAGTGCTGATTCCGAGACAGACTGGACCCGTACAGACCGCTCGTATCCATCTCGTGAGTACCCTCAACAAGCCTCAAGATCCCAAATTGACACTCTCAACCCAGCCTCGGATACGCCGCTATCTTACTCTGTGGAGGATCAACACGCGATGTCCCGCCCTTACCCCTCATCTTGCGCAGCGGGGACGTCATCGTCATGTCCGGCCGCTCACGGAGCTTCTATCACGGTGTACCACGGATCATGGAAGGGACGCTGCCAAAGTACTTTGAGGAGGATGAGCGCGACGATCGAGTAATGCGGGCGTGTAAGCGGTTTATAGCGGGAGCTAGGTGAGCATTTCGAGTTTGCGGTTTGAGATGTGTGCTTATTGCTGGGATGCAAGAATAAATATCAATGCTCGTCAGGTATTTCCGGTGGATTTCGTCCCGCCGGGGCGCGAACAGGAATGCACCTGAGCAGGATGCATGAAATAAGAATTCTACCGACATCGCGAGATGTATACCTCATCGTATCAGCTTTTATACTGACAATATATCGGTGTGGATCAACGACACAACCAAAGTACACAACGCCAGCCAATAGCATGAATTTGATTCATCAAGGTTGCCCTGCCATTGTTGAATCATTATCATATATGGATTTTCGATATTTATAACGCAACATCAGATTGGTAAATGTCCTTTGGCTGGTGGAGAAGTAAAAAAATATCACTGCATGGACAAAAAATGAATCAAAGCATTCAAATGGGATGGATACAGCAGTACAAGTGATGAGAGACTACACTGTTACCAAAAAGATATTCGCAATTCGGCACAATGGCCAGAAGAAAAGTCCGTGCTGGTAATTTGAAGCGTTGACGATCGGCTTGTGAACCATCGCGAGGGACGCATCGAGCCGGCAATCTTCGATGCCGCGCATTACGTGGGGTATTGTCGTTATGATACAGTGAGGCGTCAAGCCGATAGCTCGACGTCGGCCGAGCTGAGCAAAGGTGACGCGCAAGAGGTTTGCAATGGATGTCGTCTATGGAAAGTGGGTGTCGACGGAATTATATCACTGTCGACGGGATCGACTGTAGCTGTGATCTCGCAAACGGCGCCAGTATGGGACTAGGTGGCTTGAGGATCTTACGGGGTGCCGACGTCGGGAACCTCGCGATGAGACGTTGCTCCGATGATTCTCGTCTCAGTATTTGCGGCCGCCGTGATGATTCCGCGCCGTCCGTCGGTCGCGGACTTGATCGACTGGACTCGCTAGGCGACGGTATCCGCAAAGAGGTCGAGCGTGCAAACGGAGCGAGGATTGGTGAGGGCGGCCGAAATCCCGTTTGAGGCGGTGGCGACTGAAGGCCGGTCTCGGGCGATCGGCCGTTCGTGGTATCCTGAAGACCCGAATGGACTCCTGGCGACTCGGACTTAGGTGGTGTTGCCAAATCATTGTTACCGTCCGAAAGCGTTGGTGAACGATATCTCGAGGGGCCGTTGGCTCTTGGCGTAGTATTTGGCGAATGAATGGATGATGGAAATGCTCGTGCCGTTGGTGTCGCCGCGGCAGTCGGAGAAAGAGGTTCATACGGCGACGCGGCATTCTTGTCCGGAAAGCGCACCCCTGGATACGGATTGGAAAAAATCGATAGCGAAGGTTTCCGCTCGAGCTCGACGCCTTGATTATACTGCAGCACCGAAGGAAGATTCGGTCGATTTGACGGGCTACTGAGCGCCAATCCATGTGCCTTGAGCCTATCCCGATCTTGAATATTCTTGTCCCGAACCTCCTGCACAGCTACCATCTCCAGCTCTGCTCTCGCCTGACGCAATTCTTTCTGGAACTCTGACTCTTCCACGGCAAAATCTCCACTGGTCTTGCGGGCCAATCGACGAGACGGGCCACGTACCGGCGGCGAATCCTGATTCGTAACCTTGTCAAGGCCGAAAGTCGGTTCGACGCAGATACCCATTCCGCTTTCCCTGACGGGTGGCTGCGGTTCGCCCATTTCCCGAAGCCTTGACAACAATCGAGATGAAGATGGGAATTCCGACGGACGCGTGGCGTAGGGTGTTGTGCTTTCCTCTTCAGACACGGATCCCTGGCTGCACTCTATCCTCATGCCTGCATCCGTTTCGCCTGACTGACGTCCACCGGCGAGTGATCGAACGGGTGATGCGTTGCGTTTCTGATTTTGCAAGAGAGCAGCGGCTCCAGCACTGCCGCCTGCGGCGACCTGCCGTTTAGTCACAATCCCCAATTCAACCTTCATTTCCCGCATCTCCAAGATATCACGATATGTCAAGCGGATGACAACGGGATGCGGCGTCCGATCGTATTCGCTCTTGAGCAACGCGACGCATTCCGTTGGCGGTAAATCGCAGAATCGGACATTCCGTCGTTTCCGCTTGATATTCGCTTCTTGCGAGGAAAGGGAGGACGCTTTGACATCACCGTCACCATCTTCGCTTGTCTGAAGGCTGTTACTGATATTTGACAAGGAGTCCTCGTGATCGTGCAAGTCGATGTCGTCACCCGCCAACATCGGGACGCTGTCCATGTCACAGTCTTCTTCCGATTCACTGTTATAGGCTTTTCGAGGCGCAAAGCCTTTACCGGACGCTTCGTCGTCATCTATGGGCGGCGTCAGAGTGTATGGCACCGAGATTGACTTGCAGTGAGCAATTGGCGGGGAGGTACTCGGAGTGAATAACGGTGTCGTCGTTGATGACCAAATTTGCGGAGCGCTGAGGGAATGATCAGCAACAGACGTGCACCTCTCCCGTCGATACTCACTTCGTGTACGACAACGGCAGTGCCGATTGTCCCAAACCAGGAGTCGAACACATCGAACTCGATATTTCGCTATTCCGCCCTGGGCTTTCCATCTCTGGTACCCTGTCAATTCTTCGACCTCTTTCATCGCGCCTACTGAAATCTTGTCCCAGGAATCCTTCGTTGCCATCATGATGCGTTCCGGCCAGACTGTCTGAATGCTCACGCATCGTCACTGTCTGGCAAATCTTTTCGTTCTCGTTGGACGTGCCCAAGTATCGAAATGGTGATTCGACAAGACATGCGGAATCCGTCATGCTGGTATTCTCTGTTCCCACCCTGATCGCGAGGAAGAAAAGAAGCGCTTGAGGATACTGGAAAGATGGCTTGAATCGTCGCGCTCACCGATGTAGTGGTTGCAAAAGGATGACGGATTGTGCTTTAATGCATGATGTCAAGCCTGCAATCGCACTACGGATGGTGATAGGGAAAAGGTGAGTTTGTGTCTAAACAGTGAGCGACATCTGCGACGACATACCTGTCGAGAATGAGCGGACGACCCTCGTTGTGACCGTCTCAAGCGAAGATTCAGTGGCTGAAACTCAATAACAAAGAAGCGATGCGTCAAAGGCAAAGGAAGAGTGTGTCGGGCGTCTGTGATGATGATCGAAGGCGTCCGTGAAGGGTGAAGCAGCGAGTAGTGATATGGACGATGACAGATGACGCAGGAAAGGGGGAGGGAGAGACGATAGCGATACAGATGCTCGTGATGGCGGAAGAAGAGAAATACGAGCAAGTAAGGGTTGCTGTACAGTACAGGCGAAGCAACGAAGAAAGCGGAAGCGAATCAAGCAAAGCGAGAAGGTTGGTTAGGCGCGTCATCTAGGCTCGGCCGCACGTCGGAAGGGCCTTCCTGTTCGCCCCGACCGACGTTCCATGCCGGGCTGACCGTCAGCGCTGAGCCCCGTTCGTCAGGCGCAGTAGCGAGGATAGGTCCATGGGACGCCTAGAGGAACGACAACGACGCACCGCTCGGCTTCGTAGACCTTGTCAGTGTGGCTGGACATGAGGTGACACTCGCTTGGGCTGAAGCTGACGAAAAGCGCGTAGCGAGCATGTCATCCGGAGCTTTCTCGTTCATGCCGGTCAGCATTGATAACATCGCCAAGTGTCGATATGGCCACAAAGACCAATGCCTCCCCCGGGGACTAATAGAGGCCATGTCAATACTCGTTCGAAAACGCGTCGCGACATGCAAACATAGGCCAAAGAACCGTGTCGACGGTACCGCGATGACAACAGGTTGGAACACGTCGAATACAAAGCCGATCGAGCAGGTAATTGCTGTGTCGGCTTTGCCGTGCCGGGTACTGTATACCCTTGATACAGAACAGTGTGCGGGGCTACAGGATCGCGGAAGTAAGGTTGATTGAGGCAGATTAGCTGTCAGTTAAATAACAAAAAACCCGGAATGCTGTTGAACCTTTGCTTCGGATGTATGTGGTCTGGCTTCCAGGCATCTGGTGGTTTGAGCTTCGCCTCAGCCGACAGCTGAGGGCAGCGGGCTGCCTGGACAGATCCCTGGACATAGTCCTGGACACCCGGTGAAGGCGCTTCACACGGTAGGAGGATGTAGAGGGGTCATGAAAGGGGGCGATGCTCTCCGCATCTTGGACGCTTCCGCTCATGAATTCCTGCCAAGAATATTCATCTATCTTTCCAGTGAGCTCTCGAGTAACGCCAACACGACGTTCAGATCACCTGACGCCTGTTGTTCACGCAACTTTGACGTCGAGGCCTTTGCAGCATCCGCTCCGGATTCCTCATCGTTATGTAGCTAGCTGTTCTGACGCCGCTTGGTTGTGATCAACCACACAGCGCAAACCACAGCCATCCCATCACCATCCGCGAATGGGAAGCTTCAAGCTGCGCTCGATTCTTCGCTCTTGGGAAGCTGCTTCTTTGTGCGCTTGAAGCTGAGCTTGAGATCAATGCTGTACGAACACGCCTCTCCATATACAGTATACGGCAGAGCCTTCGGCGCCCGACTATATTTCCCCGTGCCAAGGCAAGCGGTGATGTCATATGAAATCATCAAATTCAACGGACGCATCCGCGTTGGCTGTGTCGTTACTAATTGTGTCGCTTCCGCCATACTCCTTCTTGCAAGCATCAAAGAGCTTTCGAGATGCCTTCTTGATGCGCTCACGCTTTGTGCGGCCGGCTCTCATTGCCTGTTCCGCCTTTATTTCGACGGTAAGATACATGAAGTCTGTCTTGAAAGCTTGACAATCTCCTTGATTGTCCGAGAAAGACCTGTTTGTCGTCCTGACAAAATGAACCGTTGGGATGGGCCTTGCACATGGACGGTCTTTGTCCTTAAAGTCCATTCCAGACTGGCGAACTCATTGACGCCGGATGGTCATGGACGCCGGATGGTAGCATTGCCCCAGGAGGAATTGCATTGGGAACGGCCAAAACGGCAAAGGCGAGAACAAGTTAAGCCCGCGCAGCATCTTTCAGGAGTATTGTTGTCCACCTTCATACTAATAAGCAATATCGATAAGTCAAACGCCTCAGGAACTATCGCGTCCAAGGATCCTACTGACCTTTTCCCGATATCGGCCGGAGTCAATGTCAGCTGATTTGCGTCGGCTGCTATGAAGCAAGGGTCGTCGAGGTGAATCATCGACGCTGAATCGCATTAAAGCTGGTCCGCAATGAGTGTCTGAAGTATTTGGTCAGTATGGGTGTGCGCTTATCTAGCTGAAGTCACTCACCGCATGCTGCCACGCTTATTGCGGAGAGATGGGTTCGAATCACCGGAAGATGTCGCCTCAGCGATAGGTCTTGCGCAAGATATCATGGAAGCGTCCGCGTTGGTTTCTGTCGCTGCCTTGACAGACACAGGAAAAGACAGTACGGCATTGGTAGAGGTACTGCCTTGAACGAGACATCCGTCGCGGGGCGGTTTCAACTGGCCAGTTGGCGTTGCTGGAAGAGCCGTGAGAATTCGTTCCGCTTGCGAGCAAGCAGGGAAGACGAAAAAGTTGGCTTCCCGTTTCGACGTTTTCTGAGCCGATTTACAGCCCTCCAGCGCAGGACTAGCGAGAGCCTCAACAGGCCTTGATTCAATGGTCCAACGCGTTTCACGCGACTTCTGCAGTTGCGTATCCTGATCGTCTTCTTGTATATCGTCCCATTCATCGTAAACGTTATCACCAGCAGCCCAGTCCGTTCTGTCAAGTCCGGCGAAGGAATCGTCGCGTGTCATAGCTCCAGGAGTGACGATGATCGCAGGCGCTTCCGGAATTGTATTTGCCTTTGGCGAGTTGACGGTAGACTTTGTGGTGAGCGATAGCGTTGGAAGAAACACCTCAGATTGGCGTTGACGATTCGCGCCCCTGCCCGGACGCAGATCAACTGTCGCTTCTGCACCCTTGCCGGATGTCGACGAGAACAGCAGGATCTCCCTCGCAAACGCACAAACCTCCTGCTCCGTCCTGAGTCCCTTTTCCCGCCAGAACCAATTCAAACAGTTTGCGCGAAGCTCTTCCTTGCCACCTGGAGCCAAGCAATCCCCGAAGGCTGCAATCATGGCGTAATAGTCGGCGCCCTTGAGAGAAGGGAGCAGAGTATTGGGTGCCAGTGCTTTCGGTCTGAAAAGGTCAAGTAGGGCTTGAAGTTCTGGCAAAGTGGCATGCCGAGCAAGGGGACAATACTTGAAGAGTGTAAGTCCATCTTCGGATGCTTGAATTCAAGACCTACCAGTCTACTAGGCCACTCGCCTTTACCCTGTATCGCCTCGAGACATTCCTTCCGTACTTGTTGCATCTTGACGGCATGCTCCACGGCCTTTACCTCTACAAACTCGACGGTCACGACACGCTTCCCGCTACCCTGTGCAAGTGCCGCTTGCAAAGCGGCGCACTGATTGCGGCGTTCGCATGTGTGAAAGCGAGAGGCATTTGCGTCCATTGTGCAGAGCATCTGCAGAACCGGGTCGTCTATCACGTTGCGATAGTTGAGGTATCTCCAGCGGTCAACGTGTATCTTTTCAGGCCTGTCAGCTTCGATAGGTTTGCCGCCGAAGCAAAGAGCCTACCGTTGTGCCGAATACCATCGCGATAGCTTTCAAAGCTTCCTCGTATCTTGTAAGACGCATGAGCACGTGTAAATCGAGTCCTCGCGTTCCACTCACCCTGTACACCAAGTGTATAGATAGAAGATAGTATCCGACGGATACATCTGCAAAGTCTGTATCAGACCGTGAATGGCTTCCTCCTATACGTAAGATAAGCGTGTGACTTGATCTTGCTTGTATGAACATACCTTGGAGGGCATGTCACAGGTTCCGATGCTAGAAGACGAAAGAAAAGTGGAATCAGCAACACGTCTGCAACATCCACTCGTAAGAGCGTACACGGCCGAGGTATCCAGGTATACCCTTTCCAACTTTCTGGCCTGGAACAGTCCGCTGAGTGCATCTGGCTCCTTGTCAATTCGATCGCATTGCTGTCGTTGTACGGTTTCCATTCCCATAATTTTCGCGAGATAGGGCATGACGGCCGGATGTCGTTCGAGCCGGTCCAAGAATGCACGATCGGGCCGTACGTCGCCGGTATGCAGTACTGCGATGCCCGTATCGGGGTCAGTCAAGAGAAACCTGCCAGGAAAAGGACGACGTCAGCGGGGGATAAAAGATAAGGGGTGTGCGTACATTGCTGATCCCGGACAATGGTTTGCATCCAGCATGGTAATCACGACTGATCTTGCTCGACCGGTTTCTGCATCGTAGCCCAATTCGAAACGTTCGGGAATGTCGAAACGTAAGACGCGCTGAGGATCATGATAAGGAAAGCGAATACAACAAGACGCTAATTACTTACGAATGGGTTTCGGACAACTCCTGCGCCTGACAGGTGCCTCTTCTGCCCTGTATGTGCCGCACCGCTCACCTGAGCCTCTGCAGCCGCCAGTCCTTGATAAGCCTTCCTCCGTCGCTCAATCAACCCTCGATCAAACGCGATCCGATCCTTTTCGCGTTCATAGTTGAGGACGAGTCTCTTGGTCACTTCGCTGCACAGGATGATGATGTTGGTAGATGCGTTGTCGAGGCCCGTCAAGTGATCGGTATGTGCGTGTGTCAGGAGGTAGAGTTGGGCTACGGGGAAGCCTGGCGTAGGGGTTTGGGAGAAGCTGTCGATTCTAACAGAAGGAAATTCGGTGATGTGTCCGTCTGTTACAGGAAGTCATGGGATGAGTCTTCCTTTTGAAACCAAGGGAGGCTGGGCTCACTGTTCAGACCCGACATTCTCGCAAGTCCGACAGCCGCTCAAACGATTGTTCCTGAGATGACAACGCGTCGTTGCTCTCCGGCCTAGCAGGGCGGAATTGATCCGGCCGACGCGCTTTTATGGCTGGTATACATTCGACTCGAGGACGAGCTCGGGTCCTCTGGCAAGGATGATGATACGCGCAGCAATACATAAAATCACACCTGACAACACGACGACAGGCTCCTTCGAGTGTCGCAAAAGTGAGACGCGAACAGGATCTCGTTTCTGCATCCGCGTTTCATCTAGCCGGCAGATGTCAATTCAGCTACAAAGCTGGCTACATGTCATCAGTCTCTGACTTACTTCACATCTGCATCTATCCTCCTGAACAGGACGAAGAAGAAGGGCGTAATGACAACTTCTCCAGCGCTTCCCGAAATCAAGACACCTCATTTCATGTCACGAAGCAAGAAATACATGGGCTAATTAGCTGGCTAATTGCTTCATATGGCGGCACATTGACGATAAATGACGAGTCGCGGATCGAGATCGGGGAATTGGGTTGCGTCACTTTCCAGCGATGGATGCCGTACAGTCACCCCGCGTTGCTGGGGTGACGAGCCAAGGGGAATGATATCATATCATCGTATCGGAGACGTTTCAGGTGCAGGCGATCTGTTTATCTAGATGTTTATCTGTTTACGGTGTGATCAGCTGTTCCGCGACGCGGCCATGACGTAGGAGCGCGTGCGATCCAATACTGGGCTCGGCGGCTCGGGTAGCTGCTCGGGTTGGGGTTCGGGCTGGGAGTACGTATATATACCAAGACTTCTACATCTCAATATTTCTCGCCCACCAGACCCATACACTACAACACACAAACACAAACAATCACAATGCCTTCTGAACCCGTTGCTTCCAACCCCGGCCAGTCCAACCCCGAGACTCACTGTTCGTGAACCCCTCTTTCTATCTCCTGTCCCTCACTGACCTCCTATCCACAGTGACTCAGTCCGGTGAACCTGACAAGCGATTCAAGGAGAACGGTGGTGGTTCCCACGGTCACCAGGGCGAGAGCTTCTCTTTCGACAAGGAGGGCAAGGACGGATCGTCCAGGCTGGTCACAGAGGGCAGCGGTGAGGAGGCTAACTACAAGTAAGTAAGTCGGCTTCACGACACACCATCTTCATTTTCTGATCATCGTTCTTTTCAGGCCCTCTGCCCACGATGGCTTGAAGGAGGATGGTACCCCCGACAAGCGAATGAGCAGCGAGCACGGCTTCGGTGGTGACCGTGAGCGAGCGTCCGAGGCCGGCAAGAAGGGTGGATCTGCCAGCTACGAGAACGGTGGTTTGACTACTGAGTAGAAGCAGTTACAAGCAACTATGAAAGAAGCCATGAGACACAAACCGTTGTATAAATGAAACAGTGTTAAGGATCAATTCAGTCAATATGTTCAGGCTGTTCGCCTTGCCAGAATGGACGCTGTTTTCGCATTGACGTTCAGATCTCCAAGTGATTGAGTGTCTGGCAGCTGTTGTGTCTATATGGAAGAGTCTTTCATCGATACATCGTCGTCTGACTACAGATTTTGTACAAGAGTATGTGGACACTACAACGTAGAGACGAAAGAAAAAGGCCTGAGCGGACGATCTTGCTTGTGCATGTCGGAGCCGCTCAGTCTCGCTCCTGGTTGTTGAGCTGCGAGAAGGCAGAGTCAGTAACGACGCTCTCTGGCTCGCAATGACGCATTTACCACGCGGAGGATATAAAGGAAAAGATTGATAAAATCCTTCCCGATAAAAGGTGTTAGCAACGTGTATGATGAAATGATACAGCAGAGATAGTTCCTCACGAGATAGAGCGAGAGCGCACCCAGGATATACTCGTCCGGCGACAAACGCTTCATGATGGCGTGAGTGTCATATACGGCTAGGCACAGATTAGCCAGGGACACGTGAGGACTTCACGTCCACTTACTGTAGCCAGAGAATAGCAGCACTCCGAAACAAGCAATTACAAGGTCTGTCATCTTGTTGAAAGGCAGGAATATTTGAACGAGACCGGTAACCAACATGCCCATGAGTCCGGCGAAGAGGTACGGCCCCATGTTGGAGAAGTCATACTGGACGGGAGCAGGAAGTCAGTATCAAGTAGGACAATTGTCTGGCTAAGCATACCTTGGATTGAAGGGTGAAGAGGGTCAAGCCCACGAAGACACCTTGTGGGATTACATTCAATATATGCGCCAGAACGAGAGTCTGCATATACATACCGGTAGTTATGATCAGCGCCTGCAATACTATCTGAGCTGAATAGTAGCTAGTGACGGTGCCAATCATGAAACTTTCCGCTACCGTGAATAGTCCGAGGAGAATAAGATTCGTCGGATACGCATGTCGCTTGAAATGAACGGCAATAAGGGTGCCGAACGAGCCAAAGATGGACACCCAGAGCGTCCATGGGTTGGCCCTGATAAAAGCCCGACCCGACGGCTGATGAAGGAGGGCGGCGACAATCGTAGTGGCCAAAAGCTGCACGAACAGGATACTAGGACGTCATCAGCTCATGAATGATGGCGCGGAGTAGAACCAAACTCACGAATAGATCTTCCTGACAAAAGCCATTCTGATCAGAACATCGCAGTCCGAGACGTTGACCCCGACCTTGAAATCATCAGGCAGGTCATCGTCCTCGGGTTGATCAATCCATGCGTTGCCACGAGTAGCGGAAGGACCGGCGTGTCCTAGGAGGGAGTGTTGGGCTGAAGCATCGAGTCCCTCGGCAGCACCGTATGTCTTGGGCTGAGACCTAGCATCTGTGTATTGAGGCGGTGGCACGGCTGGAGTGGACATGTCGCTGTAGGAAAGGTTGGTACGAAGAAATAGGTCTTTGTTCCGAAGGCAAATCTGGTCAAGCAGATGAGGCGACCGGAAAGGATGACAGCGATGGCAAATATAGAGAACCGCGAATAGATGACGAAACGTAACGTCGCGCATGTGCGGATGAAACCGATGGATGGTACGGACATAGAAGAGAATGTCCGCGTCATCCTCCCTGTGGCAAACTTGGGCTAGATGGTTATCAGCCAGTGCGGACATCGAGTCTAGGTGGCAGTATTGGGACGTATGCCTCATGTCTCGACAATCTTCAGGCCAGCCAGGTATCCAAGTCCTTTTATATGTCACGCTCTATGCAGAACCATACAATCGCTGCGGTTTCAAGAAAATCTATATCATTCGTACGCAGTCCCTTCCCCGCGTCTCGAGCTTCTCTTCCACGTCCAAGCCTTCAAGCCTGTTCCACTGAGGGCATTCTCCCAGAATCTTGACTCCCCTTGTCTCTTCTTGGTGGCTGCTTCCTTCGTGTTGGTTGATAAGAGGAAGCGGAAACTGGCTTGTATTCGCATATTTTCTTCAGTCTTTTGCAATTCCCACAGGGTCTTTCGCCGGAACACCGGATCTTTCTGCAAAGCGGCAAATCAAGTGCCGCATTTCATTACGGAGAAGGGAGAGTGAGGAATAAGTGAGAAGGCTATGGTCAAGCGTTTCAGCCCGGGGGCGACATTTGCGACTGACCTCCTTCGGCAAAACTCGCAAGCCATGCCTATCTCTGTCCTCTTCACCGAAGGTCCTTGCTTCTTTCGGACTCTGCCCTTTGGCGATGAGGTGACCGAAGCGCGAGATTGAGTCTCAAAAGGGACTATCCAATCACGTGAATTTCCCCTTGGTGAAGGCGCAAGGCCCGCGTGATCGCTCCAACGTCGACTGGGACCTGCAATTGGTCGGTGATCGCGCTGATATCCCTGTTGGGTCGTTGTGTACGTTTGTAAGCGTTGCAAAGATATTCTCGCATCTCCAGCTTGGTCATATGGCTGAAGAGGCGGACTAAGTGGGTGCAGCGCATGCGTGGGGTCGTGTTCCGAAGCAGACGTGAGTGGATGCGTTTGCGACCGAAAAGGACTCGATTGTTGATAGGGCTGCGAGACTTCGGTCCTTTCAGCCATGAACGAATCTGGCTGCGCGCGGGCGAAGGAAATGGGCGGAGCTATCACTTGGGCTGCCTCGAGTGGTGGGGAATGCAGTATCCGCAGGTTGTGCTGAAGTTCTGCGGCGACGGGACCGTTGTGTGGAGTGAGAAGCGGCAGCAACTGACCTTCCTGCGTCTCGGGGATGGGGCGCCGAAAGCGAGAGTAACCTTCACCTGGAGAATGCAGATCCGACTCAGCTACAGTATCTCTGATAGTCAAGGGTACAGCGCGAACAACTGTCTTGGACGATTTAGTCGACTTACCTTCAGTCATCGGTGGCAACGCGCTCGAATCGGCGAAAATACTGGGAGGAATCTCTAGGTGGGGCACCATTGGTGTTCCGAGGTACATATTCGAGTTGGAAATAGCAGGCGACTCTTGAAGTAGTGGAAGAGGCAAGAAACGGGCACTGAGCATGGCTGAATGATTTTCAGGTTCATCCTGTGGGATGGGTGGAGATGCTGCATTCAACGGAGCGGGGAAGGGCGTCAAGGGTCGAAGGTAGACTTCAATGTTCTTCGGACTTTGACGCAGCGATGCTGATGTTTCGGATTCCGAACCGGAAAGCGGTGAGAGCAAATGGGTCTCCTTGACCTGTTGGCCATCAACGGCCTCTTTACAGCCGGAGTCTTGGGTATCGTAGCGGAATTTCATCTTGACGTCAGAGCCTATTAGCTGTCGAGCTTGTGCAGGGTCGAAATGGCAGTGGTGAAGTGAAGTGCAGAGTGCTGGAGGTGAAGACAGGGGAAGCCATGGATCTTATACCTTTTCGGCGATGTCAAAGGGATGCGGACCGAAATGTCGAAAGCTTAGCTATGACGGTCGGCGGTCAGCGTATACCCGTTTCGGCGCCCTAGTTAGAAGACTGGAAAGCGGCTCACAAAACGGGTGCTTTGATAGTCCGATGCAACGTTCGGGCGGCGCCGAGTCGAAGACGAAGAAAGCGCTATTGGCTATATATCGGTTCTCGTATACGGCAACACAGGTCTGAAGGCAAACGGATTTCGCGGTAACTCAAAGCTTCAGCCTCTGCATGTTCCCCTGAAGGATGTTTTACGTACCGAATACAGACCCTTTCCTTTCTCGGTTCACCGTCCGCAACAGCATATCAGCTGGTGACTCATGGTGTGTGTCAAAGGAGGTGCAACAACATAGCCTGGATAGCGATTGATAAGGCGATCCACCTGACGAGGAAACCAGTCGCAGCTACTTGGGAATCAAGGATGTCGCCATGCCCTCACGCTTACGCTTCTGGCTTAGACAATAGAGCCAACAGACACGGCCCGCCTGATCTGCAGCGCGAGAAGCGCACACTGCAGAGCTTTCGACATCCCGGGCGGTTGGCCGCCTGGAATGCGAAACGTCAATCATTCTTCATTCGGGCCCGATCAATCCCTTTTGTCGGGCGCAGGGGCTGAAAATGAGGAAAGCAAGGGCGGCAGCGGTGGGTCGTGCCGATGAAGGAGATTCCCTCTTGTTCAGTCACCTCGAGGACAGTTGGCACGTGGTCAGCAGCGGAGTGAACGACCCAGCGTGACAGCGACGCTATGTCCTAGAGGAACTCAACGCTGGAGGGAGATGAAGGCTTCTGACAAGGCAAGCGCCACTAATTTTGCATGTCAGTCGTCCTCCCATGAGGGCTAGCAGCTGGGCTAGCCGAAATAGAAAAAAAAAACTTTCGGGCGATGTGCCGGGAAGCCACCAGAAAGGGAAAGGAAAGAGCATCACCCAGCTGCTCACCAGTGTCGAACAAAGACTGCTGGATCCCTGCCTCGCATTAGCGCGTTTCATGTTGTTTCCATCAAGGGGAAACGACCGAACAAAGGGAGGGAGAGGCTGCGGAACACAGCTTGGAAACAATGCCTGAGCCGCCTGAGCCGGCGGCAGGCGCGAGGTACAAATTGCGGTAGCTGGTCAGCCCGGCGGATAAAGCGAGATCTCTTTCACCCTCGATATCCGGTTCAAGTCAACGTTGTGCCTTCCTCGTGTATCCCAAGTCTGCGACTCAGTCGCCACCTTGCTGCGACGCCGAAAAAGGGTGTCACGAAATGAGGGTTGAAACGACATAGAGCTCGAATCGCACTCTGGCCGATGATGCTCTCCCAGGCTGATAGAGGACATGAAGAGAAATGTCTGCATGTATACGTATCGTGCCAAACGGCCTACGAATCGCTCAAGCGAAAGCCTTCCGCTTTGAGATCTGCTTCAACTCCTTGCCCAGCTTTGTGCCCGTCTTCCACCTCTTCAACCCCTCAGCCTGCGCAGCTGTCCGCCCATAGTTCCCACTGGCGCCACTACCAAAGATCGTCACGGTTCCTTGCTGTCCCGCTCGTCCCGTTCGTCCTGCTCGATGCATAAAGTCCAGGATATCTCGTGGCTCGTCGATCAAGAGAACATGCTTGACGGATGGGGCAAAGTCGAGGCCTCGTGAGAGGAGCGAGGTGGTGATTAAGACTCGCGGATGTTTGGAGGAGTCATCGGGGGAGATAGAGGCGGATACCGGCTGGCCGGGCTTGAGCAGGAATTGATCCAGCACACCGTTGCTCCCTCGAACACGTTCCTCCGCATCCCCACTGATCGCATGATTCGGCACACCCTTGTCCGTCAACACTTTTTGCAGAGCCTTGACCTTGTACGGCGCATTGCAGAAAATTAGCATCTTGGCTTTTGGCGGTTTCTGTCCTTGTGTATCTTCGATCATTCGACGTTCAGCGGCATCGGCAGCGAACATGCGCTTGACTTCATGTGCGACGTCGGCTAGCTTGTTGCCTGAGCCGGACCAAGGGACAAAGTTGGTTTTCAACTTTTGTGGCAGACGATGGAGGGTTGGCGACATGAGTTTTTGGATATCGGGCATGTGCGTCTTGATGTGGGATAGCAAGGAAGGTGGAACGGTGGCGGTTGACAGAATGACAGATGGAACTGGCAGAGACAATTCATCTCGTCTTTGCTTGATCGCGTCAATGATCCCCTGAGTTTCCTCCTGGAATTGCGGACCTACGAAAATCGTTAGTCTCATCGCGACATATTCAACATCCCAAACTCACCCAACAGAACATCCGTCTCATCGATAGCAATCCACTCGACATTCTGCTTTGCAATCCATTCCTTCTCCAAGCCCTTTGCAATCGTCCTCGACGTGCCCAACAACACATCCACATGCCCAAATCTGGTCATCCCACTCGAAGTTGCGCTCATCCCGCGCACACTCAGTTTCGCACCATGACACAGCGCCTTGGCAACGCCCGTCAGTTGCCGCGTCAATTCGTGCGTCGGACAGGCAATGATCGCCCTTGGAATGATCTGCGTCGATTCTGCGGAGTCGGCGTTGGATGCGCGAGCGCCTGGGTCTGTCTTTTTCAGGAAGTGCAGCATGGGGAGGAGGTAGGCGAGGGTTTTGCCAGAGCCGGTGGATGAACCAAGGAGGAGTTGTTTGGGTTGGTCGGCTTGACCTGGGCGGATGTTGAGTGGTTTTTGTGCGGATCCGACGGTGTGTTGGAGCGCGAGGGATTGGATCGATGTGGGGTGTGGCATGTGAGCTGTTGACGAGAAGTAGGAAGCGATGCCTTCTTTCAGGCCGGGATGTATCGAGTATTCGGTAAAGGGGTAACGAGCGATGGATTCTTTGGGCGCCTGGCTACGAGATGAGCCTCGTTGCTGCTGGAGGTATTCCATAACGGAAAAGTTGTTGTCGGAGCGAGGCGGATGAGGGGTTGCCATCTCCCGTTCGTCGATCAGTCTGTGGGATGTCGTGCGTTCTTGGCGGTGTGAGGCTACCGCTGGTTGCAATGCCGTTAAGACGCTTCAGTGCCATTGAGGGCAAGACTTACCAGGTCGTCCTGCGCGGTCTCCATATCTTGACGGCGCTCTTGCTCGGAATCCGCCATCAGGTTGGCGCGCGAATGGCGGTCGTTTGGGTTCGTCGCGAAGCAGGGTTCCGCTCGAGTGCACGGTTCTTCTGCTGGTTGTGGCGACTCTTGCGGCACATCGAGGAAGGAAGCAAGGGCATGCTCTGACGGCGGAAAGCATGGCGCGACGTATTGTATTTCCGGCAAAGGATGAATACGACCTGGTAGAGACCGAGCTCTATGAGCCTGAGGATGCACCGAGCAGATGAGCCGTCCGTCTCGGAAAATACGACGCTTGTTTACGAAGTGATCGAGAAGCGAATAAAGTGGCGGCACATGACGGGAGCGAGACGCGATTCTCCTCGCGTTTCAGGTTTCAGCAGGCCATTTGGGCATTCTGTCGCAAAGTCGGTCAACGCAACGCAAGATCACGATACGGCATAGACCACAGCACACACTCTTACCCAAGAATCTAGACTGCCATCCGGAACTCCTCAAAGACCGCTTGAAGCGTGACACAATCGCTCTTCAAAAGAAACTGTCACGATGTCGGCGAACATGGTAAGCTGGTTTTTATCCGTCCTTATCGAGCAGCATGCTCAAGCGCGATCCCACCAGATGTACGGCGCACAGTCGTCGGCCAAGCCGGTACTGGATATGGGAGGTCAGTGGCTTGCCACAAACGGCTTGAATGAGTCGTTGATCCCGCTCTCTCCGTTCACAGATAACGCTGCAGAAAACTCGTTTTGCCGTTTCTTCGAAAACATGCCGCCGGTATGCGCGGTGCGAATGCCCGTAGGAACCGAGGGAGCTCATTCTGACTTTGCAGCGTCTGCCTGGTACCGTACGACTGTTCGATCGAGGAGTAAGCCGTTTCCGTGACTCCCGGTCGACCGTCCTTATCCAAATTCCGACAGGACTACTTTTCCGCACACGGCCAAGACGCATTGATGATCGCCTCCCAAGTCTACAAAACCACCAACGTCATCAAATACCTCGGCGCGGGTGGGGCATCCAAGGCTTCCTCCTCTTCGACCTCGAATATCAACGGTGTCACCAGCAAGGGCCTGCCGAGTCTCACGCTCTCGATGGCGCTCGCGAAGGGATTCCTGAGAGATGCATTGACGAGTCGGCAAATGCGTGTCGAGATCTGGGAGAGTGCGGGCGGAATGCAGAGGAATGCGTCAAAGTGGCAACTTGGAAAGGAGGTGTGTGCAGCGTGAGGGGCTTCTGGGTCTGTGGTACTTATCGGTGGATATAGGCCTCGCCGGGGAACCTTCAGCAGCTCGAGGACCTTTTGTTCAGCAATATCGATAATCTTTCGTCTCCGCTCGTCATGGCGATCAAACTCGTCCTGGCTAATGGAGGGACGACTCGAATCGTCGGTGTTGCCTTTGCAGATGCGAGCTCACGCAAGTTGGGTGTTTCCGAGTTTCTAGATGACGAGATGTTTAGCAATCTAGAGGTATGTGGGACCGCCTTGCATCCTCAAATGCAACCCCTGACTGATATTCCACGCAGAGCCTTGTCATTCAGTTGGGCATCAAAGAGTGCTTGATCGCGGAAACCCAGGAAACCAAGACCAGCCGCGAAGCGTCGAGTGGCAAGGGCAAGAAGGCCGCGCTGATAGAGATCGATGGCGAGCCCGCGTCGGCGCCGAAACCGTCGAAGGGCAAGGGCAAAGACGAGCATGACCTGTTGAAGATGCTTGGCGTGATTGAGCGGTGTGGTGTGGTGATGACCGAGGTTCAAGGTGGTGAGTCAATCGTGCATGTCGATAAACAAATTCTGAATGACGGATGTAGGTATGTTCAACGCCAGTAGAGTCCAGGAGGATATGAAAAAGCTACTTCACAGCTCTTTGAACCTTCTCGCCATGCGTACGTCGCTAAAGGCTAATAAACGAACTATCGCTGACAGGACTGCATTCTAGCCGAGTTCGACTTGAAAGTCGCCATGTCTTCGTTATCAGCCATCATCGGCTACTTGGACCTCGCCGACGCGACACCGCACCATGGCCAATGGAGGCTGCTGCATCACGACCTTTCGCAGTACATGAAGCTCGATGCGTCTGCGCTCAAGGCCTTGAACCTTATGCCGAACCCGCTAGAGCTGGGCGGTAACAAGAATATGAGCTTGTATGGGTTATTGAACCATTGCAAGACGGCACAGGGGCAGAGGCTGTTGGCGATGTGGTTGAAGCAGCCTTTGGTCAATCTGCATGAAATCGGTAGGTGAAAATGAAGTTAGCGTTGGCGCAACCGCTTATTCCGCTTTCAGAGAAACGGCAAAATATGGTGGAGGCGTTTGTCGAGGACCACAACACCAGAAGAAGTTTACAAGTATATCTCGGACAGCTGGGCACCCAACGGTCTTTTTGCTGATTCAATGATTGCAGGCGGACTGTTTGAAGCCTATGCCGGATTTCAATCGACTTACAAAACGGTTCAACCGAGGAATCGCCTCCTTGGAAGATGTCGTGAGAGTGTATCAGGCGGTTTCAAAAGTAAGGGAAGCCTCTTGGGATGGACTCGTCACTGATCGCTCGTCTTCAGCTGCCACAAATGATTCAGCTTTTGGAGAACGCTCAGCCCAAGGATCAGGCCCAGATCGACCTATTAGAGCGAACCTTCGTTGCGCCGCTAAGAGTGAATACACCTTGTCACGCTGGCAACTTGTTGCTGACAATATGTCTTAGGAACACGCCCAGAACTTGGAGCAGTACGTCAACATGGTAGAGGAAACCATCGATCTCGACGAGTTGGCGCATCATAACTTTGTTCTGCAAGCGGCGTTTGATTCGACATTGGAGGAGATCAAGAGCAAGCTCATAGGTGTAATGGACGGGCTAGACGACGAGCATGATGCTGTTGCGAATGCAACCGGAATCGACAAGGAGAAGAAGCTGCATCTGGAAAAGCATCATGTTTACGGATATTCCCTGCGAGTTACGAAAGCTGTGGGTTGTGTTCGAATTCAGCAATCCGTGTCATTGACGTCTTTGTCTCGGCGGGTAGGAAGTGACCAAAATCAAGGGGAAGGGATACATCGACCTGGCGACTCAGAAATCAGGAACAATCTTTACCACTCGAAAGCTCAAGAAGCTCAGCGAGGGGTACACCGAGTTGACGCAATTGTATGAAAAAACGCAAAGAGGTCTCGTCAAGGAGGTAGTGGCCATAGCAGGTAAGTTCAGATGGTTCCAGCCATGAACTCGTACTGACCTCGGGACCAGCCTCGTATACACCGATTCTCGAGGCTCTGGATAATCTAGTAGCATCCATTGACGTGATCGTCAGGTAGGCTTCGTACGGAGCATATCGCGATGCAGGCTTACAGTTTCTCGATAGTTTTGCGCATGTGTCGGACAATGCTCCAATCCCCTACGTGAAACCAAAGGTCAACGAAAAGGGTACGCAAAACGATGTCTTGCGAAACAGGCAGGCGCTGATCTGCATATTTAGGCTCGGGCGACCTGATAGTCAAACAGGCCCGACATCCGTGCCTCGAAGTTCAGGATGATATTTCCTTCATCGCAAACGATCATATTATGTTGAAAGGTGAGTGGCAACGTCAGTTGAAATGCAGCAAAGCCGATCGTCATCCAGGTGCCGGGGAGTTCCAGATATTGACAGGACCGAATATGGGCGGGAAAAGCACCTACATCCGCCAGGTAAGTAAGGTCCGGCTTCCGAAAGATATTCTCTTACGTCGTAGATAGGTCGGCGTCATCGCTCTCATGGCTCAAGTTGGATGCTTCGTGCCGGCAGAAGAGGCGACGCTACCAGTCTTCGACTCCATTCTGGCGCGTGTCGGTGCGGGTGATAGCCAGTTGAAGGGTGTATCCACATTCATGGCCGAAATGCTCGAGACTGCTGCGATTCTCAAAGTGAGGGCTTTTCCCCCGAGTGTGCGATCTATGCTGATCATTGTCAACAGACTGCAACAAAGGATTCCCTGGTGATCATTGATGAAGTAAGTCGAAGCAGCTTGCAGACAGAGTGCCTGTCTGACCGTCGTCTTAGCTCGGACGAGGAACTTCCACTTACGATGGGTTTGGCCTTGCATGGGCCATCAGCGAGTGAGCACAACCGATCGCTCCGTTTAGGTAGTACAGCTAATACGACGACAGGCACATCGCGACAACGATACACTGCTTTTGCCTCTTTGCAACGCATTTCCACGAGCTGACAACACTTTCGCAAACGATACCACACGTGAAAAATTACCATGTTGTTGCGCACGTCACGCAAAAGGGCGAGAACACGAAAGAACGAGACATCACTCTGCTCTACAAGGTCGAAGAGGGTATGCAACCGCAAGCCGTCCTGAGGATACTTGCTAACACATTGGTTAGGTGTTTGCGATCAGAGTTTCGGTATCCATGTGGCGGAACTTGCCAATTTCCCTGAAAGTGTGGTCAGGGTGAGTTGTTCCGGAAACTGCCCCGCGCGTCGCTCAGCCTGTCTCCTCTAGCTGGCAAAACGCAAGGCAGACGAATTGGAGGACTTTGGAGGTGGGCGGACAATGCCGGAGAGGCTCTCGTTGCCATTCCTGACCCTTTTCACAGACGGAACAGAGACGGGAGACATCTTTGCCAAGATCAGCAAACAGGAGACCGACGAGGGCACCCAGATTGTGCAAGAGTTTTTCCAGGCGTGGAAGGCAAGAGAGGAAGAGCAAGAGTCCAAGATGTCGGATGGGGATCCCGTGGCGGAGAAGCAAAAGGTTTTACAGCAGGTAGTGGAGCAGTTCAAGGACAAGCTGGAAGGTAACGCCTGGGTCAAGACGGTGCTAGAGAATTTTTAGACTCGACAGGATGCCTGATAGGACCTATGCTATATGCTATATGCATGTCTGACAGCGGAACGAACCACATCTTTCTATACCTTGTCAGGTTCAGGACTCGGAAACGAGACCGGCGAGACGAGAAAGCGGGTCAGATTTCTGAGGTGCTTCAAGAACGTTATCCCCTCGGATCGTTGCTTCGGTCGCTGGTGGAACTCCCGAGAGGAATCGATAGACCAGAGTCATCGTGCCAAGCGACCGTCAAGGAGTGATCCGAGGGTGGCGTGTGCGCCTACTTGGCCGCCTTGAAAAAGGCGACGACATCGACGGTCATGAGACTTTCCGGCACGGCGTGCATGACCTGGACGACATTAGCGACTAACCCCACCGGCCGACCGCGAGCGGCTCACCTTATCCGCAAGCTCCTTGCCGCCGCTATCCCAGCACCTCGTCAAGCACGGCCTGATCACCTGGCCCAACACCATGCCGGCCAACTGCCGGATCTCCTCGGGCGCATACCGCCGCCAGATGAGCATATTTTTGATCAGCTTCAAGCGGCGATTCGTAAACGTCGACAGGGCCGTGCGCGCGGCCGGGTCGAATGCCGGTGGCGGGGTCGCGGTGGATTGGGATGCGGAGGAGACGAGCGTCACGAGTGCCTTGGCTTCATCCAGGAAAGCACCCAGCACGGCTTTCAACAGGGCCTGCAGGGAATCAGCGCGCGATCGCCAGGAATAAAGTCGCTAGACTTGCCTTGTATTTTTGTCCCTCCTTTTCTGTGTATCCCGATATCAAATCCACGAGATCCCCCAGCCGTCTCGTTTGCCGGAGACTATAGATATCGTACTCTCCCGCCACGACGGCGCGTTCGACGAGCCGGGAAACGAGCGAAGCCACCATGGCGGCAGCCATATCCCCCTCGGGCGCCAACGGAGGCTCCTCGTCATCGTCCGAGGTATCCATCTCGTCTGCTGCGCGCGGGCGTTGCGGATGCGAATACGCATGGAGGGCGTGAAACCATTCAAACGAATCCACGGAGCGGGACGACTAGCATTCAATGTTCAGCATCGCCAACACACTCGGTTGGAACCTTTGGACTGACCCTCGACGGCTCCCATCCAACCATCTCCTTGCGCGCCCAATATTCCCACCCTTGCACACACCCGAGCCCGCCAAACGCCTGCTCATACTCCTCCGGCTCCCTCTCCCGCCACTCGGCAAACCTGCGCCCGATCCCGCGTTCGGGATGAATGAACTCCTCGGCCTTGACGTCGGCGTCGAGCGCCGCTGCGCGGTCCCGTAACGCCTGCTGTGCCGCGCTGTAGTCCTCCGCATCGGCGGACGCGAGGGAGGCGTCGGTCGAGTATCCGTCGGATTGCGAGTCTGGTCGACGACGGGCCTGACGACGTGTCGAGCGTGCCTGACGGCGGTACTTGCGCACGTTGGCGTACGGTCCGAGATCGTCCCGCCTCGTACGTCCCAGTTCGTCCGTCTCGGGTTGTGCATCGGCCGCGGCCGGGGGAACACCGAGGAAGAGCGCGACGTCGTCGGCGTCATCTTCCCTTCGTCGGCGCGTAATCATCTCTTTCCGCTGCGTCCAATGGTGTACCCCGTCCGCCTCTATCTTGTCCAACACGGGCACCTGAAGCGGAAGCCCTCAGTGCGGTGTCCCGTCCGAAAAAAAAAAGCCCAAGTCTCGGGAAACACACACCTTGTCCTCTAAAAACCCGCCGAGCAATTCGACCCATCCGACAAAGCCCTGCATCCATTCCCGCTTCGCCTCGACCCTTTCCACTTCGCGCCGTACATCGGCCTCCTGTTCCTCCAACCGCGCACGCTCGCGTTCGTTGGCGGCGAGTTGAGAGGCGGTCGTCGCTTGAGAAGCGGCGAGGTAGGAGAGAGAGGTCGTGAGCCGGTTCGCAGCGGATGTGGGCGTCGGTAGCGGACGGACGGCGGGGACTTTGGAGGAATGGGTCAAGATGAACGAACGGTGTGAGAGGGATTCGCGCGGTGAAACTTACTCTTGGCGGACGTATACGCCCTGACTTCCCGCTTGGGTTCCTCCCCCTCTCCGATGCCGACGCCGGCCCTGCGTACCTGCTCCACCTCCCACCGCTCCTCATCCTCATCTTCATCCCCCTGCGCTCCCCCTTCCTCGACCGCATCCCTCATCTCCCTCCTCATCCGCCTCGCCGCCTCCTCATTCCCGTTCTTGCCGACCCGTATCCGATCTTTCGAGCCCGTGAATGCGGCGAGCGCTTCATCGCCCGATCCATCGCTGTCGGATTCCCGTTGGAGGCGGGATTCCGGGTGCGGTTGAGCGGCAGCGTCGTATACGGCCAGCCGAGACGTATCGGCGTTCAGGGACACATAGTCTGCGTCGGAACCGAGCGCGCCCGTCGTTGACCCCTGGTGTGATGATGGATCTGGATCCGCAGCGAGCCGTCGACGACGGGTGATGGCGCTCGCGATGGCCGCTTCGTCCGGTATCGCAGGAGCGGTGTCCGCGAGCGCGAGGGCCGAGTCATCGTCGTCATAGGGAACGACCACGTCAGGTTCCCGCGCCAGGGTTGCGCGTGTGGGTGTGGCGGCCTTGAGTTGCGCGAGGTAGTCGGTGCTGTACGTCGTTGAAGGTTGACTCATCGCGCCCGCGCCCGCGCCCGCCGCAGCCGCCGGCGGTGCGGTATCCTGTGACGTATTCTGGTGGGCGAGTTTTGCAAGGTGGACGCTTTGCGAGAGGGTAGATTTCTTCGGAACGAATGCTGGTGTTTCGTCTCCCTGCCTCGGATCAACTTCCGAACCTCGATGTACCCTCCCGCCCGCGCGCGCGAGACTCACCTGCTCCGCAAAACTCAACGCCGCCCCGGCAGTCACGACCTTCTTCTTCCCCTCGCGCTTCTTGCGCGCCTGCGCGGCCGCCATGGGACTGATCCCGGACCCGAGATCATCGCCGTCGTCGTCCTCGGTGATGTCCTTCTGACGGGTCGCTGCGGTGCGTGGTCTGCGCTGTTTGAAGGACATGGCGTGGGTCGGAGGGGAGGAGGGGAGGGTGGATGGTGGAATGACCGAGGCGTGCTTTGAGCGGGTCGATCGGATTTTTAGGGCCGTTTTGACCCGGGAATGTAGGGAATTTAGGATCCAGAATGGTTACATGGCTGATTTTAGCGAGCGACGGCTTGATGTCGCATTCAACCGCGCACAGTGCGCATTCGCCACCCCTCAGCCCGACCCACGCCCCGCCACACCCCACCATGGCGCCCATCCTCAGCGACGAAGAGTCCCCGATCGACCCCTACGCCCTGCTCGGCCTCACGCCCGACGCCGCAGAATCCGAAATCAAGAGCGCGTACCGAAAGCTCAGTCTGAAATGCCATCCGGACAGGGTACGTTCCTTCCCGGGTCTTCCCTAGCCCTCGTGGCTGATATTCGCCCCCTCCCCCCGCCTCCTACTAGCACCGCTAACACGGCCCTTGATAGAACCCCGATAACCCGAATGCCGCGCAGCAGTTCCACGTGCTCTCCCTCGCCCTCGGGATGCTCATGGACCCGTCCAAGCGTGCGTACGTCAACACCAAGCTCGACGAGGATCGACGCAAGCGGGAAAAGTATGCGGTCATGGAGAAGAAGAAGCGCGGGCTCGTGGATGTGAGTCCAAGGTTTTTCTTTCCGTGGAATAGGTGCCCTCAACTGATGGATTTGGCGCGTGTGTGTAGGCCTTGCTGGCGAGGGAGGAAGAGGCAAAGCGCGCCAAGGTGAATGCCTCGCAGCGTGCGGCGCAAGAGACAGAGGAAGAAGCGATCAAGCAAGCCGGCCGGCAGATGCGCGAGGCGATGCAAAAGGCCCATCTGGACGCTCAAGCGGCGGTGAAACCGACGGCGGCGACACCGGCGGCGACATCGGAACCGACGGCGGCACCATCATCATCGACGAGACCCGCGATGACGGCGCCCGAGCTCACGCTGACGCTCCAGTTCCCCGCGGAATCGACCGGGATCGATTTCCTCGGCTCGTCTGCCACGCTCGAACCCGTATTCACGGCGCGGTACGGTCCCGTCAACTTTTTCATCCTCAAAGACCCACCCGCGGCCTCGGCGGCGGGCAAGAGGAAGAAGCCGCGCGGGCCCAAGGCGATCGTCGAGTTCAAGGAGAGCAATTGGCAGGGCTGCTGGGCGTGTTGGCGTGATCATGTGGCCAAGCCCGCGCGGCCGCTCGTGGAGGGTACCAAGGTCAAATGGGCCACACCGGAGGGCGCGGTCCCACCGTGGATCGCCTGGGCCGAGACACACCGTCCGTCCGGGTTCAACACCCCACCACCACCATCACCACCACCACCGACCGCACCCAAAATCTCATCAGCGTTTGCATCGTCCTTTGCCAGCTCCTTCCCGACACCGGACGAGCGGCGGCAACGGGACGCCCAGAGTGCAAAGGCGGATGCGGCGAGGACGGCCGCGGAGGAGTATGAGAGTGCGACGTTGTTCAAGATGCGGCAGATGGAGCGGGAGCGGCTCGAGGCGGAGATACGGAGGCAGGAGGAAGAGGAGACGTGAAGGGGCTGGTGCGGGTCGTGTGGGCATGAGCGCCAAGGTTGTATCGTCCATCAGACAACTTACAGGCATGACCGGCATGCCGGTGCAGCGTGCCCTCCGGCTCCGCATTAACTGTGGCGCTGCAGAGTCGAGCATGGGATGGGGCTGCTCCTAGGAGACATGTTCCCTGTCCCGAGTTCCGCGTAGGCGCGGCGTCGGCACACTCGGTTACGCTTTCAAGCAGCTCACGCGCGCGCGCAGTTCTCGATAGGTCTTTGTATTTGGCACAAGTCAGCCCTCAAACAAAGATGAAGGTATACTGCCCTCTCACGGCCTATTGGTATCATAGAGTACAAATAGTAAATCTCTCGACCGTCACCGCGGACAGATCAGCAGCAGACGCCATCATGCTGACATCCACCAGCCGAACCGGCACGTGTTCTGCTCGTTGGCTCTGTCTACGCGTGACCTCGGCTCGTATCCTGGCAACACCTTCAGCGTCGTGCCCATCTACGAGAATCAGACGGGCGGACTTGTTGCTTGGCTCCTCGACGAGGTGTCGGATGGATTTCGCGATGATGCAGGCGGACGTCGGGCAGGGCGCTTTGCGTTTGCATTTGCGTTTCAGTATCCGTTCTGCAGACTCCGGTCGCACAGTCGTGGCTGATACAGGGGCATTTGTCCGAATGGTGTCCTTCAAAACTGTCGATGCGCTTGATGATGTATGCGGGGGCCGCTTTCGTCGCTTGACGCGCAAGATGGGAGTACGCGGCAAGTGGATTGGCCGGTCCGACACGACAGATGCGCTTGGTGAGCTATGCGCAGCGCAAGCTTCGACTACATGGATGCGTGTCAACAGAGGCAGCGCCGACGTCTGTTGCAATTGGGCTCTTGTCCTGAGCGATTTAGGATAGGGGCTTTCTATCATGCTTCTTGATTTTCTGGGCAGCGGTGTTCGTGGCAGCGGATGTCGCGCCGGGCTTGCACTTTCTTTTTTAATGGGACTTGTCTTGCTGGAGCTCCGGCCGAGGGAAAGGTCAAGAAAGTCGATGCCGCCTTCAGAAAAAGTCCGGAATATTTTGGCGATGCTGTCCCCTGCGGGGGATGGCCTCGGTTCAAGGTTCGCTTTGAGATAACCTAGTGCCTTTAAACAAATCGCTTGGTATCCATCGGCATCGAGCGCTACGCCGAGTCAGCCATGTCAAGCTATTCGAGCTTTGCAAAATGCTCACCGTCCTCCCACGAACGCTCTTCAGGGCGATGAAGCTTTTCGACACGAGGCCAACGTAATTCATAGTGCTGCTGTGCATCAACACTCTGCATCTTTGCAACTTGCGCGAAACATACCTCTGACAGAGGAATCTTTTGAAAGCCGGCCCCCATGAGCTCGCAGTTGATTGGATTGACCAACATTGCTCCGGGAGCAACCATGCCCGGGCGCAAGGTAAAACGGTAAGATAGACCCTGCGCAAAAGTCAGTCTCGAGTAGCTCATACGGGGAAATATCTACCTGACAGTCCAACGAAGTGTATTTGCGGGTGAGGAACGGCGGCCTTCCCAAGGCCGAGTTCAACTGGCCCAACTGGTCCTTGGTCATGCCATACGAGACTCTGAACAAGATCTCGAAATGCGGCTCCTCCTTTCCTTGATTGACTCGCAGCTTGTTGGTCAGGACTCCTGCGTAGAGCGTCGTCACGACGGATGGCCCAACTAAAGGCCGATCAGCCAGGATCCGCTGGTCAAGAACTTGCCTTACCTCTTAGCTCCCTCGCGCGTTCCTTGTCCCAGCCGACTGCCAGAATCGCCAAATCGACACAGTCACCAACTCCCGGGATAAAGTCTCTCTGGTACAAAAGTCAGCGAGTGACCCGAGGCATCATAACCGGCATACCTTGAGCTTCACCCAACGCAATCCGGGATCATTGTATTTAGACTCGGACGCTTTTAACACGAGACCCTCTGAAACGATCATCAGCGGAAATCCGCGCGGTCTAGATGCAGACTTGCCCTCTACACGGAGATTGCTTTGCTCAAAAGCGGCCGTCAATTGCTGTGGTAGAATGAGTCTCTCTCAGTGCATATGAGAGGAATCGACCTACCGCGATGGCCTGCCGCATCCCCTGCGCGACATCGATCCGCCTTCTTTCCGCTAGTTGGCTCTATAAGAGCAGATCAGTATCGGTCTCTGCGTTTTATCCGCCGACGTACAAAGCCTGGTATATTCCTGATGACGGATTCGAGACGAGAACGACGGGTCTCATAGGTTTCCCCCAGCAGGGATTCCCCATTGATGTGCAGGATATCAAAATACGAGAGAAGAAAGTGCCGCGAGCTATAGGAAGAATCAGCGACCTAGGTCCAAATCATAGGAGCGTCACTGACCCATCATGACAATGACTCCCGCCGCGTGCACCCAAGCTCGTCAAATGCCAAAACTCTTCGATTCCTGGGCCGCGGCCGCCTTCACGATCGAGCTCGTTGTATGGCAACATTTCCGCTTCAAGGATGACGGAGGTGATGATGCTGCTGCGCGGACGCGGCGTGGCTTGTAGGCGGTTTGACAGGAGTTTATGATGTGCTGGTGTGCGTTCTTGAGCGACGAGAGGCAGTCCCAGACTGCCGAAGATTATACTGAAGAAGGTCAGCCGTAGAATCAGCGAATCCAGGCAAAGCATACTCGTGTGTGTCCCTCCTGTCTTCTGTACTATCTCGCTTGGATTTCGAGTAAATCTTGATGACCGGCCGACCACTCTGCATCCATACGTGTATCTGCATCCTACCTCGATCATGAGTGAAAATAGTCTCGCAAGACATGGTACTCACCTCTCTCCATCATACTTGGTCTCGGCCCAGATCGTTCTCGTCTTACGGCCTTCCTTACCCGCGATCATCTTCAACGCAGACTCTATCGATCTGCCCTTTTCGCACTTAGGGATCTGCAGAGAGATGAGCGTAGCGTAACCGACGATCGCCTGAAACTCACTTCCACGTTGATCCCCAATACTGGCTCCGCGAACACCTTGATCCCCCTCGGACGCCTGCCCGCACCACCTCCACGCGCCTCCACCTCCCGACACACAGCATCCACATCCCCCAGCGCGCGATACAACTCGCGCATCTCCCAGTCCCACGCTCCCATCGCCATAAAGACATCCAGTTCCGGCGGCGGCTTGCTCGCGGCCGATACCTGGAACGCCAGCGCAGGGTGGTACGTGCCCCGTGGGAGGGGACACGTGATGGGTCGAAGATCTTGTAGAATGATTTGCGTGATGCAGGATAGCGCAGAGGGGGAGAGGGACGAGTGGGTGTAGAGGATCCTCAGGAGTTGCGGGCGGCTGCGTGGGTTCTTTGGGCGGTCTGAGGAGGGAAGTTAGGGTGGTTGCGCAGAGCGAAAGGGTGGATGACTTGCCTAAGCCGAGGTTTGAGTATGAGGAACGACATGCCAGTTCGTCCAAGAGAGCGTCAATATCAGAGATACTCAGCCGACTACCGCTCGTCGAGCCCTGAGAAAAACGTCAACGGCCCCGCTCCCAAATCTCCCCAAATTACTCACCCCACAGTGACTCCTCTGCTCCGCAACCCTCCTGACTCCGTTTCCCAGGCACGCACCCTGTCCAAGCTTCCCCCCATCATCCCACCGACTCAACACCTCCTCATGCGCCTCACTGAGCCCCATCGTCTTCGCAATCCCCTCTGCCAGCGTCTTCTCCCTCATATGGTATCGTCTCCGGACGGTAAAGTGCGGAAACAACAGCCGAAACAGGATGGCGCCCGTGCATGGCGGGAGCGGATCGGGAAATGCGGCAATGTATTTCTGAAAGATCTGGGAGGGATCGGCGGTGCTGTGGAGTTGGCCGAGGGCATGGACGAAGGATGAGAACCTGAACGGGAGGGATCAGGATCGAGGATGCGAAACTGGAGAGCGAGGCCATACCGTTCGAAAGAGAGGGGATCTGCCATGACGGGCTTCTGGTATAGATGGGTATATGGACCACAGGCTGTCACATATCGTGTATGGTGGTCTCTAAGGATCTGCTCGAGTTTCAGTACCCTGTACCCGAGTTGGACGCAGAGCGAATCCGTCATGTGCCTCATGTTTCAGACGCGGATGCTCTTTCGATTGAATCGCGTTCGACGCGCCGTGTCCACGCGAAATTGGATCCGCACCGCGTCCATCGTCGTCATAATCATCCTCGATATCACAGACATCACCAGCTTGAGCAGCGCAATCTATGGACGACTTGTACGGTAAACTGTGACATGCATGCTATCGGTTCTGGATGGATCGTACTAAGCACGAGGATGCGCTTCGATCGCGACGATACTGTACAACATGACCGCGCCGAGCTTTATGAAGGCTCGCATGCGACGTGACAAAAACGAATGTACCCGCTGGCCGCACGTTGACGGATCGAGCGGCATTATACTGTGACGCTGACTATTGAAGAAGAGAAGACATGCATGTGTTTCCGTAGCAAAGCTGTCCGTTCAGACCGACGGCGCCTGGCCCAAGAACAGGTTGTACGCGCTGCAAAGACTAGTCAGCCCATCATATTACCCGCAAGCCAACGTGCACATACAGATTTCTGGTCTCTTCGACAAATGGGTAACCCAGTTTACGAACGAATCCGTCCCATTGCTCGGATTCCCAAGGAGGAACAGACACTCCGACCAAGATCTTGCCGACGTCTGGGATGGAAAGGAGTCAGGCGTATCCTCGGAACCTAGGTGAATGACTCACCGGCGCCGTGATTTCTGTAATGGAACATGGTGATATTCCAGTCCGATTGCATCCCGATCAAGAACTTTCGCAGCGCTCCAGGCCGTTCCGGGAATTCTTTCAACAAGGCGCGTCAGGTCGAACACCCATGACACGCGGGGCCCGCAAACCGACTCACCGAACCGGAAGATCCGCTCATGCTCGACCGCCATCTTGCCGCCGACCATATGTCGAACGTGACTCTTGGCAAACTCATCGTCACTCAAGTCCACACTCTCCATACCAGCGTCCGCCATGGCTTTCTGGATCGTGGCCATTTCCTCTGCGCGTACTTCCGGTGACGGGCCAGACGCTGACGAGGGAGCAGAGTTCAAGAGGAACGAGGTGATGATGTACGCTTCCTTGGGCGACGAGTATCGGTAGACAAATTCCGTGGTGGCCCGCGGGTGAATGATGGTGTGTAGCTTGATGAAACTTTCGGCGAGGACGTTGGAGCGGTGAATCGGCGTGGTAGTGAAGGGACAGGGATCAGCGGGGAGGTTCCAAGGATACGACGCAGGTTGATGGATCGTCATCATGCGCGAGAATCTGGCGATGTAGATGCAAAAGGCGCCCATGCTTTTCGTGAGGGTCCGTAACTTGAGACAAAGCATGGGCTAGAAGGAAGAACAAGGGGGTGGAAGGCGGGAAAGCGGCTCTCGATACGACTTACGATCCAGGCTGTTCGGGGATTTTGACGCCCATCAGAACCTCTCGACCTTCACCCAACTCGGCTCGCTCGGCGACAAAGCGCAGTCTTCCAAAGTTCATGTTGGCACCCGACACGACGGCGACGAAGCGCTTCCCGCTGTTCTGAAGGCCGTTTTCTTGAATGTATGCCTTGAGACCGGCAAGGGCGAGAGCACCAGATGGTTCCGGGATCGCTCGCGTTTCTGAGAAAGGTCAGATTCGCGCCGTACGTCATTTCGTTGACCCACCTTCAAAGACATCCTTGATGGCAGCACAGATTTCGTCGTTGGACACCAAGACAACGTCATCTAGCAAGTTCTTGCAAAGCCTGAACGGCTCTTCGCCGACAATCTTGACGGCCGTACCATCGGCAAACGGTCCCACTTCTTGCAACGTTACTCGCTTCCCGGCCGCCAAGCTTCGCTTCAATGCATCCCCATCATGCGTCTCGACACCAATGACGTTCATCTGAGGCGCGATTCGCTTCGTGTACGCCGAGATACCGGCAAGCAATCCACCCCCACCGGCCGACGCAAAGATTCCATCGAGCGATTCAAAGTCCTTGATCTGACGAGCGAGTTCGACGGCGACGGTGCCTTGACCGGCGACGACCATCGGGTCGTCGTACGGCGGGATGAAATGCAGTCCGTACGTCTTTGCCAGTCTCGCGCATTCCGTCTTGGCCTCGTCAAAGTCCTGGCCATGCAAGACGACTTTGGCTCCCAATCGCTCGACATTCCTCCACTTGATCGAGGGCGTGCCGGTGGGCATGACGATGGTGCACGGGATCTTGAGGTGGTAGCCTGCCAACGCGACACCCTGAGCGTGGTTCCCAGCGGAACATGTTACGACACCTTTCCAGCGCTCTTCCTTGCTCAGACTGGCCATCAAGTTGTACGCGCCTCGGATTTTGAACGAAAAGACGGGTTGCAAATCTTCACGCTTGAGCCATACTTCGCAGCCAAGTCGACCGGAGAGGTTGACGGCAAGCGTGAGGGGGGTTTCCTTGAGGTTGAGAGGCGGAGAATACACCTTGGCTACCAAAAAGTTAGCGCTGGTCGCGAATCGTCTGGTAAACCTACACAACAGGATCATGCGCATATAGTCTGGCACCAGCTCATCACTCCCTTCCTCCTTGTGTAAGAAATGCGACGGCAAGCGCTTGTAGAGGTGCGATGGCACATCGGGATCTCCAGATTGAACGGTATGCGGCTTTGTCGTCTGGGGCATCGGCGCAGAAGACGAGTACTCGAGCTGGAGGGCCGGCGGGTAGCTCGCTCCGGGCGATGAAGGAGGCGTCGTCAGGGAGAACTTGTTGGTCGACATGATTTGAGCGAGCGAGGTAGGTTGAGGGGAACGAATCTCGCCCAGCTCTCGAGAGCTGTCTCGAGAGTCCGACGCCGTGAGGTCGACCACCTCTGCCTGTGAGCCGTACTGCATGTCGGAGCTGCCGTTCGCCGCTCGGTCGGTTGGTATGAAGGTCGGCTCGGACGGATGCTGGGAATCGGATAGCAAGCGGGTATCGGTGCCCTTGGGCGTCGAGAGGTCACTCGTTTGCGCAAGATCGCCTTCGTTGGGTAATTGAAGGGCGGAAGCTGTGCCCGACATGGTTCTAAGAGGGGATGCTGTATAAGCTGGAGTCTACGCGCCAAGTGGCGATCAGGAGCGCAGCAGAATCGCAAGTCGCACAGAAGGGATCGGCACGGCGCATCAGCTCGCTCGCACATCGTTCAGGTCCTTTGGGTACGTACAGTGGCTTGCGGATTCCAGGCACTGTTCTCAACTCCTTTGATGCTCTCCTACAACCACGGATATGACGACAGGCTCGTTCGTAGTTGCTATCTGGGTCAGGGTTGTGGCCTTTGGAGTCGAGAAATCGATCTGGTGGTAGCTGTCGTCGTTGGTGGTCTCAAACGCAATCACGATCAGGATTCCGGTTTGAGTAGGACGAATCTAACACAGAGCAGCCCGCTTTTCCACTGGAGAGCTCTCGAAAGCGGAAATGCAAGGCCGGAAGCGCTGTCAAGCTCAGATAACGGGGATGTTGGCTGAATCACATTGGATTCCACCACTCTGAAACACGAGACGCTCTCTTTCCGAAATTACAGCCAGTCACCCGCCGCGGGGTCGCCAATCGGCGCTAGGCACCTTGACGCGTCCTTGTCAGATCACCCGAGTCAATTTCGGATCTCAAGATGCTCTGGAATGAAGTCTGCATCGCTGAAAGGAGTTATAGGTTGGCGTTGCACGTCTTTGTGCGGAAGGGCTCGGGATGCGTATCAGTTACGCAGGTCATAACCGGACTTGTCGCACACAGCGTGCGGAAACTCCAGCAGGGCATCACACGCAAGTTTGACCCGAAAACAGAAAACAGGTGCCCCTTCCCGATCACCAATTTCCAACCCGGCGTGAAAGGGAAGGCAAAAGTTCCAATAGCCGTACTGTTCTGATGGAAGATGGCCATGTTGACGACGCTTCGTCTGCCACGAGGCAGGGACACCAGCTGGGATACCACGCCGCCGCCCCGAGGGTTGCGCGTGCTGACTCCCTGTGCCTCGAGACGGCCACTTGTGGAATTACAGGCATATATCAGAGTGCCTTAAAGGATGTTAGTCGTCCTCATTGTACCCTACCTGCTATACCGATGAAATCACCTCGCCTGTTGAAGTGGTAGTGCTTTGGCAACGCTCGCAAGTGCAATGTGCGCCGCGGCTTTGTGCGAGAGGAATGAGTCAAAATTCTCGATTTCCCTGCCCTGCCCATTCGCGACGGCGTGCATTGGCTGAAGACCTTTCGCCGGCACATTGCGCGGATGCATTTTTTGCTCCGGAGGTGCGTGTTTGATTGTGTTGAGGATTCACAAACGGTCTCGCAAGGCGAATGGTGTCGATATTATCGAGCACTGAAAAGACGTCTGTGAGAGATCGGAGTGCACAGCGATAGACGTTGGCCTTGCGAAGACAATAGTGATTTGGGGGGCGCAACAAGCAAGGAATCGGCACGCGGTTTTAAGACACTCTTGTTCGGCCGCAGTGAAGGCGCGCCACTCGACTACTCTCGACATCGCCTCGCCACTCTATCAGACATACCGTTGCACCAGATAGGAGCTTCTGCCCATCTTTCCGACATACGGCCGATCGACACGATTTGACTGTAGACAACAAGGGCTCCTACTCGAGGATCTGCGGATCTCTGAAGGATCTAGTGTCTCAGTAGTGAGAATTTCTCCAAGGTCTGGTGTGCAAGCCAGGAACGTTGACGGGCAGCTCGACGGGAAGGACTCGAAAGACGGTGAGTACCAAATGTCTATCTCGTAGTAATGCAGGGCCAGTTGGATGGGGGCCTCAGCCTTCTATCGAGGGCGAGGCGAGGTGAAACGCGAGAAGGAAGAGAACAAAAGGTGTTCCGACCATGTGTTGCAGCATCCTTTGAGCGATCAGCTATCAGCTGTACCTGCAAGGGGCCACAACAATTCTCGCGCAAAGCTCGATGGGTCAAGGTCGCCCAATCTGTGAGAGGAGCTGACTCTTACTGCGTCTTTCCTTTTCTTTCCTTTCCTTTCATGATCGTACTGCCTTTCTTCCATGCTCGACTCCGCGCCTCCGCACTTCTCGGGCGCCATTCATTCACGATTCGCCATGCATGCTGCATCGACGAACATCTCCCTTCCTCCTTGTGCGGCCATGGATCCGTCGTTCAAACGTCACGATTTGCGGTTTAGCAGATCGCCAACAGATACGGTCGCACAGCCTCGTATCGACGCATCACGAACGCAGACATCCTTCTCGCCTCCGGACGCAAGGACCACTCCATATACGAGCCCGAATCCTGCATACTTTTCGTATCATCCGGCACCATATCCGGACCTTCCGCATCTTATCGTCCCTGCGTCGTACGAAAGAGCCCATCAATTTGACCGGCAAGTCAACTCTTCATTCAGAGCTCCGGAACCGTTCAACAGTCATTTTTGTCGGCCTATTCTACCGCTCGTACGACCGGTACTGCGTGAATTGCCTTGCGTACCCACTGGACCAGATCGTACCGCTCCGGCGAATTCGCGCAAGACATCGCCCGTTGTTCATCGTGTGATCTCACGACCCCTGGTAGCAAAGGATCGCCCTCTTCCCGACACGGAAAGGACACCTGAACTCTGCGCCTGGAGACATTCTAGACCCCCCGAGAGGTATCCTTCCAAGATGGAAGACGGCCAGGAAAAGTTGATGGCTGGAAGGAAGAGAAAGAGTTCGTATGATGAAGGGGAGGCAGATGCAAAGCCACAAATCGACGAGCTTTCGTCTGCGAGTATCGGATCGAGGTATCGAGCAGACGAAGGCCACGCAAGAGACGAAGCCATCATTCCGGGAGTCGCGCTCAACCTCAATGCAGGTTCAGGCTTTCCGCATTATAACGCCGCGCATGGCCGTCCCAGCATTGCGAGCCGTCCATCAGGATCCAACATATCACTCAGTTCAAGTCCCGGCAACGCCATGTCGCCAAGCGGGACTTCTGGAATGGCGAGTAATAACAGGACTCCATCAGTGACGCCTCGATCATTCCCCGTCGGCAGCATCTCGAATGGAACAATCAATCCCAATGCAAGAGGTTTAGGAGGAGATGGGCAGGACACGGCAGCGGATGGCAATGGGGATGGTTCCCACGCCGAGGCAGCTGAGAATGCGCAGGAAAAGGCAAAGCGGAAGAAGCCGCGTGTGGCATTGAGTTGTGCGCAGTGTACCAAGGTGAGTTCGATGTCGGATCCGCATTTACGGTGTTGACGGCCGTGCAGAGGAAGCAAAAGTGTAACCGGGAGATACCATGTCAGCATTGCACAGGTAAGTCGCGATGCATAGCGAGATTGCATGACCTGATATCCTGTTCCAGCACGAAAGGTGAGGCGCATGATTCGTGCCGTAACGGAACTAATCAGCTAGTCTCGGTGGTAGATTCCAGAACAATGCGTATGTCTCCTGCTTTCCAGGCCTCCATCAACTGACACCTTTGCAGACCCTTTACATTCCGGGAGAACCGCTGCCCAAATCAACACGGATTCCAGCATCTGCACGTCGTCAGTCGTCACAACCCGGCTCCGAGCAACAGCAAAAAGCGACGTCTGTCAAACCATCTCCCGCCCCGACTGCTTCCATCAAGAAGCCACCACTGCCGCTACCAGCCCAGTCGACGCGACATCCGTCACAGGCTACAGCAGGGTCCGTCCCGATGCCGAATAGCGCGCAACTACGAGGCTCAACGCAACCTCGTCCGCTGGCGATGATACAGCCACAGCCCACTTCCGTGCCATCCAGGCCGATGCAACAGGTCAATCCCGCCAATCTGCCGCGCGACGCAGTCCTGTCTGCACTGTTACCGTCGGCTTCCGCATCTCAGGCGCAAGTGTCCCTTGCAGGTCAAGCGTTTCAGGCCATGTTCCCTTATAGCTCTAACGCGGCAGAAACCTTCAATCCACCAGAAAGCGTGTACACGGAAGGCTCGTCTTTCGAAGCAGAGGTCTTGCAAAGACTCGAAAGAATCGAATCGCTCGTTCGAGCCCCGAACCACGCGCTACCCAGTGCAAGATCCGGATCCCTTGCTCGCCCGGGCGAAGGATCGGCGCAAGGCGAATCCCGCAGGGAAACCGATCACGAGGGTCGACCGCTCGGGTTCAGTAGATCGGCTTCCGCTGGAGACGGACCGGGAGTGGACGCTGGCAAGTGGTTTGCGACGGACGGCACCGTGCCTTCTATCGAGGGTCTGCGCGGAAGCTCGACCATCCAGCTCAACTTGACCGATTGCGGAACGCCAGCAGACAATTTGCAGAGGCTCATTCAGGATTGCGGCGTTTCGCCCATGAAGCTTCGCGATCTCGTGCAGGAACTCCCGCCGTATCCGTTCGCATCCGCCTTGGTCGACTGGTTCTTCCGTCACATCAATTATGTGCGGTATCCCATCGATGAGCGCTCCTTCCGCCTGTCGTTTGAGGACATGTACAAGAAAAAGGATGGAGTCGGACCCGAGCCCGGAAACGTTAGGAGTTTGCCCTTGATTTTCATCGTCCTGGCGACCAGTTCCAGACTTGCACCGGAAGCTTGGGCCGGAGATGAACAGACAAGAAGGATGACGAGCTTGAGGATGTACTGGTGCTGTAAGTTGAGTTCTCATAGTTTGCGCCTCGTCTGACCCCTCGCAGCGAGAAGAAGTCTCTTGATTGCGATTGCAATTCAGCCAGAGAGTTTGGAACTCGTTGTAACGAGGCTGCTGAGTGCCCTCTATCTGGTTCTGATCCACGACAGGCGTAAGTCACGCTCAAGGGTTACCAGCTTGATCTAATCGCTCTACAGGTCTCACGGAATGCTGGAGTCAACTAGGAGCGAGTCTCCGAACTGCTCAGGCTATTGGTCTTCATCGTGACGGGACGAAATTGGGACTCGAGTGAGTTTTCTCGTGTCGCCACGTGGCCTATCTAACTGTACCCAGTCCATATCTCACGGAATATCGTCGACGAGTGTGGTCGTACCTCTACCATGCGGATCGCAAGTGAGTGGATCGCCTCTCATGATTTCTACGCTAATCGTTTGCAGCTACTCACTCATTCTCGGACGACCGCCATCTATCGGAGACGCATATTGCGATGCGGGCGACCCTTGCAATGTCGAATTTGCGGACGTTCAACCGGGGCAACCGATCATTTCCAAGCCGCTTTCCGAGCCCACCTCGTCTACTTTTGTGATTTTGCGCAAGCGGTTTGCCAAAATTGTTGGAAAAATCACCCATCACTTTCAGAAGCTACATGAACCGGCAAGATTTGAAGATGTCGAGTTTCTGGACAAGGAGCTCCGCAACTTTATCAACGAGCTCCCGCCACACTACCGCATGGAGGATGCCGACAAGAGTCTGGATGCAGCACAGCCGTATATTCCGATACACAGGTACTATCTGTCAACGGAAATCCTCTTCATCGTCATCACCCTGCATCGGCCATGGCTGCTGCGGCGATTGCGCTCGGACCGCTTTGCGATGAGTCGCCGAGCGTGTTTCGATGCTGCCAAGATGGACTTTCGCATTGTAAGCATGATGTTGGATGTGAGAGCATCGCTGACTGGTCTTTAGCGGCAACAATTCCGTAGGGAGCACCCCGGTGTGCATAATGCGTACTTTGGCGGGCAATTCAGGGAATTCGTGAGTTGTGTCAGCTCTCCTTGCAAATCGCGCTAATTCGTCTCTAGAATGCTGCCATGATCGCTGTAGGTTGCCTCTTTACGTCGAATCCACATACTGATTTCTTTGTAGGGAATATCCGCTATTATATTCCCAGTAAGCTAGCCTGACTCGCATATCCACACGTTTTCTAATCCCCTCCGCAGCGCGGCCAAGACGCGGACGAGATGCGTTTGATCTTGACAACGTTCCTCGAGCAGAATCCGATAGACAAGCAGGCGAATCGAGACCAGGCGTCGCAGAAGGAGGTGGCGATTGTGAGCGAATCGACAAGCGCCTCGAATCCAGTCTAACTGTCTGTAGATCTACACCCTCTGCCGCCGCGCCCAGCAGGTCCTCGAGCGGAATGAGATCAATAACAGCGGTCATCGCAGCGAGTCTGTCGCCTTGCTTTTGGGTCTTCGCGATGGTGAGGGCCAGCTGCATACCGCCGGCTCTCCTCGCAACGGCGCGTCTTCCGAGTCGACGTCCATGTTCAAGAACCTGTACTCTGCCATGGTCAACGGCAGCAACGGTCGACCGCAAAGTGGACAGCCAAGGATCTCCACCACTGCGCCGTATCAGCCTCTCAATATTGCCTCGGGCCATCAGCGTTCGGACAGCCATGGAAATTCATCCAACCTGCAGGAACACAGCCCCGCATCTGGCTCGGGATCTGTCGGATCTGGCTTTGAGGATGAGCATCCTCAACGTCTACTGGACCACTGGCTTTCTGCCAACAGTTCCATGGCTATCGGCCATCCTTCCGATGCAGACATTGATGCGCGCGTTCTCGGACAGGCCTATGGCTTGTTCGGGGGTCTTAACCAACCATTGCTAGGTATCACGGCTGACGGCGTTGGAAGCGGCTGGGGAGGTCTGGGGCCGAACGGCGAGGGCTTGAGTGGAGGCACGACGGATCCGCTGCTGGAAGAGGATATTCCGCACGAGCAGCGTCCCCAGCAGGATACCTTCCACAATATCTCCCATCGAATGGCTGGTGTGCGAGCCGAGGATGGTCTTTTGGCTTCCGGAGATTCCGCGATGGATGTCACTGGATTGTCGAGTACGGTCACCATGCCTTCGACCGACCAGGCCGTCACGGAGATTGGGAATCCTCTGGACGACACGTATTGGAATACATTGATTGATGGTGAGTCCAGAGTCCCAGTCCGGACGGCCATAAACGCTCGCTGACCCTTCACAGGCATCATCAACTCGGCTTAGAATCTAGTTGTATTAGGGCACAGAGTATAATGGATACAACCAAATGGGATTTACAACCTACTGCACGTACAAGTACATCCGGCCACGGGACACTCGGCGTGTCCCTCGGCATCTTGACCGCCCTCGAACCACTCCATAATGTGTTTCTGATGACCACCGTGATGGCAATTTTGACAAAATACCAGCGCGTTTGCCAACGTACTCCCGCTGTCGTCTTCTTCTGGCGCTGTATCAATCTGCAGCAGGCATATCGAGCATTTCGGCAAGCGATTCGAGCAATTCGCGCAATACGTCCTCGACGTCACGTCGCTGCAGCCGACGTTACCCGTGAGATCTTTTTGGCAATAGTTGCACCGCAACACGACCTGCTTGGGCGTCTTGATATTGTCGCCATAATACCGCGCGATGCTGCCGCGCATCATGTCGTACCGCACGCGCGCCTTGAAACATTTCCAGCCGTCGAGGATGTCGCGATAGGTTTCTATCCAGCGCGTCACATTGCCAATCTTGGTGGGGATCAGGGCACCGATGATGGCGGCCGTTTGAATGTCGCCGGTGCGGTCGAGGTACCGCTGAATGAGTTGTATCCCGTCGGTCGTGAGCCCGAGCAAGACGATTCCGTGCAGGGATCCATCGTCGAGGCACCGACGCGCCTGTTCGTCGAGAAAGCGCGAAAGCATGTCGTCGCCGACGAATCGAATGGCCAGTACTATGCGCTCGAGCAAGGGAAGGTCCGTATCGTAGAGGATTTCGCCCCACGATGTATCGCCCGCGAGGCTCTTTACCATGGCGCGCAGGTAGGGATCGCTCAGTTCCATGTGAAGCACGGACGACGGTTCGATGCGCCGCTGCATGAGGAGAGTGCCCATGAGACGGTGTTTCTCATCTGCAGGGGTAAGCCAATGTCAGGATAATGGGGGAGGGGGGACATACCTTTACTATTGTGAAGCATGGACACAGCCGTCTGTGTCTTCTTGTTGAACAGTGCGATGCAAGCGGCCTTGGTCACCTGTGTCTGAGCGATTCTGCGAAACGTCAGCGGCGCACTTCTCCACGCGCCCGTTCGGACCTACCTCTCAATCTCGATATCCAGCCGCTCCCCCGTCAGCTCCCCGCAGACCGCCAACATCAGCCTCCGATGCGGCGCCTTGGCGCCCTCGGACACGAGGCCCGATTCGACAAAGTCTACCTGTCGATCGGCAAGGATGCCGTGCAGCGCGCGCAGGTAGTCGGGATGGAGGCTCGGATCGAGCGGTGCCCGCGCGGCGGAACTGGGCGACCATGTGGGCTGTTTGCGGTCCGTCGTAAATTCCGAGTGCGGGGCCCGGGGCGAGGGGCGTGGCGAGGCGGGGCCGTTGTGCGCGGTCCATATTCCGCAGACGCCTTGTAGGCAGAAATCGAAGCCATCGACAGCGGACCGCGGCGCGGGCTTGCTCATGAGGTGCACAAAGCCTGGGCGCGAGATTAGCGGGGTCATGCGAAGCGAGTGAGCGAACCTACGATCCAGCCACTCGAACAATAATCCGCCCGTCGTCGGCATCTGACTCTCGATCACATCATTCGCCATCAACTACGCCGCGTCAGCACGAACCCCGTCTCCGAACTTGAAGCAGACGAGGGACTCACATCCAACCCGAACCCGGCCTCGGCCTTGCGCCGCATGACCACACCCACATCCTCACCCAGCAATTCGGCCCACACGTCCATTTCGAGATCCTGCACGCGCGGCCTCGTCCCAGCAGCAGCACGGGCATGTGACGTCCTTCTCCCGGTCCCCTCGATGCTCTGCGCACCACGACTGTTGCTCCGTGCGCTCGGAGCCGTCGCCCAAGGGTGACGCCACGCCGTTCCGGAATTCACGACGTACGCCGACGGCGGGTCGGTCAGGCTGAGTTGCTTGATATTCAGCGTCGTTCGCGCCGCGGACTCGGGTTGGCGGCCGCGCGAGACGGACCGACGGTCGTGGGTCGTCGTCGTCATCGTCGTTGTGGCAGGGGTCACCGTCGGCTGTGCGAGTTTTGCCGTCACTTCGTGGATGAACGGATCGACGGGCGGCGATTCTTGTTCCGTCTTGACATTTGGCGCGATCCGCCGCGGCACGGGGGATTCGTCGTCGACGACGACGACGAGCGACGCATCACCCGTGCGACTTGCCGAGGCGACTTTGGGGCATTCCTTTAATGTATCGACAAACATGGCGCCATCGCGGCAAACGGTCAGGATGTTTTGCTGCGCCGTGTGCGCCGAGGGGAGGAACGCGTACGATGCGAGGCTCTGGAGCGGTCGAGAGGCGCCTCGGACGTGCGTCAGGGCGGCCCAGCTGGATCCTTCCGAGGAGCGTGGTTCGGACGACGACGACGACGACGAGGTGACGACCTGTCCCGAGACAACGTCGTACACGAGCACGCCACCATCTCGCGTCCCGACGCCGAGTCGTTCCCCGTTCCCACCGGACTCGTCCCATCCGAGGTGAATCACGCCGCCGCGCGCCGCCTCGAAATTCAAGACGTCGCCCTGGGCGTAGCGCGTATCCCAGATCCGCACGGTCCCGCCGAGTCCTTCTTCGGCGGACGCGACGAGGTGGGCATTGAGTGGTGCGGCGGAGAGGTGGTACACTGCGCGTGTGGCCGTGGACCATGAGACGTGCAGGTCGTGCGGTGTCGGTTGGGCCGGGGTATTGCCGAGGACGGAAGCGGAGAGACGGGAGGGCACGGCGGGTTGGTAGGCTGTTGCCGCCGGGGTCGCCGGGTTGGGGCTGTTGGTGGACGAAGGGATGCGCGTGCGGAGGTCGAGGAGACGGATGATTTTCGCGTTGGACGAGGCGAGGATGAGGGAAACGGAGCCGGCAAGGGTATCGACGGCGTTGATGGTTTCGCTCGGCAAGAGCTGTTGAATCGGCTGGGACGACGTGCCGTTGGGCGTGTACTGGATATCGAGCCGGCCTTCCGAGCCGAGCGGGAACCTGCGTCCGGCCGTGGTCGGGTAGGTGGCATGGCTGAGCGCGAGCTCGAGGTCCCAGATCATGAGGCTGCATTCCGACCGGGTCTTGTCGTAGCCGGCGACGAGGTAGTGCGGATCGAGTTTGCTGAAAGCGAGGGCGTTGCACGCCCGATTGTGCCGGATCGAGAGCGTTCCCAGGGACCCGGATTCGGCCGCTTGGGCCTGCGCATACGCCGAGACGGCATGCGAATAACTGGCGACGTGCTCCCCTCCCGCGCCTGCGGCCGCGGCGGCAAACGCTGCACTCCGCGGCCTCGTCCAGCGCTCGACGTCGAGCAGATGGATGGCCCCGCTCGCAAGGCCCGTCGCCACGATTCCGTGCGCGCTCCAGGCGACACTCCGACTCGGCGTCGCATGGGCGTAGCCATCGACGAGGTGGATCCTGTTGAGCGGCGGGTCCCAGAGAAAGTAGGAGAGCTGGCCGTGCGTGTGGCCGTGTTCGGCGACGATGAAGCCGGGCTTGGGCGTGCGGCGGTTCGGGTCGGGGAGGACGCGGCGGCGAGTTGTCTGCATGGGGTCTGCGGGGGGCGGGCAGGGGGAGGGAGGGGGCAGGGGGAGGGGGAGGGTGAAGGGGAGGACGAGATGAGGGATGCTCGCCCGCCCAGCGCCAAAATGTGCGGAAATTGGTGGAAATTGGCGGGATATCGCGGGCGGACCGGATGGACTGTTGTGACTCATTCGTGCTCCTCCATCCCCCCGACCGTCCCACCCAGCCTCCCACCACCACCACCATGTCCGCCCAGCCCGCACCACGCCCCAAGGCACGCCGCAAACGCATCGTCGAGAGCGTCTACACCGGACGCATCGACCGCCCGCCCGCGGCCCCGCCATCCAGCAGCACCCATCCACCGCCCGAGCGCACACCGTACCTCTCCCCGCCGACCGAGACCGTCAAGCTCTCCTCGCGTCGCTCACGGCGCGAGGCCGCCACCGCGGGCGCGTCGGCAGACCCATCGAGAGACTACTCGACCGATATTCAACCCATCACCACCCAGGCCGTCGAACGCAAGGACAAGTTCCCCGTCAATCAGCGCGTGCTGGATATCGCCGACAAGGTGACGCTCCTGGGTGAACCGCAAAAGATTCAATGTTTTGGGTGTGTCGAGGACGAGCTGGGCAGGATCCGAGCGATGGACGAGTATCTGATGCAGCGCGATCGCGGGGAAACCGAGCCTCTGCCGTGAGTCCCGTCCATTTCCCGTGGGCATCATCGCCTTGACCTGCTCCAACGCAATCCCTCTCCGTCGCCCTCTTCCAGCCCGGAGGATGTTGAAAAACTACAAACGCCCGTCATATGCATGTACTACAACCCGGCAGAACGCGGCCTGATCAAGGGCGTCCGCATGTCCGACATCAATTACGGCCGTTGCGCAAACTGCATGATCCACGGCCGCGGCTGCTGGTGGCCTACGGAATCCCTCACGACGACGTCTCCGACGGATGCGGCGGCGGCGGCGACGGCGGGGTTGACGACGACGAGCTCGGGGGAATCACTGGCGCCGCCCGAATGGGGACACGTCGTTGACGAGGAGACGCACGCCAAGCGGTCCAAACGGATCGAGAAGCGGCGAAACGCGCAAGATCTGCCGCCGCCGCAAGAGGAAAAGAAGAAGAAGCCCTGCCGACGCAACAACAAGGCAAGGGAGGATCATCCCTCGACATCCGAAACCGTCCTTCCTGGCCGCGCCGACACGAAACCTCCTATCCCGCACGTATCCCCCGTTCGCGCCCGCCCCGCGTACCGACCCGCGGGACCAAACGCGGTTCCGTCGTCGTTGGGATCGTTGATGGAGCCGATGGATGTGGATGCGCCCTTGGATTTGAATCGGCCCGCCGAAGAGGTGGTCGCGCCCGAAGAGGCCATGACGGATCGCGTACAGACGGAGGACCATGTCGAACTAGACCACTCGGCCGAACGGCTCGTACCGGACGTGGAACTCGATACCGGACCCCGCTCAATCTCCCCGCGCCTCGCTCCACCATCGCCATCACCACCACCACCACCACAACAACAACAACAACGACAACAACAACAACAACCCACGGCGACGGGGACCGACCTCTCGGCGGAAACGAACGCGGCGCTCGTGCGGGCGTTGATGTTTATGCAGCAGGACGATGAGGAGGAGGAGGATGTCCAGCTCGGGGTATTTCATATTGCCGCCGACGAAGTGGATGGGGATCCGCCGGCGATGGCGGAGGCGAAGCCGTTGGTCGGGGAAGCGTCGGCGGAAGAGCCGACTCGGGCCGGGGAAGAAGAGGAAGCGACCATGACAATGCGCCTCCACGTGGCTGCAGGGATTCCCAACGTATCCGAGAGCACAAACCTCGTAGCGGAGGTTCATCAAGGGCACGTTCAGGAACGCGCGACCGAGGTGCAGCCTACGCAAGAGACGCTCGCGCAGGAAATCGCCCCGCAGCCGACCGTTGAACGTGATGGATCCGTCATTCCCGATGCCTCGGTACCCACGGAGGACCCGCTCGCGCAGCCGTCGATCGAAGATCAGTATCATTTTCTGATGCAGAGCGGGGACGAAGGTGGTGCGGCTGGCGAGGACGACGTCGAACAAGGCGGTGCGATGGAGGTGGAAGTCGAGGAGGGGAATGTGGATGAGGAGACGGCGATGAATGAGTATGGGGGCGAGTTGGAGGGTGGGCAGGATGAGGAGAACGAGCAGGAGCATAAGCATGAGCAGGAGCATGAGCAGGAGCAGGAGGCGGTGAGCGCGGGCGTTGATGAGGTTCCGGACACCGTCGGGGAGTCTGTCAGCGTTGCGGAAAAGGCTGAGGATGTTCCGGAGCAGGATGCGAAGCCTTCTCAGCTGGATCTCCGAGACCAAGGCGAGAACGGGATCGACATCGAGGCGAAACCTGTCGAGCATGTTCAGGCCGTGGCGGTTCGAGATCTAGCACCAGAACCCGTCGAGCACACGCAAAATCATACTCGGCAGCCCGTCGAGGATGCCGCTCCGGAGATCGCTCTCGAGGTCGCGCAGGACAATGCTCAAGCCGATATACAGGAACCGGTGGTCGAACCACTGCATGCACCGCCAACGGACACCCCGCGAGAAGCTCAACCTATCGTCGAAACCGCGCGAATCCGGTCTGCGGAACCGGAACCCTACGCGCTTGTCGACTCTGTGCCCGAGACGCAACGCGACCTTGTGCTCCAAGTCACCGACGGCGCCGTCGTCGAGGCCCCGCCGAACGCCGACACGCTCAGAGGCGGCGACGAGACGGACCCCATCATGCTCGGCGAAACCCCTGCTCCGGCCGCCGTCCCCCTGTCCGGGCGCACCCGCCCCGCGCGATCGACGCGTGCCAAGTCGTCAATAAACAGAAACCGCCAGACCCGGATTCCGTCAGACAGGTCCGCGGTCGATCCGGCAACGTACCGCCTGACCCAGAAGTGGATCGACCGCCTCGCCGAGCTGCCCAAAGTCGATATCGTCGTCGTCCCCACGTCGGTCCCGCTGCGCTACGACAATACCAACTTGATGTCGCTTGATCTGCCGGGCGTCAACAAGGTGTTTCGCAAGTGCACCGGCTGCACGCTTCGGGAATGCGACTGCGCGCCGCTGCCCGTCGACGAGGAACAAGCCAACACGGAACACGCACAGTACCGCCAAAACACGGTCCTCGATACCGCCGGATGTCTCACGTGCCGAATCTGCGGCGTGCGCTGTAGCTTTACGCTCGATCCGCCCATCTACGGGGAATTCGCTACGCTGCCTTCGCCGCGCGCACTGGACAACATGAGGCTGCTGCCAGAGGACTGGGACACGCGCAGCGAGTTGGACGGATTCGACGGGCGCGAGGAAGACGAGGCGGACGGCGAGAACAGGGATCGAGATCCGACGCACGCGGACCCGACGTTCCTGCAAAGCAATCGCTGCTCGGGCTGCATCCTCCGCAAGAGCCTCTGCATCGCATTACCGGCCGGAGAGGGGCGGGGCGGCGGATGCGTCAAGTGCCAGGAATGCAACGTCGCGTGCTCCTTTGGCGTCGCCACACCACAGGCCGACGGGAAAACAATCGTCTGGGCCGACGCGGATTCGACAAAAGCGGGCGGACGGGCTCCCCCGCCGGAACCGAAACGCGCGACAAACTACACGACGTCAAAGCGTCGCGTGCTGGTCGCAGCGTCAGATGACGAGATGGAGGTGGACGAGTAAGGATTGGGTCGTAGATAGAGGATTTCGGAGTGGAATTGCATGTTGCCGGGCTTAGGGCCAATTGTACGTGTTTTCCGTCGCACTGCTAGGCGGACCCCTTTCGTTGTAAATTACGTTCCCTTTTTCTGTTGTCACACGGGCGTCCCGCAGATGGACGGAAATAAATCGCATTGGTTGTTACGGTGGTTTCATCGCGGCGACGACTCCTTTGGGCGTCGCGTCCTGACGAGTCCTTTGGTAGATCCCACCCCTATCGTCGTCCGTTGAGAGGCAAGGCGGCGGCGCTCAAAGGAGTTACTGACCAGTGACCTAGTCGGTGTCCATATATGGGCGCTGCTCGCGGAAGCCTCTCGTCCTTCCTAGACAGTCCGTGTGTCATCTTTTCGTCCTTTTGCTCGCGACCGCGGCTTTCACACCTCGTCAGATTTCGACCTTCTGCCAATCTCGCTTCGACATACCAACAATCTTCCAATGGATTTCTTCTCACGCGCTTCTTCGAAGAAGAAGGAAGCGAAGGAGCCATATGACTGGAACCCCAACGTCGATTATGTCACAAAGTACTTTGTCGACCCTATGCGCCCGACTAAGACGGAATTTCAGAGCAGCAAGCTTGAATTGTCTGACACGATCTCGGGCTGGCTCGCCTGCTTCTTTTTGATGATACCCTTGTTCGCGTCTACATCCTTCTACCTGTGGAAAGACACGGACACCCCGTCGGGTGTCGGTGTCTTTCCCAAGACCAGCATATTAACGGACATGTGGACCGAGGAAAGCACCAAACGTGCCGCCAAGTAAATCCCGTGGCAGGCCGGCCGTGCCAGAGCTGACTTGGATTGACTTTTGTCCGTATCAGGACCGGGAACGCTCGTCGAAACGTTCCGGGTATCGACGCTGTCACGACAGAGGAGGCGACCGAAGTTCCCCGAATCATGGTTATCAGCTTTGGTCGTGAGTCTACATTTTTGGCGTTCACGGTATGAAGTCTCTGACATGCGTGAATGTGAGCTAGTCTGGTCCGTCACCATTCTCGGCGCTTTGATCGCGGCCATGCTGTTCTGTCGAGCCATGAGGAAGCACCATCATCTATACCTGTCCACTAAGGCCACAGCCAAAAGCATGCTCTGGTTCCTCCGCCCCGCTCCGGCCCTCTGCCTCGGCGTCGTTTCGTTCCTCTGGGTGAAAGTCCTCTACGGCATCTCGCGCAAGGAACTCACCGTCGGCAATGCATTGTGGGTTGCCGTCGCCGGCGTAGCGTTCAACCTTGCCTGGTTCGTGATGCGTTTCTGGCGAACGTGGAAGATCTACAGGTGGATTCAACCTAGCGATGGATTCCACGATGCGCAGGAAACCCTGTGAATCAGAAGAGCTGGGTGGCGATTCGTTGTTCTATATCCAACCTTGTACTCTATAGCTTGTCGAACACGCTCTTCCTTCCCGCAATGCCATACCGCGCGGATGCTGAAGGCCGGCCAAGCTCATGGGCATGAGAACATACTTGGGACCAGACACCACTGGCTGAAATGGCCTGGTGGCCTCGAGACTGACTGTAGCCGCAACCACAGCTCTGGCAAGACTGTTGGAATGGCAGATGAACAGGCCAAGAAGGGAGCGCGGAGATGACTAGATCGTGCCCGCGCGTAGGCGCTCTGGATGGAAACTTGCAGCAGCGCTCACTGGACGTGCTGGCAGCTATAGCACTTTGTAGGCAGACCTGTAGACGTGCTCAGCCTGTTGAAGCAAGGGATTCCGTCTGAAGTTCCTTCTTCAACAAAGACAGCGGGACAAGCTGCGGGACATCAACCGGCCGCGATCGGCGGAAGCTAATCGGGGGGTATAGCATATATACTATTGTTGCGTCTGTCGAATTCGAGTCGACGTCGGACCTTGTTCATGCAGAGTTCAAGAAGGGAATTGCAGCAATATCCGTCCCGTTTGATCGGCACTTGCACCATGTCATATCAGGCATCTACAGATAACGCCCCGATACCACCGCATTACGAGTGCAGGTGAATACGCGTCTTCTCCTTTTCACGAGAACGCATTCTGACTCTAGGTCCTACGACGATAGATGGGATTGGTGTCGAGAACAGTTTGCCGACGAGTTTGACCTGCGCGATCATGTGATGAGAAAACACGTCGAGACGTCGGAAGCGACACCGAAGCAGAGTCTGCATATCTGGCAGAGCAGTAATGGTGTTTGGAAAGGAAGGCAGAAGGATTATCGTGAGTGTGCGACTCGGTCGTGGAAATCAGAAGCTGAACGTATCCGCTAGTCCCGAGAAGACGCACAGTGACACTGCCAGGAACCAACGTCGATCAGACCGCGCATCAGATGGAAATGGATCCCGTCCCGGTGCCAGCGAATGCTTCTCCAGTACCAGCACCAAAACCACCATCCGCACACTTCGAATCATACGGTATCCCTCGATCGCAAGAAGCATCCGTCGTCACCCGGATCTTCTCGCCCTACATCACCTCGTCGGATGAACAACCACGCAACGAATACACCAACACTCCGGGCTCCACCTCATCTCAGACGCACATCCGCAACGCTTCAAATGAATCCGCATCACTGCCCCAGTCGCACGATTACGAAACCGTTCCAGGAATCCTCCCGCAGATCATCTCACAGCCAACATCGAGCCCCGCCACACAGCCACTCGAAGGCTCCGGATCGACAGCCGGCTCGGGATCCACCACGACGAGCGAGGGCGTCAAGGAACGCACGACGCCGCTCCGCGTGGGGATCGCGTTTGGCGCGTTGCCGAACGTTTCGTCGAGTAGTGAAAACTCGTCGAGTGGGTTGTTTACGACGAAGACGGAGAAAGGGGAGGCCAAGCCGCAGGCCGGGTCGCCGAATAGGAAGATTTCGGACAAGTCGGTGCGGTTTGGGTTTGGGAATCGGTGAGGCAGAGACGGGGTGCTGTAGGATAGGGTGTGGAATGTTATGCCCCTCGTATGCATGCCCGTGTTGTTCCATCGAGTTAGCCGCGAGACTTGTAAGCATTCTCTCAGAAAGGAGTAAGTTTGCTATGCTTTGCCTAGGTCGTCTATTCCAGTACATTGTCCATGTCAGATATCCCTCTTTCCCTCTTCCCAAACCTTTTTGACTCTGGGAAACCTCAAACTGACGCCGCCCTCGGCACCGCCCCGATTTACCGCACTGCTCTCTGCAAAATACTCGACCGTGATTTCCTTCCCGATCTAGAATCCAGGATCAGCTTGCGAAAGAGATCTGCGATCGTATACTTGCAATCAAGGAAGGGTTCGCGGCGTATCTGAGCCTCTCCTCGGCTGTGAAGCCGCTGCCAACGCTGACTTTTGTGCCTACCAACAATTCACCATTAGTGCACCGAGAGGCGAATGACATGAAGGCGCACCTTTGTGGTTGATCCAGACATTTGCAAGAGCTTCCCGCTCATCATATTGTCCTAGTACCGGAAGGCGCATAGTGGTGATATCTACAGCCTCGACGGTGTACTCCCCGTCCTGCCATTCTTTGTACTTGAGGATACCAGAGCTGTCGGCCTCTTTAGCAGAGCCTCCTGTGTAGACGCGACGACGTACTTTCGCTTGCCTACATACGGCACATCGCTCCTCCGAAGGACAATCCCTTCCCAGCCTCGCTCGGCAGCGACTCCGATCATGTCTTCGACTTCCTTGATCGTATGCACCTGTGTCTGCTCCAGCCGTCTCACGACCGGAACTTTACCGCCGAGTTCCGCTACCCTTCGGGCGAGAGCTTCACAGTCCGTCGATCTTTCGGCGAATACTTTGTACCTTTTGGCAGAACCGTATCCGTCCTTGTGCATCCCATCGACGAAGACAGACCAAGGAAGGACGTCCAAAAGGAAGAGAGCAGGGCGCTGAATCGTGTAGTCCTTTCGACGCACCATGGAAACGATCTGCGTAAAGTCTTCAGTTGGTCGGTCCGGGTCGCCAGACTCGTTTAGGTGGCAGAGTTCGCCGTCGAGGACAAGACGTTGGATGTAACCTTGAACATGGTCCCGCGAAGCGGGATGATGCGGCTCGCGCTCAAGGATTTCGGCCAGTCGTGGCCATTCCTTCAAAGCATTCGAAAGCCCTTCTTTCAAGACATCGAGTGTATGGTATTCTTTGCCGCTTCGTGACATTGTCCAGATGTTGAGCACCCGTGCTCCACCCAAGTCCGCTTCAGAGGGAATTGGCGTGAAGATGTCAACGACGACGATCAATCGCACGCCATCAAGCTTCCGCGACGCGAGCCACTTTGGCTGGTGTATTCGTCTTGATTCTGAGTTGTTGGAATCGGCAGGTAGAGTCGTCAGGCGGGCGAGATCGTCACGCAGAACAGTCTTTCCCAAGGCACAAGAGAATCCCGCAAGTCGCGTTGGAGGTGGAAGCGCATCTTTCGGCTCCAGGACCGGCTGGTCCGCATTTATTCCCAAAGAGGAATCTATCGGGACCTCATGCCAATGAACCGCCTGCAACGTCTTTTGCGCGATCCCGGCTTTCAGGTTCTTGTCGAGGACCCTGTAAAAGACTTCCTTCAGCGAAAGTCCGGAATCGTTTTGCGAGTCTGCCTCTTCTGGCGCGGCCAGTCCGTTGGCAGAAATGAACATTCCGATGGTTTCCAGAGCATTGTTGCCTGTAAGCCGACGTTGCGACAAGTCTTCCAGGATGTGAAGGAGTGTCCCCGATGATGCTTCGGATACGGATGGCCCGTCCGATGACGCTATGAATTGAGCTACTCTGGTCGAAGTGACATGGTGCTTGATGTGAGGGTCGTAGAGGCTGATTGAAGTGCGTCAGATAAGGGATCATGGTATAGCTTTCCAGTAGACTCACTGTTCCAGTAATTCGCGAAGATCTGGGTATTCCGCGATGATGGACCGCTTTTCCTGCAACTTGTTTGTACTTCCCACCCGTTGAATCAGTTCCCTGAGTCGGACAAGCTGCTGATGAGTGATAGTATGCGGATCGGCTTTTATCGAAAGCGGAGCGAGGCGTGTCCATATCACGGTGCGTGGGCGTGATTCGAAGCCTGGAATTCGCCCAAGGTAGGCATTCGGGAAGAATCGAAGCATCATAGGAGCCTGGCGGCAGGGCGTCAACGGCTTCTATGTGGCATCCAGGGGTTATCTGTATTCCACTGCACGCTCTCAGCGATCCTGCCACGCCAAATGCCATTGATCACCACATCACAGGGGACCGTTGACGAGCGAGTTCCAAACGAACCGGGATGGCATCGATCGCTCGTGTTTCAGAATCCATATGATTCACATGAAAGCAAAGCCGACGGAGGCAACTTCAAAGCAACGTGACTTGGACATAGACGGGACAGTGATGGGACTCGAAATGGTATATAGTACAGCACTCGCAATGTCGCGTGGCAGACCTCGAGGTCGGTCCGCGAGCTAAGGTTTGCCGACCTTGTCCAACGCCTTTGCGAAGAACCCCTTGGGTTTCGCAGGCGCCGTCGTCACCTCAGAGCCAGCACTTGGCTGCGCCGCCGCTTGCTGACTTTGCTGCAAGCTCCTCAACTTTGCCTGCCGCTCGTCTATCTCCTTCTTGCGATCCTGCCAGTGTTTCCTGAGCACATCCAGGTACATTTCATCGTGCTCCGTCTTGTCCCTCTTCTTCTGCAACCGTTTCAACCAGTGCTCGACCTTGCCAAATTCAAAGCTGGGCACTTGCTTCTCGAATCGAGCACGAGCTGCAGCGGGAGTAAGCTTCCACGTATTTCTAACCGCTTCCTCTTCCTTGGTCTCCTCCGCTTCCCACTTGGGTTCCAGCACCTCCTTGACCTCCCTCGCTTGCTTGTCGAGCCGCTCGATCTTGGTGATGCCCCGATTGTGATATTCACTCTTGGGATCCGGATCCTTGTAACGATTCGACGTCCAGCGACTCTCTTCGCGTTCTTTTTGCTCAATCTCGCCTTCCCTCCTCCAATATTCTGCGATCGGATCAACCTTTTCTCTTCCTCTCCTCTTGCTTTCCTTGATGCCCCTATCCCGATCCTTGGTCATTTTTCGGTATTTGTCGCGAGCCTCGTCGATATTGAGGTTCAGGTTGACGCGCGTCTCGACTTCGCCGGCCGTTCCATCCTTCTTCGCCTCCCCGTCTCTGGCTCTCTCCTCTCCCGACTTATCGGACTTGTACCACAAGGTATTAGTCAGGCCGCGGAACGGATGCTCTTCCTTGGCTGCCTGTTCCTTGGGATACTTGGCGAGAATCTTTGCATTCTCGGCTTCATGTCTCTGCGCCTTGGCTTCCTCCAGCTCGGCTTCATAATCGAGCTTGAATGCACGGGCATTCACGTCCCGCCGTCGCGGCTTGTTCTGGTCTCCATCCTCGAAATCATACGCTACCAGGCCGGTCCTGCGTTCCTTGCGCCACAAGCGTTTCGACTTTTCGACCATTGCTTCGTCCGGCTTCCAATTTGAGCCGGCCCACCACGGTCGCTTGAGGAACTCATCCCGCCATCCATGTTGGAGATCATCAGCGGCCTCGAGTTGCTTGATTTCGTCCTTGTATCGCCGCGCTTTTGCCTTGGCGATCGCCGCCCGATTCTCGTTAGAAGTGTATTCCTTTTCAGCCCTCTTTTCCAGTCCGAGTTTCTTGTCTTCGCGCCTCGCTTTGTCTTCCACCAGGCCGGCGTTGTAGAGGAGTTCTCCAAAGGCGTAGAGAATGGGTATCGGCGAGATCAGGAGCAGGAAGATGACAAGGCGGGTAAGATCGATGACAGAGTCTTCGTCATAGGGCAGCATCAGGATCGGTTGAGATCGGAGCACAGCCATGTGTTGTTCCAGGAATGAGACACGAGCTTCGGAAACGGCTACGGAGGGTAAGCGAGGTAGGGCTCGTTACTTGGTCACATACCTGAAGTGTCTGGAGTCGCGAGGGTAGCGGCTTCAGTGACGATTGCATCGGTGGCGCGAGTCTCCTGTATGACCCGAGTCTGGGGAATGCGCATCCGTTTAGGCTTGGAACGTTTCACAATCGGCAAACCATCCTCGTCACATAGCCAAGGCTTGATCCTGCATGTCAGCACTGCAAAGTGTAAATGTAAGTTGAAGTACATGAAGGTTTGGATGCGCTTACTGATCTCCTTAGGTGATTTGTGGTCGTACCATTGTTCCTCTGGCAGGTCTTCGGCCCATGACGGCAAGATGCCTTCTTCAGCGAGGTATTCACGGTCGGAAGATTGCGACTCGTGAACAAGAGGAGGCACTCCTCCCGTGAGGTACTCGGGCGGTATCGGAGGCGGGGCTAGTGGAGCGACGGAGACTTGTGAAGGAGACGAGAACATGCTCGTCGATGGCGTAAGACCTGCGAGCATCGTATCTAGTTCTTCAGGAAAGAGCGCAAACGCCATGACGATGAGCGCCGCGAGACCGATCAGTCCGCCGAGACCTTGCAGGTCTTGTAGATCGAACGGCGGCGGGGGGTCATCGACATCCCGCTTCTTCTCCTTCTTTTCCCCCGCAACGGCACTATACGACTCGTCGGGCTTCTGAATCTTGTTTTCCAAGCTATTCTCGGTCGTGTTGAATGCGCCCTGGTAGACGAGGTATGATGGGATGCCGATGACGATGCATAAGATTGCGAGGATGAACATCGGTGGGATTGAGGAGACGGAGTGTGGTTTGAGGGGATCATGTGGGACGAGCATGGTCGCTGCAGGGCCGTGCTGTAACAATGCCGGATTCTGGATGTCAGACCTGTAGGTGTTAGCGAGTGGGTATATTCTTGAGCTTTGAGTAACGGCGACGGATTTATCGAGACTGGATCGTCCTTATGAATGCTCTCGCTAGCTGGGACAGGAAGGTATCAGCGCTGAGAGGATGTCTCAATCGAGGAGAAGCGTCAAAGGAAGCTTCAGGGGCGGTGACTTGCGTACCTTTCCGCAGAGAAGCTCGAACTTCAGAACACAGGGCAAGGGGTCTTCGCCTGACGCTCATATGGCAGGTCGGCCACCAATGGTTCTTCCACACCTGGCTGATTCCAGAATGATCGGACACGACACATACCTGACACCCTTGTGTAACTAGGCGTTTGAGAGAAGGCTTTTATCGCTGTCGTGGAGAAATCTACGATGCCGCATGGAGTATCGTGGTCTAGACGCTGCCATCGAGAATCCCATGAAATCTCAGCCCTGCGAAGGTGAAATATGGTGGATGTCGGTCAACATTTCGAAGTAGCGTGGAACGCGCAAAGGTCGAGGTTGTTTCGTAAGCGCCATCAAGTCTTTCATTGTACGTTAAGCCTCCTTGAGGCGTCAATCTGCGTTGTCGCATATATTCAATCATTCCAATGAGCGAGCGTGACGGCTCAAGCGCATTTCTTCACTCTTGAACCGACTTATCGAAGGGTTGAATACGTTCAAGTAGCGGTTCAAGTCGCCGATAAGCCCCGTTGATGATGTAAGACAAAAGCAATCGACCTTTTAGCACTTCAGTCGTCCGTATTGATCATGGCAGATTGCTTACATTACTCCCTTCCTTCCTCCCTTTATTCGGCAAGACGGCGTCGGTCGAACATCTCGAAAAGATGGGAAAATTCCACCATCTTGCACGCCTATCAATCGTACCCCTCGGCCTGGCGCTCATCTTCTCTATCATCCTGCTCTCGTTCCCGCTCCTCAGCTCGTCGCGCGGACCAGGAAGAGCACAGCAAATAGGATGGCAATCCTGGGATATCGTCCGCTACCCGAAAGCACAGCCCCTTGCATCAGAGTCGGGAGCCACGATCGGCAATGAGGACAACCTCGCGGGATTCTTGGATGACGCATGGGACGATGAATTCGCGCCTTCGTTGCCGCTGGACTCGTGGGATCCGTTGAAACGCCATACGACGGGGATCACGGAGATCGCAGCGGTGCCGTGTATGCTTCCCCCGTGGCTGTATGCGTCAGTATGTGGACCCAAGACGACGCCGCAAGAGGATAAGGCGCTTGGGAAATGGGTGAGAGTGGAGAGGGATCTGAATTGGAAGACGGGGTTGTGGTATCTCGTGAGTAGATCGAAGCCAGTGCGTATTTCCTACTGATTCGTTCCAGAACGTGTACTACCGCCGCACACGACGCTTCGACGCGCCGCTCATCACCGATCTCCTACTCTTACAAGAAGGCGCCGCCCCGCCATGGGACGTAAACCTCACGCAATACTCGCAAGCCAAAGGCGACTTCCGGGACGGCGTTTGGCCGAAACAAAAACCCCTACGGCTCTGGTACAAGACCAAGGCGGCGAACCAAGAGGGAAAGTCCCGGCCGGGAAGGGATCGGTCGACGTTGGCGGCGCGGAAGCGCGGGAATTGGTGGCAGTGGGATTCGAGCGATGATGTCGAAGAGACTGAGGTGCCGGAGGAGGTGCATGCGGAGGAGCCCGAGTCCCAGGTGACGCCCGAGATCATTACCGAGCTCGATGTTCTGTATGGCGAACAGCAGCCCTTCTTTGGCTTTGAAAGAGTCAAAAACGGTCCAGTCGTCAGAAAGGACGCTCAGAAACACGAGTCGGTGGACCTAGTGTTTCGTCGAGGCAATCCACGTAAGTGCGCCGAGTCGCATGACTTCCATCACTGACATCCCTCAGTCCCACCACCAGCTCCGGCACCAAGATTCCACAAAGACGGCACCTTCAGAATCATGCAAGTTGCTGACTTGCACTATTCGGTCTCGGACGGCACGTGCCGCGATACCAACAAGAAACCCTGTGTTGGGGATGTTGATACCGCGAAATTGATTGGCGAGGCGCTGGATGCAGAGAAGCCGGATTTGGTCGTGTTCAGTGGGGATCAACTGAATGGGCAAGGGTCATCGTGGGACAGTAAGAGCGTGATTGCCAAGTTTGCCGCGCCTGTCATTGATCGGAAGATCCCATGGGTGGCGATCTTTGGTGAGTCAGGTGGTGCGGCGAAAGTGTGGCGAAAGAGCGAGGCTGATTTAAGTAGGCAATCACGATTCCGAGATCTTGGACGATCGAGCCTACCAGATGAAACTGCTCCAGAGTTTGCCTTATTCGCTGGCGGAACCTGGTCCAAGCGAAGTCGACGGCGTCGGGAATTGTAAGTACATGGACCCGGAAGGGAGCCCGCTAATCCTTTGCAGATCTCGTCAAGATACGCGCAGGCGACGCCTCCCAGATCCACCTCTTCACGCTCTACTTTCTGGACTCGCACTCTCATCAGAAGCGCCGCTTACCGTGGCAGAACCCAGACTACGACTACCTCAAGCAAAGCCAGATTGACTGGTTCCGCAACGAGAGCGCTGCGATCAAGCCGATCGAGCGGCCGTTCACGCCCGATGGCGCGGATGACCTCGGTAAGATCTGGCGGCGTGCGGAGGAGGGGAAGCGACGGCTGTCGCCGCGGGACGAGGAACGGCGGCTGGCCAAGCCGAATGCCATGATGTTCTTCCACATTCCGATCGCGCAGTCGTATGGCCCTGTGGATGCGGACTCGCTGACGGGGGACGCGTTGGATGTCGGGACGCAGCTGCCGGGCGATGGACCGGGAAACTCGAAGACCGAGGGAGGCATGTTTGAACATGGGCTTCTGCAGGCGCTCGAATCAGAGGAGGCAGAGATTGGTCATGCTGTGCCAGAGGTCAAGGTGATCGGACATGGACATTCTCATAGTAGGTCGTCGTAAGGCCCATTGAAGTAGAGCTGATCATTGCGCAGATACCGACAAGTGTCGTCGGAACCACGGTATCTGGGCTTGTTTCGGTGGGGGAGGAAGCTATTCAGGATATGGAGACGTCGAGTAGGTAGCCATCTAGACTGTGGATCTAGGCTGAATCCCCCCCCCCCCTTCCCCGAAAGTTTTGAGCGGCGATACAGGATATATCAGCTGAAGGATTACGGCGAGACAATAGAGACTTATAAGCGGACGGAGTCGGGACATATTATAGATCCTCAGGTTCTTGTTGGGTGAGTGCTTTGCCTTCGATGACGAAGTCACGCTGACCCCTTGAAGGAACGGCGCTCCGGCTGCGTATCAGCCTTGACTCAGAAAGACCGGCAGACAAGTTGTATCTCACCCCTATGTATCCATATTGTAGACGCAGCTGTGACCGATGGATCAGGGCGATGGGAGGCGCCTCAGGCGCATCCCCCGATTGACTGGTATAGCGCTGTCGGGCAAGTCCGATCACGGCAGAATTATTTTGAGAGGCGGTCGTGGTCGAGTCAATGCCATTTTCCTTCCCACCTATATTTCCGAGATCACTGTTCAGGGGGCAGGGACGTTCCAAGGCAGAGGCGCCGGATATCTTCCATCCAAAATGGCGATCCAGAATCCCACCCCACACCAAAAGTCGATATTTTACCGACAGCTCGCCGTCTTGTGGATATGCAGATTGGTCGTAAGTCTCACATCTTGTTCGTCTGTTGTAAAGCTCAATCAGTCCCGCAGGAACCAATATCCATGACGATTCTCTTCCCCTTTATCAATGACATGATGGAGCACGTCCTTCCCGCCGACGTGCCGCGTTCCCGAATCGGCCGCTATTCGGGCTTTGTCGAGAGTGTCTTTTCGTTTGCGAGTTTTCTTTGCATGTACCAGTGGGGCAAGCTTAGTGACACGAAGGGGAGGAAACCTGTCATACTGTCTGGACTGATCGGTATCGCGGCAAGTCTAGTGATGTTGGGATTGAGCAGGAGTTATTGGATGGTGCTGCTGGCGAGGATACTGAGTGAGTCGAAAGCACGCCTTGTGGGACAGCGCTGATGGCGATGCAGGTGGTAGTCTGTGTGGCAACGTGCGTCCCTTCATCCAGGTTCTCTGCTTTGACTCATACCTCGCAGGCCTCCGTTTTGCGAGCCGCACTCGGTGAGATTACCACGCAGGAATCCGAAAACTGGGCATATCCGTTATGGTCCATCGGCTGGGACCTCTCCATCATCATGGGTCCCCTCGTCGGCGCTACCCTTTCCCAGCCCGCGGAGCAATACCCGAATAGCTGGCTAGGCAAGATCGCATTCTTGCAAAAGTTTCCCTTCTTTTTGCCATGCGCAACCGCGGCGGCGTTTGCGCTCATGGCGTTTCTGTTGATCTTTGTTCTGTTCGAGGAGGTGAGTTTTCGGCTTGAAGCATAGGCAGATCTGACGGTGCCGTAGACGCTTCCCGCCAAGGTCAACAAAGGCAAGACCGATGAGCCATCCGAGACGAGCCCTCTAGTGGACAATGCCAAGGTTCCCGAGGAAATCGCACCGGATATGAGCATTCGACAGCTTCTGAGCATCCCGGCAATCCGAACGGTCATGCTCTCCACCTTTTGTAAGTCTGTCAACGCCATCGCAATTTTTTACTAACACATCTGCAGTACTCTGCTTCATCGCGCTCTCATTCGACGCCGTCTTTGTTCTCTTTACCTATTCACCCGTCAAATTCAATGGCCTGGCCCTTTCTCACACCGCCATGGCCAAATGCTTCAGCCTGCGTGGCATCCTCTCCATCGTTCTCTCCCTCCTCGCCCTTCCGCTCGCCCAGCGCAAGCTCGGTCTCGCGACCCTGTACCGCGGTTTCTCAGCATGCTGGATTGCATGTTTTGCGTTGCCACCGGTGATGAATGCGCTGGCCAGGAGGGATGTTGGACAGGGTAGATGGGTATCTGAGAACGGACATTTGGAAAAGATGTGGTTCTTTATGGCTCCGTTGATGGTGCTGTACACGTTGGCCGACTTGGCATTCCCGTGGGTGGAGCCGAGCGTCCTTTGATTGCTTGCGCTGATAATTCGTTCAGTCTCGGCATGATAGCATTGAACGTCGCTGCGCCGGATCCGTCGGTACTTGGCCAACTGAATGGTATCTATTCCAGTATCTCGGCGCTGGCACGAGCGATGGGTCCTGTCACGATAGGGTGAGTAATTCCTTCCCTGGGACCGGATAATGTGCCAAAGCCTTCTATAGATTCATCTACAGCTTTTCTGCGCGCATGCAGAGCCCACTGGTCTGGTTTGTGTTCATGGCGATATCGGTCATCGGAGCTGTTGTGGCCTGGTTCGTTCGAGGTCGTCCGGAGAAGGATATCCATCCAGAGGTCTCGGGGGCGCGAGAAGATTGATGGGCCGCCGCGGCGAATGAGGTATACGGACGGCTCGCGGACGCATGTCTGTTGCTGATATCTGCCATGGCAACAGACGTTGTATAGATGGCATTCATGCGACTATCATATAATGATAGACGAATGATGGACGCTGAGAGAGATTACAGAAGCTAGGCAGCCTGATATGAAGTGGCGAGGGCGGTCACTTGAAAGCCCCTTAGAAGAACGGCGATCCGGACGATGAGGCGGCAGGCCGTATCGCTCCGTATTGGTAAGACGAGCTGTATGACGTCTCGATTATCCCAACGATTTAGCCAGGCGAGCCCTCCTTTACATTTTTGTATACGGTTCAGAAGCTGTTCAACTTTGAAGTTTACAACGTTTCGGCGACCGGTTGAAGTCCTGGTTGTACGACTCCGATCGCTCTCGGTGGATTGTCGGGCTGTTCTACGAGGCTGCTTACACTACGGCCTCGAGATTGAGTCTTTCAGCAGGTTCAAGCGCTACTCCGGTCGCTCTCATTGACATATTCCCAAAACCATCGTGTGCAAAACTGCCTTCCCTGCTAATGAGATCCCCGAACGGTCAGCTGACACTGCTCGCGGCTATCCCGCTCAACAATTTTTAAGTATCCCTTCGCTCGCACGATAATTCCCGCCATTTGAGTCCGCGTCGCACGTTATCGGCGTCCAGCTTCTGCGCGCGCTGGGCGTCACCGCCGGCTATAAACTCCGAGCTGCTGGGCGAGGATTTGGTCAAACAAGCTGCGGCAACGCAAGAGGCAAAGACAGCCGACGGCACTGATTGAGGGACCAGCCGATATCGTCCTGCAAAGAGTGATATACCCAAGACGTTCCGCGACTTTCTCGCTATCTTCCTGGCCAGAGTCGTCTACCAACGCCCGATAAGCGGAACTCGCGGACAAGACACCTTTGCGCGGAACAATCCGGGCCGACGATCGCCTTCCCCGCAGGATTTCTGTAATCAGTCCGTCAGATCAGCGCATGCGGGGACAGCTCAATAGCCACAACAGACAATAGGCCCGCGGGTATCTCGACTGTCAACACCGACGCCCGACGACTGAACATTTCCACCGCCTTCGCCAGATTGTTCAGTCAGCACAGACATCGCTGGAGCGCTCGAACAAAGTCTTCTAGCATCGTGCCGCGCGAAGTCCATCAACGTCTATCAACTTCCATCGACATCCATCACATCCGATAGCACTCAAGACGTATTGCGTCTCCTCTATCAGCAACGAAAAGCTATTACCGGTAACCCCCTTTGTAACAAAGGACGACATCGCAAAACATTCATAACACTTGGCACGTCAGTCGATTTACGATATATTCGACATCGTCTAACACCTTCATCTCGTAGCTCTCTCTCTCTCAACAAGTCACAATGGCGAGCGTGGAAGATCTCATCGCGACGATGAACAGCGGCGTGCACGTCGGGAAGCAAGGATACGACTTGACGGCGCTCCAGGTAAGTTTGTCTTCAGACACATCTTGCCGAAGCTAACGCCTTTCAGGCTCAACTCGCCAAAACACTCGCATACAACCCACACGCAGCCGTCAACCATACTTTCGCACCCTATCAACCCATTGCGGGATCGGCACATATCCCGCCAGCGCCTGTATCGTCGTTGAATTCCCTCGCATCGACGAGCTTCAACGGCACAGCATACCCACAGCGTGCCAATGGGCGTCCGATGCCGACGCCGCAAGTCAGTTTTTCGGGATTCGATGCTGCGATGTATGGTAATCAGCATACATCGGGCTCGGCACCGTACGGCAAGGCCAATGAGATGAGCATCGATGAAGAGGGCGACATGGAGATGGACGATCGGCAAGGGGAATGCGGATGGGTCGCGACGGGTTTTCAGCCGTTACAATACCAGCAAGAACCAGAGAGTCACGATACGACGAATTTCGACATGTCGACCTCGATCGACTTTGACGCGCTCAACCAGATGAGCCCGCGTTCGCGCGCACGACCACGCGCCGCGGCCATGTCGTACGCAGACGATCCACCCGTCGCCATGCACGACGACGACTTTTCAGCATTTGCGTCCGATGCATTCGCACCGGCGGTGACGGATACGTATTCCTCGTCGGTGGATAGCCACCAAGGCGGTGAAGGGCGGAACGGCGTTGGTGTTGCGTCGGGCGAGACGAGTGATGCGACGGCGCCGGCAGCGACGCGTGATGGATGGGAGGCGTTCCGCCGGCATAATAAAGCGGGTGCGGCGAGTGCGTTTGCAGTCACGCCGACAAATAGGACGGCTCCCGGGTCACCCGTGGTGGATCCGATGCGCATGGCCGAGCCGCCGAACTCGCCCTGGGCAGGGAGGCTCAGGAGTCGCGGGTCGGAGTAGGGCCGGGCTTGAACGTAGTTGATATAGGTCCATATATATGGACTTCCAGTGTATCTACGATATGTCTTGTATCACGCCGCCCTGACGGCATCACCCATCTTGCGCACAAGAAACGCCCAAAAGCCATCTACAAGATTTCTATCTCTCCCTTGTAGCCAGTCAAGCGTGATAGTGACGTCTTGCTCATTCGCCTTCGCTGGTGGCGATCGCGCTCTACGGCCCGCATCTGTCGTCATCACACGTATACGTGCACGCAACAATGGCGTCGTCGAAGACTCGCCCGGCCCCTTCCGACGCGCCGCGCGAGTCCAACTGATTGCTCGGGGGGCAACGACGCGCGCGGTTCCCCCTGTATTCTCATCCGGTCCAGCATCCACACCCGCTGCGCGAAGCGCCGCATCGACAATCTCGTTGATAGTAGTGATTCGCAAAACCTTTCCGGTACGTTCGAGAGGACGATAAGTCCATGTGTTCGGCGGGGGAAGGTATTTTGCAATGGAAGGGAAGCCTAGTGGTCGTGTTATCGACTGCAGAGGGATCAGTCTTCGCTTGCGGTAAAAAACGAGGACTCACGTCGGGTAATCTGATATCTGTGAATGACCAGCCGATTATCCACCGGACAGTATGCGCCTGCCTCATACCGAGCAAGACGTAGTTGTCGATCTGAGCGGTGATCAGTTTTCTTGATGGAATCCATGGGCCGGGACTCACGTGTTGTGTCTTAAGGGCGTCGATGAGGGGCGGGATGGAAGAGGCTTTCCCGATAAGGGATGTGTACCATCTGCATACTCGTTAACACTTTACAAGGCAAAGAGATAAGGACTTACAAGCAGCGGTCCCGCGTGCGTGTGCTTTCCGAGATCATGCGACCGATGAATGATACTTCGCCGCCAGGGGTCATCAATTCATTAGTGGCGGCGGTCGGTGCCTGGACAGGATGTCAGTGAGAAACTGCGAGGGTGGTTGCGACGTACGGCGTGTGATGGTAGCGTTTTGAGGCTTCTCAGCTCTTCCATCTCTGATGCTGATTCGTAGAATGGGGGATTGCAGAGCACGAACGTGAACGGCTCTCTGTGCAACGTTAGCGGAAGCCCGAAGGGCGATGTATTACGTACGGATCGGCATCATACGCGATCGCGTCGAATAGCGGAGACGACTCTGACGGTGCTTTGTGAATCTTGACACGAGATATCAAGTCATTCCTGCGTATCGTCTCAACCGCGGAGTCGTAAGATGCATAGTCCAGTTCTGTCACACCGTCAGTATAGGAATTCTAGCGAGAATAGAAAGCGTACCGGTTGCGACTACCGAAGCCGAGGGATGTATTCGAGCGAGAAGGATCGCATAGATTGCACAAGCGCCTGTGCCGCTGATCTGGTTGTTAATACGAGGCTGGAGGGATGCCGAAGAACGTACATGTCAAGGGCTTTCAACGAAGCGGGGGTGAGGCTGTTGAGATAGGTGTGAATATCCAGGAGAAGATAAAGGTAGTCTAGCCTAATGCTCAGACGTGATCAGCCCTTGTTTGTAGCCCTGAACTAAAATTGTACCTGTTGGCCAACTGGAACCGAATGAGCTGAAGAAGACGTGAATATGGCGAGTTGCTCACCGTAGGACACAGACGATTCTCCGGAAGTACGACATCCAGTGCAAAGTCCTTCTTCAACAGACACCTCGTCAATTCTCTCAGCGCTGCGGCATCCTTGAAGTCTATCGTCGGCCCGTTCGGGCTGTTCTTGACGCTGAATGTCTGGTCAGCGGGGATGCGCGATTGGGGCAGGGACTTACAAAGGCCAGAATGAAGGGTAGTCAGAGGCAAGTTTCGTAAAGTCTGGAGGGTTGTCGTGGTAGGGGTTGTTGGGGTGCATGGCGTGTGCTGAAGGGGAGAGGAAGAGGATGAAGGTAGATAGACGATGGCTCAACATCACGTGCCGTGACTGCTGTTTCAGATATTTCGGCGATCGGCGGAGGTTACAAGACCTCCTATCGTCCAGCCTATCCTCCTCTGTCCGGCGTCCTCTCGTTTGCCCTCATCACCATGGTTCAGTGTGCCATCTGTCAGGAGCGCGAGCAAAAGTACAAGTGTCCGGCGTGCCAGGTTCCCTAGTAAGTCCATTCCGGCGTACCTTGGACGTAGCTGACAGCGCGCAGTTGTTCTGTGGCATGTTTCAAACTTCATAAAGGTATGTCCTCTTTCCACTGCGCCTAGACAACAGAGCACCTAATTGATCCTCACAGTCCGATGCGGTGAATCACCCTCCGGCCCGTCGACCGATGCACCGAGACTGGACGTCCCGGCGCCGTCATACATCCCACGTAGCACGAGAACCGCATGGAAAGGGATCACACGATCGCTCGAGTCGTTGAAGTTTCCCGAGGAACAGGAGGATCAGGGGATATGGGATGATCCGTTACGGAGCGGGGAAGTCAAGCCGCTTCGTCGGTCGGAATACCTTGATCTAGGTACGGTCGCGAGCTCACTCGCGGTTTCGAGCGCTGATTATGTCTCCCCCTGCAGCAAAGTCGCAACAGCTGCGTCAGCTCCTTGCACCACCAGATCCCTCCGCACCACCCTACGCAAATGCTCAGACACACATCCGAACGCTCCTCACCCACCTCGCGGGAATTAAGAATCTCAAAGAGAGGGAAGACGCGTTGGCGAGGTGTCTGGGGATGGAGGTGCCACGTGCGCAGCCGGTCGTTGGGAGGGGCAGAGGCAGGGGCGGCAAAGCACAAATGACGTCGCGCGGGGAAGGGTTCTACATTCCCGATCCGCAAACCACCCGGAGCTCGGACCCAAAGACGAAAGGCACGGAGGAAAAGTCGAAGACAAAGTCTAAGGATCTGTATGTTGGCGCGCAGGAGCAAGAGATGATGCGTGCGTTTGCAGAGGTCGTCAGGCGGGTGCTTGAGCGGGATCAGGAGGGGACGAGGGAGGAGAACGGGGAGGGAAGAGGGTTGAAGCGCAAGGCCGAGTGGGAGCTCTAGGCGTTGCGTTTCCCCGAATGGGTTTCAATCTGCAATTCAACCTTGGCAAGCCATCGCCCCTATGGATCGGATGGATCCTCTCATGTGCAGTATACAAGCATTCACATCGCTGTCTTCGCTGCCGGAGACTGTGCCCGTAGATTGGAGAATACGTGAAACAGACAGTGTTGTATCGAAGATCATTCACGCTTATACGGATTTGGATTCGGCTTTCATCCTGCCAACAAGGACTGGTCATCCGTACCGCTTGATCTGTCAAGCGAGACTCGGATTTGCGAGCGGATCGTTCTTCGAATCATTTACAGCGCACGCTCCTGTGGCCTGTTATGGCCCAAAATTCTTGATGACGGCGTGCATAGGGGCGAAGATATTGCAGAGTTGATGAATCACAATGGAAGGGGCCAGGGGAGGGTTAACCCTGGCGAACCGAGCGCAACGGCAAGCGGTTCCTCGGGCTCAGAGGCGTAAAGAAACTCTCCTTGTTGCATGTCGCTCGGTGCCGCTTCTATCAAGGATGTATGTCAGTATGTCAATTGCCTTTGTTTCCAGGTCTCTTTGATCAGGCCATGTTGCAGTGTTGGACTCTGACCAGCTCCTCGAGCACAGTCATCATCATCAAGGTTTGTTGGCGACCGCGCATACGACGGACTTGATTCTGACTGAAGACCGAGTCATGAACGGCTGACCGATTCCCTTTCATCCGTAGGAGATACAACAACATATCATTCAGCAACGCGGCTGTTACTACCAGTCGTATCATTCTTTCATCTCCGCAAAGTCTATTGTAGATTGCGTGACTTCGGGTAAGTCGTCTGATAATACTTCAAACCGTCACGGGTTGGAAGCGAACAATGAGATCCCCATAGTTCCTCATGCTTCATGATCTCGGACGCAAGATCGCCAAATGTATTGGAAAAGGCTGTCCTCCGAATGATTTGCTAATGCTTTCCGCGGAAGAGATAGTCTTCCATGTACGTGTTGCGAGGGTATTTGAGTTGGAACATGTCCAGCGCCTCGTTCATTGTCATCACCATTTTCAGTCGGAGCGTTTAGCCAACCGGCAACTTTCGAGCGCTCCTCTTAGCTTGCCGTTCGCAGATTTTTGGACCATTCAATGACTGTCGGATGCGCAAACACCTTGGACGGGTGGAAATTCTGCACTTCGATCGTGTCCATGGAAGTCGCTCGTCTAGGCGCGATAGGTGTCAACTGGACAATAACGAGCATATCTCAGTACTCTCAGTACTCACGACAGCGCGACGTAAGCCTGACCCTTCTCGAAGCTTTGCGCCAAATCAACTTTCATTCGCGGTATCGTCATCCCTTGAGACTTGTGGATACTGATCGCCCACGAATTGATGAGCGGAATCTGGATTCGTTTTGCTGGCGGAGAAGCAGGTCAGATCGCGTGACGGCAAATAATGATTTCTCTCACCCTCCATCGTTCCTTTCGCCGAGGTCAACTCGAACTCAAAAGGCTTGACGAGCATCTCCATACCGTTGGTGAACTAGCATGCACGTCAGCAAGGCGCTACCATGGCATCAAGGAACTTGCCCTGACAACCGGCCACAAGCAGTTCTTATTGTCGACATCCCATCTCCTCACCGGAACGCCTTTCAGCATCTCGACAGGCTTCTCAACGACAGGGGGGATGTCAGGAATCATTTCATCCTCATCGTCCGTATCCCATCCCGTTGTCGAAAAGGCCGCGGCCTGCTTGATGGCTCGTGCTTCTCGCTCGTCCTTTTGCACATCGGTCAACACCGAAGGAAGCGTCAAAACGGCGTAATCTCCTAGTGCGGCTGCGACCTACTTTGGCTTTCTCTGCTTCCTCGCCCGGAGGTGGAACGGCTAGATCAGAGCAATCAGCTGATACCTTTTCGAGAAGAGGCCTAGCTTACCGGACTCTCGTTGAAAGCCGGTGATGATTCCACTGATATCAAGTCAGCTCGCAGATGCAACAATGAGGCTCTTCACTCACAGTGATCCGTTATACAAGCCCGTCTCACCCCCCTTTATGTTTGTAATAAGCATGACTTGACATCCGACTTTGAACTCGACCACAGCGGGCGCTTTGCCGTATTGGTCCAGTAATTTGACCGCAGCTTCGTGGGTGTGCAACGTGCCTGCTGTCTTGTGGCTGCAGGTGGTGTAAGCCACTCTATAGTCACGGCCGAAAGCTGAAGCTTACCCTGGTACATCTCGCGAGACATACATCTCCGTAATGCCGCTCAATGCCTTGAGTCGACGCTGATTCGCATCTTCCGCTTGACGTTTGATGGGATACTAAGGGACATGAGCACCATTCGCCAGAGGACACTCTCCGCTCACAAGCTCTGTCGCCTCGATCCCGTCATCATACCTGACAGGCCTCGCGAGCATCGCAAACTTTCTCGCCGAGGAAGAAGAGAGCGTCCCTGTCCTCGCTTCATTCAACATCTGCACAAAGCCTGGAAGAGGGGATGAGCGAAAGATCTACTCCGAGACGGTTCGCGCACCTCCAGCTTTCTGTCGGAACACTTGTGTCAAACCGAACACCTTCGGGATGCACCTATTCCACGTCTTCGCTTGAAAGGCAAAGACGGATGAGCCACTGTGACGATCCGGTACAGGAGGCAACTGGAAAAAGTCGCCACACCTAGCACACACACGCCATGCATGAGTCTGGGAAGCTTATCGGCCAGGAAGGACATACAAAACGAGCTACGAAAAGATGATAAGCAGATGACCTGCATCATTCCTTGTCGACTCACTTGAATTCCTCCAAACGGCTTCGATGAACCGCGAACCAATCGCCCCACTTCCTCAAGCTTGTCCCAAAATCTGCCATCAATCATACTGACTGAATGTTACCATGTCAGTTCTTGCATCTCAAAAGCCGGAAGCAGACCTACTCTCATCGATTATAAGCACATCCGTCTCCATCCACCGTTTGTACGCCGTGTCGGCATTCTTTCGTTGTGCTCCTTCCCGCTTCATCTTTTTCACAAGGAAGTCTGGCTCTCCCGGATTGATACCGACGCCCGCCCAGGAATGAAGGGTAATACCGCCGATAGAAACGCCCGCGATACCGGTTGAGGCAGTGACAGCTTCGAACACAGGATTAGTCGAGAGGAGACAGTGCCGACCAGGGTACTTGCCGACTTTCTTCTTGACCAGGCGTCCTTTTGAGTACGTCACAGACGATCTCAACTGTTCGATGATCTTCTTGAGCAGGAAACTCTTCCCGGTGCCAGCGGAACCCGTGAAAAACAGGCTTTGACTGGACCGGAGGTCAGCCTCGATAGGAGGTATTTCCATAATGGCAACGAACCCTTGCATGACCATGTCCAATACTTTCTGCTGTTCATCTGATAGCGGCAGCTGCCCTTCCGCTTTGGGCTTTACTTCCTGCGTCGGATCATCGCCGGATTCTTTTGCATCGAAATAGGGTTCCGCTACCATCGTCCGATCCGTATCCAAGAGCTGAGCTGATGGATTAACGCCGACATCAATCACATCCGCATTCTTCGAATCCACCTTCGCATCCTCGGCAGCCGCCTTCACTGGACTTGTCAAGTCGATAGCGCCCTTCGGTACATCAGGCAAACCGACATGCGCCTTCTTCTCCGGCGAAGGCGTAAATCGGTACTTGTCAAGCTTTTGAGCTGTTGCTGGCGCAATCTCAAATCCGTCCAGATCCAGGCTGTACGTTCCCGATAAAGGCAGCGGAGAGAGCTGCGACGAACCATTCTCCGTTCGGATTGGGATACTGCTAGACGACTGGACCTGCCGAACGGGGTACGGCGTCCAGCGTGATTTCATGGCCGGGTTTTCGCTTGATCGACAACGTTGACGTGAGCCCGAATGAACTGTAGGTGTCGCCCGGGAAAAGGTCTTGAACTCTGTAGCAGGCTTCGAAGCGCTGATTGAGCTCGACGCGGTGATGCGTGTGTTTGATGGAGGCTCCGCTTGCATCGAGTCCATCGCATCCCACTCGTTCTCGTAGTCTTCGTCGTCGGGGAATTCCATGATGGATCGTCGTGGTGGAATGTCTTATGAGGTGAACCTGAAGCCAATATTGTTGCGATATCTCATTGAACCTCGAGCAACTTTGGATGAATTGTTGGACGCTCGACGCGTTCAGGCACTTCGTGTTTCACATTGCAGGGGGGGGGGGGGGGGGTGCGCCCGCTCGAAGGCTCCGGATTCTCGATACCACCTTCGATACCCAGCCCGAGATCCTAGCTTCACGGGTTTCAACGTCGCGTCTCTGTGTCTCTACAACATTGAGGCGGACAGCGAAACTGTAAGAGCGCGTATAGTGACACTGCTGAGCTTTGTAACGGAGAAATTCTAGGAGTCATGCAAGATGTTCCCCCCTCCAGGATTGCGAAGAGACCTCCGGCATCTTGATTATGAATCGCGCATTGATGGCTTCGATCGGACACAAGAGTAACCTGACACTTTCCTTTTGCTTTCCTTGTTTTCTTTCCTTCTCTATATCCATTGTTAACATTTAATCGGCCGACTTGCAGATGTCGACAAACTCGGGCTTCAACGAAGCACCGCCGACCAAGAATCCGTCAATGTCGGGCTGGTGAGCTGCAGACACGGAATGTCGAAATCAGCTGGAAGATGAGACAGGGCGGGAGGAACAAACGTACCAAGTTCTCGGCAGTTCTTGCCGTTGACACTTCCACCGTAGATGATTCGGATGCTGTCGGCGACCTTCTGACTAACCTTCTTGCTCAACCACTGTCGGAGCTCAGCGTGGACTTCCTGTGCCTGCTGAGGAGTGGCAACCTGCGGCAATGTACTCAAGTTAGCTGTGTGGAGGGTAAGGAATCTACGGTAACGCACAAGACCGGTACCTAAAACGAATCGTCAGCTCTGTTTCGACTTTCGCAGCCAGTCTGCTCACCAATAGCCCAAACAGGCTCGTAAGCAAGAACGACGTGTCTACCAGCCTATCAGTATTTCCCCACAAACTACCCGCAACGCACTCACTCCCAGTCCTTCTCGTCGATTGTCTTGGTCACGGCTTCCAACTGCCTCTCGTTGACCTCCATCGTGATACCCTTCTCCCGCTCCTCCTTGGTCTCACCAACACACAGAATCACCTTCAACCCAGCCGAGATGGCGGCCCGGGTCTTATCGGCGACAAACTTGTCGGTATCACCGAACATGGATCGTCGTTCCGAGTGACCGAGGATGACCCATTCGACACGAGCGTCAATGAGCTGCGAAGGGGAAATTTCACCGGTGTAGGCACCCGAGTCGGCGGTGTAGCAGTTCTGGGCGGCGACCTGCGCAGGAGGGCGGAGGGCGTTCTTGACCTGCAACAAGTAGATCGAGGGAGGAGCAACGACGACCTCTGTGAGGGCGGTTAGCGAGTTAATCGGCTTTGGGAGTCGCGGAGCTCACCAGTCTTGCCGTCAAGGTTGCCGTTGTTCAACTGCTCGATCAAGGCGTTGATCATGTCGACGGTACCGTTCATCTTGAAGTTACCTCCGACAAAGAACCTTCGGTTGGGGTTGACCATTTTGATAGATATTTGGGTGCGGTGTATTGATTTTGCTACTGCGGGTACTGTATGCTGGCCTCGAGGACAAGCGACGATGCGATATACTACGATTCTATATACCTCGACGACGACTCCGACCCTTCAACCGGACCTGTGACGAATAGAAGGCCGGATCGCTGCCAGGCGGTCATCGCAATGGGCCGCATTATCTTCCTTTTGCTTCCGCCAGCGCTTTTTTCCCAGCATACAGTATAGGGGTCGCATTAGGGATTCTTCGAGTGCGATTGAGTTTCGGGCGTTAGGCCGAATAGCGACGATGAGCTCCGACATGGGCGAGGGAGCAGGCGAGGTGGTGTTCGTGAGGTCGTGGTATCGATGTGTGCAGCAGTCCTGCTCTCATGCTCGTGGATAGCTATAGGTAACTGTGACACACAACCCGCCGTGGCTGATTACAAGGCATCTACGGGAATGATGTTACGCTCTGGACTACTTAGTTGGCGCTTGCCATATGTCCACGGGCTTTACTGTTCGACGAGGACTACGGCAAAAGGCTGGTCACCCATCAGAGCCGCCTTCGCCCCACAAACTATCCGCATACTGCTTTCGCAGCAGCGTAAACGCATCCTCCCCCTCGTCCGGAAACGTCTCGGCTGATCCCATATGCCCCAAACCCTCCGGCATCTCACCCCATCGGACCTGCCTCTGGCCCGCCGTAACCCACATCCTCCAACGCTCTCTCACCTCATCGCCTTCCTTTCGCGCGATGACCCACGATCCCATCGCCTCCAAGGACGTCCCGCGACAGCTGATCGCGAACAGAGCCGCGCGAATGTCCTTGAATATTCGCTCGACGGCATCCTGAAATTCCAGTCGTGGCGCTGCATCGGAAACTTGAAATTCGAGCTTGAGGTAAGCGTATTCCGCATGTATGAGGAGCAGGGGTTGGTACTGCAGGCGAATCAGCCGCTGGCCAAGCTTAAACGACGTGAACGTACACTCTCGACGCATCCCATTACTTCCTCCAACAACAACCCGCGAACGCTGATCATCATTGCCACCGTACCCTGAGGCAACGACATGACCAGCCTTAGCAAATCAACAAACATCGCCGTGAGGAGATCCGGATCCAGGCGAACGTCAAGCGGAGACCGGAATTCGATGATGGTGAGAGGGTAGGGGAAACAGTCGTTGAGTCGTGTCCGAGCGGTTCGCGCGAGATCAGAGGAGCTGACGGGTGCGTACTGCGCTGGAGGATCGGAAATATCGTAGGTGTCTGTCTCGGTGAGGCTGCGTCCGTCGGGGTTGTATTCATTCTCGAGCAGAAGGTCGTCCTCGAGGTCGTCGTCGTCGTCGTCGTCCACATCCTCCCACTCTTCCTCCTCATCTCCATTTCCGATTTCCCGCGCATCGGAATCTGCCCTTACGCGAACAAACGCCGACGTCGCCGACTCCATCACGACAACCTTCCAAGGTGGTCTGATCAACGTCTCCCCCAGTACGCCCGGTACCATACTCAACAACCTCAACACGCCCTCGGCATCTTCCGTCCCCGGTCTGAATTCCGCGGAGATGCAGAGATATGGCTGAGAAACGACAAGTCGTGGTCCGGTACGAAAGTCATCGAAGTAGACGAGGGCTTTGAGGCGTGGAAGGATGTGGTTGAGTGAGGGAACAAAGGGATAGTCGTCTTCGAGAAAGAAGCCTTTGTGTTCCTTATCGAACGCATACGGGGGGACGAGGATATACCTTTTGCATTTCAGCAAATGTGAGTACACGGCGCCGACGAAACACTCACTCGGTATACCTCGCAGCATCCGCATAGATCAGCTCGCTCCACCTTTCCCCTATCTCGCTAACAAGCACGTCGTCCTCCGCGGTCTTACTGTCCGGGTTTCTCGGCGGGTTCCAAGCCGTCACTGTTCGCCAAAGGATCGGCGTCGTCTCCTGTCGGACAGCATGGGATGTTACGGCGAGGGATGCGCATGTCGCGTGTGATGAGGAGAGAGTGAGGTATTCTGCTATGATGGCGAGAATGTCAAGTGGAAGGCGAAGGGTGTCATCGACGGTATCTGCAAAGGTAGATCAGACCCAGCCCTGAATAGAACGAAGGCAGGGAACGGACCTTGGGAATAGTCACTTGCGACGTCGTCGATATCTTGTGTTTCGATTTGGGCTTCGCAATCCCATTTCTGTGGCGGTACACCGGGAATGGGATGGTGAATTGGCATCAGTTCGGGGTCCTCCCTAGTACGGACAGGCATGGCCAAGATGGTGAAGTAGAGTCGGACATCACCACAACAGGCAGAAGTGCATGCTTGAGAGAGATCATCACTGAACATGACGAAGCGACAATCGACCGGAAGCAAATGTATAGGACAATAAGTGAATTGATGAGTGAACTTCAACTTTCTTGCGTTCCGCGACTCCTATTCTTCTGATCTCCCTCGCCAGCCAGATTTCACAACATGCTCGGACGAAATCGCTTCTCCTACGAGGAACCGGAGAACGCTCGACGCCTGATGGCACAACTCGGCCTCGGGGACACTCTCGGCAACGACGCCGACGAGGAGCGCGCCTGCGCAGGATTAGGAGAACGTACTCGTCGCCCTTACGGAGGAGTAGCCGAGACAACAGAAACGTTTGAACGTGGAACTTCTCCCAGCTCTTTCGATAAGCCGGTAGTGGCTACGGGGTTTCTGGATGCCACGCCCAGCGAGTCGTCCAGCGGCCACGCAGTTCATCATGATGATCCCCTCCTCGACGCCATCATTGAGTCATCTCGCGCTCAAGTCGAATCCATGGCGAAAGAGATCATGCAGTGGAAACGCACCGTTGATCAGAAAGATGCGGAGCTTGCGTACTTGAGGGACGTTACCAGGCGGCTAATGGCGGAACGGCAGGAGATGGATGATCAGATCAAGGCGATTCGGAAAATCGTTGAGCCGAAGCCGGAGGAGAGGGAGTTGCCGCCCTTGCGGCCACACAATCTGCCGGACGTGAAGGTCAACGTGAAATCGGAGGAACCGAAAGTGACGGTGAAGCCTCCCCTGCAGAGCAACCCAGACAACACGGCCAACAAAAGATTTAACGGAACTGCCAAAGCGCAACCTTCACAGGATAAATCCGCTGGAAACCCCAATCCTTCAGTGACGTCAGAAGAGACTAGACCTAGACGTGCACCTTACCGCTACCGCGGATCACGCAAACCACACCATCCTCGTGCCGACGCCCGTCCGCGACGTTCAAAAACGATCTTTGATCTTCCGAAAGCTGCCATCGAGAGTATCGTCTGGTACCTTTCTCCGCCACCGAACCCGCTCCTTCGCTCGGAACCCCTACGCGAGACGAGCGCGCTGTTTGATGAGGTATGGAACGCTCACTTGGATGCCTGGGCAAGAACATGCACGCGCTTCAGTAGGATCTTGAGGGGGAATTATCGGTGGAAGGTGTTGAAGTTTGATGATGAGGATCCCATGGGATGGCATGAAAAGGTGGAGCGGATGCCACCCAAGATACGGCCGTTTGTGCAGTAAGCGCGATGAATGCTATGCTAGGCGGGTGCTGACGACGCCTTACAGAGCTCTCGAATTCGTGCGCACCGAAACCGACATCTCTTTCGAGATCAGTACCGATAGGGATGACTACGACGATTACGCGCGCCTCTTTCCTAATCTCCGGGCAATCCGACATCACGGGCAAATTAAACGCCTCAGAATCACGTCCAATCTTTCCGATTACACATACGATCATCCGCTCGAGGTCGTCGATATGGTGCACAGTACGAGTCTTGTTGGTGACAACGATCTAAAACCCGACGCGAAACCTACCCCTCTCAAGACGTTGATCCTGCGCGACGGCCAAGCCCTTCCGACTGACATGATCTACGCCGACCTCAAGCCATACCGCCGTGACAAGCCTGACGCCACTTGGCTCACACATGCTCTCGCCCACTTTACCGGGATCGAGAATCTCGTGGTTCATTTGCGCTTGAAAGACGACGCTTCGCTTGTAGAACGGGAAAAGACGCCGTTGCGGGTCTTGCGTGGAGTGGAACTGCCTGTGTTGAAGCGAATCGAGTTGCATTTCGTATTGCCGTATGCGTACGGCGCGAGAGATGTTTCCATGCTGGTGCGTTGCGCCTCTTTTCTTGTGGATTGAAACTGACAGTTCCCGTTCAGAACGGCTTGCAAAACTTCTTCAAGTCCTTCTCGTCCGATATTGAACAGGTCGCACTGATCGTCACCCTCGAACCCGCCGCCATCATCAAAACACAAGTCACGCGCTTCCGTCGCCAGCACCGCCCCGCCCATCTCACATACTGGGGAATCGTCAAGACGCACTACATCCCGCCCGTCGACCGGCTTGAGAAATTCGTCGTCAGGCTCGTTAAGGATCTGCCACGACTTACGTCGTTTGAGTTCCGGGTCGAGGACAATAAAGCCGATCCAGAGCCGCTTGTGCGGTACTCGGCCAATGTCGATGCAGCGGGCAGGGCGCTGGACAAGGTGTATAAACATCGAATGCCCAAGGGATACCCTGAAATGCAGGGCTTTTGGGAAGGGCAGAAACCGGAGAGCTTGTGGGCTTGATGAAACAAGCATAGCTTGGCCTAGCAATGTCCATTGATCTATACAACTGTTGTCTATGTTCATTATATGCCACCTGTAACCCGTCAAACAATAACCTCCCCCGAACGCTCTACTCCATCCCTCTTCCGCTGATCTTCCGCCAACGTTTTGGCAAAATTCGAATGGGCCCTGATCTTTGGTCCGTAGAAAAACGCGATGAACGGTATCACTGCCAGTATGGTGGCTAGACAGCCGAACAGCGTCGTTCCCCAACGCGGTGTAAGATTATTGTAGAGCCGTCTTGTGAAGAATGTGAACGATCCGGCGACCAGGTTTCGCAGCGCGGATTGAGCGCTGAGTGCTGACGAGGCATAAATGGTGTATGAGTCGGCCAGAAAGTTAAAGACGCCGACGTAGATGGCGAAGATTCCGAAAACGACGACGGTGATGCCGATACATGGCGCGATATACGTGATATGTGGGAACGTTGCAGATCGTCAGCGACGCGCCGTACCCATCCACATTGAGCTCACAAGTCCACGCATAGAGGAAGCATCCCATTGCAAAACACACTCCACCAAACATGGCCGCATACAACCGAGCCTCAGGACCTCGAGTCGCGACATTTTTGCGATAAAGATGCTCTTGATAAAAGTTGAAGCAGAACGACAGGATCGTTCCGATTCTGTTCTGAGTCAGCGGTCGGTCACACCATTGAGGAAGGTACTCACATCATGGTAAGATACACCAATCCCGTTCTACCGATGTCAAAGTCGTAGAGGCCTTGAAAAATCAAGGGTATACTGACGGTAAGGGCGTAGAACACGCCCCAAGCGAGGGCGGCCCACAGACTGAAGAATAGGACGATGGGCTCCGTGAATAGCAGCCCTGCGAGATGTCAGTCCTCATACATCGGGAAAGCTTGCTGTCTTACATAGCGGTCGCAGCGAACTAGCCTTGATGAGCTCGACGAGCTTTGGCTTGTTGGCTTCGGAGCGCGCCATGTACGTTCCCGAGTCGGTCGCTTCCGCCAACTTTCTCTTGCGCGCGGCTTGACGACGCAGAATGACGCCTTCCCTGGTTTCCGGGATCGACATGATAGATGGCAAGCAGACGCCAAACATGATGACCTGCATCCACTGGATCCAGCGCCATTCGAGGTCCGGGCGGGCTTCAACCCATGACATTGCGAGGGGGGCGACACCTGGATCGCGGTTAGTATGTTTCGCGAGGCGTCTTCAGCGCACACAACACAGCCACTCACTATTGCCGAAGAAGCAGATAAAGGAAAACAAGGCCATCTTGAGCCCGCGCTCAGAAGTGATCCAGATATCTGCCAACGTGCCTCCCACCACGGACGCTCCGGTCGAGCCCATCCCACCTTGTAAAAAGCGAAAGGCAAGCAGCATGCTCATGTTTTGTGCTCTACCAGATCAGCATCCAGCCAGACCTCACGGTGTTCCGTACTCACTTGATAATCGGAAAGAAGAACAACCAAAAGAGCAACCCCGTCACCACATAGAGCGGTCTCCGACCCATATCCTCGCTCAAGCCGCTCAGGACCAAAGGGAAAAGGGCAAACCCCCAAACGTATAGACCGAATCCGGCGGATGTCTGCAGGGTCGTGCCACCGAGATCTCTTTGCAAACTCCCTTCCCCAATGGCATAAGCGCCGGTGTTCCAGTTGGTAGCGATGGAAAAGGTGAATGCAACGCAGGTGATGATCCATTTCTTGCGATTTGAGAATGCAAGGGGATCGCGATGTGAACGGAGGGAAAAGTCGACCTGATGGGAATCAGCGATAGAGCAGGTCTGACGTGACCTAAACCTACCCATATTGTTTCGTCCTCCCTGGTATACAGAAACCCATCCTCCTGCCAAGAGTCTTTCGGCGGGTTCTCAGCATTCTTGCGGCTCTGCTGTCTACACAGAATGTCATTGTCGATGAGTTCGATTTCTTGTTCAAAGATGCTTTTCCTGGTAATAGCCCTTGGAGGGGAAGCGGGAGTGTCGTGTTTCATGGCGAAGCGATGATTGCATGAGTAGACTATGTTATTCAAGCTGTCACTCGATTGTAGATATACATTGTCCCGTCAATTCAGCTAGCGATGACAGCAGACGACGACATTCTGACGGTATAGACATTTTGGAAATGGTTGCCGTAGCTAACTTACAAATGACTGGAATGTCTCTGCGTCGTCGGTGTTCTCCTAGCTCTAACTAGCCCTGTATCTCAACGCCGCGCAATAGTGACGGGACTCCAGAGGGTCGATTGGAAAACGGAGCACGCTACGGAGACTCACCGCCAGTCACGACTTCCGTTTCCGAGCCGGGCACCGGACCGATTGCGGGATCGCAGATGACGCGGGATACGATTTTCCAACAACTCTTCTAACTCTCCCTCGAAAATAGAGCTGTCTATAGCCCGTCAATCAGGAGTTTTGCAGTATCATACGGAAACCTAGCGTCCAGCGTGACATCCTTGCTACGGCAAAACGACTTTCAATCCCAAGGGACGTCTCAGCTCCTTCGTCGCGCAGCCATCGTCCCGCACAAGCCGGGTCCGAGATAAAGATCGATGGAAATAGCTGATCCATCGGGTGGGTTGGAATACCTGGATATCTGGAATATCTAATTGAATTGGAAACAAGGAAGAAACGTCTATGTACAATCGCCAGTAATGGTTGCGTCGTGGTATTCGAGCATGGTACGTATACAGTGAAATATATATTCTCCTTAAGCGACACCTTTGGTGGCAGACTTGGACAAGAGCTGTGCCTTTTCGATCTGCTGCTGACCTGAGCGAGGGGTTAGCTGAAAATATTTCAAGGCATGGGGCCGCGCACGTACTTCGCTTGGCGAGTGCCTTCTTGTAATCGACAATCGTGATGTCCTCCTTGGTCAAGTTGATGACCTTCTTGTCCTTGACCTCCCACAACTCCTCTGCAACCTGCGAGATCAATCGGAAATCGTGCGAAACGATAACGACACCGCCCGAGAATTCCTTGATAGCAATGGCAAGCGAGTCAATCGACTCCATATCCAAGTGGTTGGTCGGCTCATCGAGCAACAAGATGTGCGGGTGCTCGAGCGCCAGCATGGCGAAAACGACTCGGTTCCTCAGACCGTCCGAGAGCTGGGAAATCGGGCCCGTCTGGTGGGCGCCCGTCACACCGAATCGACCAATCTGCTGTCGCCAGAACTGAATATCCTTCTCGGGGAATTTGCTCTTGTACGTCGCCTCCAAGTGTTCGATCGGAGACTTGTCGTACGGCAGCTGATCGGCCGAGTGTTGCGAGTACTTGGCGAGCTTCAATGCCGGGTGCTTGGAGATGGTTCCCTCGCATGGCGAAAGCTGACCGGTGATCAGGTTGAGCAAAGTGGATTTACCGGTACCGTTGTCACCGACAATGGCGATTCGCGAGTCCATGTCGATACCGAAAGACAGGTCCTGGTAAAGGTAGTCCTTCTTCTGGCCGGAGTAAGAGAATGCGACTTCGTTGAAGGCAATGTTGGGTGGCGGCAACTTGGGCACATCCTCAAAGTTGAATCGCAAGACCTTTGGCACGTCGACCTTTTCGATAAGACCGGCAGCCTCCATCTTGTCAATAATCTTTTGCTTGGACTTTGCCTGCCTGACCAAGTTGGCATAGGTACCGGCAGAGGCGATGAACTCTACAAGGGGGTCAGCCAAGTCGCACAACGACTGATCTATACTCACTCTTGATGTGTTGGATTTCATCCTGCTGCTTCTGGTACGCCTTCATCTGGTTGGTCTCGTTCTCGCTCTTGGTCCTGACATAGGTGGTGTAGTTACCACCGTAGTAAAGCAGCTTCTTTCGCATGGTCAAGTCGATAATGTTAGTGCAGACCGTGTCCATGAAATCTTGCGAGTGCGAGGTGAAGATCAAGATGTGGTTGTACGTCGATAGGTAGGCTTCCAACCAGACGACGGCACCCAGATCCAAATGCGACGTCGGCTCATCCAACAGCAACAGATGCGGCTTGATGAACAATGCTCGCGCCAAAGCGACACGCATCCTCCATCCACCACTCATATCCTTGGTCGGCTTGGCCATCATCGTCTTGGTGAATCCCAAACCGCTCAAGATCGCGCCTGCCTTGGCCTCGAATGTGGCCGGGTCCAACTCTTCGAGTTCCTCGTACACGGTCTCCATGGCGAGCTCGTCCACGTCGTCGGCCATGGACATTTCCTCGGCAAGCTTTTCGAGACGCTCGACCTTTTCACGGGCAGAGGCGATGATGTAGTCAACGGCGTTGACGTCGGATGGCTCGACGGCACCTCGGACGAGGTAGACCTGGAAGATGTTAGCAATAGCGGAATCGGAACATCCAACACACTCACATCGATGTGGTCCGGAATCTCGACATCCCGTTCGGCAATACTTTGCAGGAACGTACTCTTGCCACTTCCGTTCTCACCCAACAGACCGTATCGCTGGCCATAGTTCAGACTGATCTCGGCGCCTTCAATCAACAATCGGCCGTGGAACGACAAGCTGTACTGGTCAATCTTGATATCTCGACTCTTGGGGTCCGAAACCAAGACACCGTTGGCGGATCGGTCCGTGGCCGTCGAGAGCTTGGCCATCTGCGCGGCAGCCGAGTCACCGAGGTCTTCGGTGGATCCATTGGCGGAGAGGTTGGTCATAGGCGTTCCGGTGGCAGAGACATCGGTGGACGCCATGGCGCTCGAGGAGCCCTTTGCGGAGGCCTTGGCAGCCTTTTGGAGCAGGAATCAGCTACAACTTGCTTGCGAATCGCCTCGCACTTACCTTTTCTGCCAATCGCTTTTGCTTTGATGCGGAGGGAGCCATGGTGTGTGTGGTGGTACGGTAAGGGTATGCAGGCGGTACGACACTGCTTTTGGGTAGCTGACAACGTTTCAAGGCGAAACGACGTCAAAGAAAGGAACTTGACCAGTCAGCGGCGTTGAAAAAATCAGGCTAGAGCGATCGAGACGGGGGCGCGCGGCCAGAGTCGGCGAGGAGCGAGAGGAGGTGTTTTCCACGCTATGCTTCGTCGCGATCACAAGGAGAGTATCCATAGATGCATCATCATCCTTCCGTCGCTCTATCGCCCTTCTTACTCATCCCCTCAGCCTTCCACCATGTCCCGAATCTCCCAGCCAGAACTCAAAAAGGTGAGCTTCCCGGCCTTCATACCGACTTCGCAGACTAATGCGTTCCCGTACCGCAGTACATGGACCGTCGGGTCTACGTCCACGTTCAGGCGAATCGCGCAATGTCCGGCGTCCTGCGCGGGTACGACATGTTTCTCAACTTGGTCCTCGAGCAGGCATTCGAAGAGTTGGGTGCCGGAGAGAGGAAACCGTGTGGAACAGCGGTGAGTGGTTGATCAGTGCATGGGCATTCGAGGCGGGTACGAAATAAGAAGCTGATGGTCTCGGCTTGTGCGCAGATCATCCGTGGAAACTCGGTAGCATCGCTCGAACTAGTGGACGCCCAGAAAGTGTACCAGGAGCGTCCGCCAATGGGAGCACCGAGGATGTAGATGGGGAATGAGATAGGAGACGATGGGCGTTTGGGTGAACGAAGCGGGGTACAGGAGGATCTCGCAGGTACAGTCTAAGCGGGACGGAAAAGAAGACACGGCGAGAACATCGCATTCTGCTCGATGTTGTACAACCAATCGATATCATTGGACGGCAGCGGAACGCACAAGTCCGATGTTTCAGCCTCGGCACAGGACCCCGGAGTGAGGTCTTCACATGGATCCTTTCACGAATACAATGCCTGCCACACTTCATCCAGCCACATGGGCACATCTCCCTTCGCTCGCGCCAAGCTCTCCCCTAGATCCCGCTCATCGACTTTCCCGCTGACCCATCCCCCTTCCGACGCATCCGTCGTCATGCTCACGCTCAGCCCTTCCCCATCCGGTTGTACCTTGAGCGTCATCATGACCGGCATCTCCGTTGCCGAAGGTGTACGTAGTGGGAACGAGAAACTGATGCCTTGTTCGTCAAGGCTAACGATGATAGCGAGGTTTTTCGGTCTTGTGGCGGTTCCTGGAAGAGTTTCGGGTTCATCTGAGCGTTTGCCCAAACAATGCGGACAAGGGTCAACCTACCCGTCAACAATGCGTCCAACTCGTCGTCCAGATCCCCTGTCATATCAGAAACAGGCTGCTCCTCGCTCACACAGCTTCTCAGAAGATGCGCGGTCCACAAAGCCTTACGTACAGCCTGTAGCCCATCAACCCTTGTCCCTGAACAAAAACGCATGAAACTTACTCTCGTCGTCGCGATGATATCTTCCTTGGACCGTACGCCAATGCAGTCCACGTACATTCCCGCAACTCGGCTACGCGGGAAGAGAAAGGACTGGTTGAGCCCCGAGGCGCCTTGGAAGTGGTACGATCTCGATACATCGATCTAGGCTTGAATGAGCCAGAGGTTCCCGTCGTATCGAGACATCACTCACCCCACAGAGACTCTCCAGCGTCGCTTCCGGCGCGCCGAGGTCTGTATGTTCCCTATGACCAAAGAAGGCATTCGAGACCAAGACAGGATCGTCGAATTCCATGGCCCATCCTGCCAATGTCTGAGCAGAAAAGGGCGCCGCGGTTGCGCTGTCGGATAACACGAGACGACACGTCGGGTTGTCGAGGAATGTATCGTCTGCGAGTGGGCGGAAGGTTGGCAATATCGATGCATCTATTACCGACAGATTGGGCGTTGACCTATATCGGGTCAGTAATTGAAACGCGACTATGTGCAACAACTCACTGTATCAACGCATGTAACTCATCCAGCTGGTCCCACAACACGACCTCGCCCCGCCCAGCCTCCATATCCACATCCGTCGTTGCAGCACCCATCCCATCCAACGGTTTCATCTTTAAATCGACCGCCCTCAGATCACTCAGCTGCTCCCCAAACGCCAATACCGCCCGCTCGGCGCCAAGCTCCCTCGTCTCCCCCTGGACGGTGTCCTCCTCACCGGCTTCCCACCGTCTTTCCGCCTCGTCGTACGTGTTAACGGCATCAAGGTACCGCTGCAGATAATCCTCCAACACGCGACTTTGCACTTGCAGGAGTCTCGTTCCGGCACCCTCCACCGATGCCGGCGGCAGATCCACATCCATCCCGCCGACACTCGCGACGTGTTCCGGATCAACCCGTTCCACGCGAAGCGACTGAACGCGCCACCCCGTCGACGCAGACGTCGAGGGATGCGCAATCTCGACGTCGATCACCATTCGCTGTCCCGCGAGAGCCAGCGTATCCACCCTCGCGGATTTTTCCTGAGCGCCCTCCGCCTCAACAACGTCCTCGCCCGTGCCCATGCCGAATGAGGGATCCTCATTGTCGAGACTGACTTCGAGGTTGATGCTCTGCGCGAGAGCGACGAGTCTGTTTGTCGGCGATGAAAGCGTTTGCGGCTGGACAAAGGGCGTGCGGTGGGGTTTTGTGCGTGTGGGATGGGCGTACGTCCGGGATCGTGCGAGGAGATCGCCAAGGACGGCTGATACCGGGAGGAGTGCATGTTGGTTCGCGCACCTAGCAAGGAGTCAGGAGAGCAACATCGAAGCTTGCGACTTTCTCACCAATCTTGCATGATGCCCAGAAGCACCGTCTTCCTCTGATCCACATCGGTATCCACGCGTGGCTGCTCCCCTACAAGAATCTGCTCTCCTTTCCAAATCGCCCGAAAGGCTTCCACGCCTTGCCTCAGGCCTTTGACACTCTCCAGCAACCTCTCCCTATCTGACGACCATGAAACGTCCGCGGGACGATTTGGATTGCGAACATAGGGATGCAAATACGGTGCCGTAGACTGCGGGAACCGGTTCGAAAGCGTGGCCTGAATCTCATGTAAAATCGAATAGACGGACGACAGGCTTTCGGCTTGAGATCCCTGAGTCGTGGACATACTACCGTTTCGTTCACAGACTAAGATGCGAGGAGACTGTCAGCTGGAAGAATCGACGAAAAGCACGAATTCCCCATTCCCCCTCGAGATACCCTCAGCCTCGCCTTAACATTCCCCATAAGAGTCCGACATCTCGAGCTTGAAGCCCGCGGATCCTTGACCTTGATACACTTTGCCTTCACGACGGACTATCGAGGTCTCGACGCGGCGGCGCGTGTAACGAAGGGGTGGAAACGGTTTACCAGTTTTATCATCGTCGGGTATCTCTGGCATGCGGACAAGACAGACGGGGCGCTTGCTTACCAGATTTCCGGTGTTACGTGGGAGTACGACTGATTCTTGGCTCTGTACATGAAGAACAGAACACCAGGAAAGGTCCAAAGTCAAGATATGGAAACGTTGAAAGGTTCGTCCTACAACTGGCTGTCGAATGTGATCGAACAGCACGCGGGCGGGCGCACCAGCGACCATCGCCGTTGCGAGTGTTCTATGCTCTTGACCTCGTGTTGGAATCAAGGGCAACTGGGTACCTCCGACCACGCACGACTTATTCTCCTTTCGTGGATGGCACAATGAACACAGACAGTGGAGCTATTCGAGCATGACAGCGTGGCTAGAAATATCCTTGTCCAAGGAGATTCAAGCGCGCCAATATCCTGAATGTTGAGGAGATCCGATATTTACGGATACAGTAGATAGACGCATATTCCCTCCTACTAATTGACACCAGTCATCATGTTGCCTCAGCGCTGGGTCTGTTGGGACGATGAGCATGATAATAGCGAGTCGCCGTAATCAACTTACAATCCACACCTGATAAAACGCCAACTTGTATCCCCCCTCATTCTCCAAATACCTCAACTTCATATGCCCCGCCCAATCGGCCGCTCCCTTCCCACCATCCTTCATCCCATACTCGACCGTTCCCCGCAACATCAATTCGCACTCCTCCTTCCCCTCACCCAGCCTCGGGAAAACATCCAAAACGACATGCCGCCTACTCGACACCTTTTCCCATCCTTGCTCTCGAAACTTGATGAAGCCTTCCCGTCCGTTGAACGTGTTGGGGCCCATCAGGAGGGGTGAAGTAGGCAGAAAGAAGTCTGCGTAAAGGTTGTGCGCCGAGGGATTCTCGGCCGGGCTGGTGTCGGATGCGCGGTAGAAGGCGTTGAGGAAGGCGGATACCGCGTGCGGGAGGTCGGCTGGGGCATGGACTTTGGTCATGTTGACAATTGATTGTGATACTGATCGATGGTTGAGGCGAAGGGTGAGAGCTCAGATCGTCGCAGAAGAGCTTGGATGTCGTTAGGTTTGAGTTACCGAGCCGGTTGGTGCCAGCCATCGCCGTTCCCTCGCTTCGGCCCAATATTGAGCGGTAATTGCATTTTCTGGAAATGATCGGACTCGAGATTCAAGACATGTGTCACCAGCAAGGAGAACGCATTCACGAACGTCTGCTCTTCGCTCGCGGCGCTTCCGTCCCTCCGTCACGACTCTGTAGGCCACAAGTCATGCGATAGAGCTTGAGCAGAACAGCCACAACGCGCAAACGACCCACCATGGCGGAGGAACTGGATCTCGCGCCGGATCTGGCGTCACAGCAGTGGTGGGACGACAACTGGGTACAGGTGAGTCCTGGGAGACCCTCCGGACGCTCGCCCATTGCTAACGCCATCCCAGGTGGCCGCAGGCGGAGCCTTATCTACTCCGACATTAGCGTATGTGCTATATCTGCATTAAGACCAAAGCTGACCCGAGCAGCTGGAGGTACTTTGCGACCAGCATCTTCATTGATCATGAGACGGACAATTGGGGGCTCTACGTGCAATTCAGCGAGGATCCGTCTTTCGACTGGTCGCGAATGGAGGAGTAAGTTATATCGTATGTCTCCCTTGCTTCTACTGATTCCCTGGCAGAACAATGTCCACGATGTTCGGCAAACAGTACCGCTTCAACTTGGCCCGCTGTCAGCCGCCAAACTACTGGGTCATCGAGAAAGTACATAAATATCAGCAAAGAGTGCGCAATGATCTCGGGCAACAGGTGACGGTCACCAAGAAGAGGTTGCTCGAGGTCTTTGTCATCGTAGACAGAAAAGTGATGAAATGCTCGACCCTATATGACTTGGCGAACGTTCGGATTGTAAGCACGACCTTCTTTCTGCTTGACCACGGCTAACGCGCCTCAGCTCGGAGCTATGCACGCCCTCTCAACAACGCTCGATCGTCTCCGCAGCAACATTCCCGCGCCGTCGGTCCGTGAAACATCATTTTGGCAATCCACAACAATAAAAGTTCCAGAGGAGAAGCGTCTACAAGAGCAGGTAGACGAAGGGATTGAAAACGCACCAAAGATCGATGGTGATATGGCCATAGAAGAGAGCACTCAGCCAAGCACAAAAGCCAAGCGCAAACGACCGGATCCATATCAGTTGACGATCCTTCACGCAATGCAGACAACGCAGAACGCGATCCCGGCGTTCATCGATCCTGATGCGCAATCGGATACTTTCGGGATACGCGAGGTAAAGACAAAGGAGGAGGAACAGGCCGAGCGGTTGATGCGAATGATTAGCGAGCCTGGAGGGGATGCGCGTGAAGTTGCTGGTGGCGGACTGAAGCGGGCGACAGAGGAGAGTTTAAGGGGAATTGTCAAGCAGGCGAGGTTTCAGATATGAGCTTGATAATGCGATTAAGGGCCTTGAGTTTGATGCGTGAAGTGATAGTGAAGAAAGGCATTCAGGTGGTCAAGGAAAGGACGGCGCATGGATAAGCTCAAAAGGGGACTTTGTCCGTTGAAGGATATCTTAGAGGAGGTATCGTGCTTCCAACGTCACATCGAAGCAGTCTGTCCGCGATGATACACGGAACTTAGGCAGCATCGGAATATTCAGGTAGCATCGGAGCTTCCTTTCATGATGTATACCTGGAGATCGATAAGACCGGAACATATAAGAGCCGTGTGAACGTGTTGCGCTCCTGGACGTTCGTGCTGCCTTCAAGATATCTTTGCTCAGAGTCCCTTCGTATCAGTCCCTGAGCAATAGATTCCTCTCGCCAAAGCCAAAGCCAAAGCCAAAGCCAAAGCCAAAGCCACCCAGACATGTCAGCGAGCGATCGACTCCGCGCATGGATGCTGCTCAGGGGCAAGCATTCTTCGACTTCACGTTCACACTTGGCAGACGACAATTCGGAAGTGTTGTCCGCGAATAGCAATGAACCCGATGTCGATCTGAGCCACCAGCGTTCTAGTGGCGAGCGCGACACAGCTGCTCACTATCATTCAGCCGGCAGATCTGTAAGTCCCGGGTTGCTCACTAGGCGCAGTTCGGCAACCTCCTGTCATGCAGTCGATGCTAATGAATGGATGTCCCCGCAAGACAAAGCCATCTTTCGCAGGCAGTGACTTCAGATCCCATAAGAGCGAGCAGGACAACGGGCATTTCCCCCTTGAAGGATCTAGGCGCTCGAGGAGATCCGTGAGTATAACCTTGAATTGAGCGACAGGTGGGACGCCTTGATCTGATTGTGAGCATACGGCAGCCTTCTTCTCACTCGCGGGCCAGACACTCCACCGGTTATTCACGTGATAACGGTCCCTCTTTGTATGAGGAACTCAACTCTTCTCATAGGATTCGCGCATGCTCCGGTCATCTTTCAAGAGAAGCCCACGGCTCGTCTTTTTCGGGATTCACGGCGTCAAAGGATGAGAATCGAAAACTTCGAAATATCGATCGTCTTCAACATGCCGACCGCCAGCAGTATCTCGGACCAAAGTACAGATCCAATGTCATGCAAACGGCTCCACATTCATCGTTGCGAATGGATCCCTTGACGCCGACGGAGAATCCCAGTCGACGAATTGGTGCCAAAGGGCAACCAAGGTGGAGAGGCCGGTCAGCTTATGGAAGGACAGAGGTCTATGTGGCCGGGTCTGAGCGGGTCAAGACTAGGGTACGAGTTTGGTAGGATGGGTGATCAAGATTTTGCTGTATTGACTTGTATGTGGCTGAAAAGTGAAACAATGCTTTGATTTTGATCGGCCGGGTATATATTCCTATGCGTACAAAACTCCCATCTAAGTGAAGTCTATCTCTTAGGGCTTAAGCATGCCCTCCATGCTGATTCCTGAATTCGTTCGGACGTCCAGCTGGTAACTATGACTGCGATCGATATGATCAAACACGATTGGCGGCCAAAATACCGTAAAACAGGCGATGCAGAGGAAGATTGGCAGAGCGTCGAGAGCGTAAAAGTATCCTTCGTGGGTTGCGAGGTATCCAAAGTAGCCCTGGGCGTATTCGGCGATACGGAAGAATGATCGGACCTGAAGAGGTGATTAGAGATGTAAAGCTGGCGAGGCGTGCGACTCACGAGGTATCCGGCACACGTCGCCAGCAAGACACGGTACATCAGAGTCCAGTCCCTGCGCCATGCGAATCTTGAGCCGAGTTTACGCTCGTGCACGGCCTGATGCCATTTCTCGGGTGCGGCTTTACGGCTGGAGCGGACGATCAGTGATCGATCCGACGTGAATAGGGGCGGTACCTACATCTTGATACCAAACACAATCAGAAGAATTGTAAAGAGACTGAAACTGCAAGCTTGCGCGATGAGACCAACGAGGGAGATCTACGGAATGTCAGCTTCTATCCTCTTGATCAATCGATCGACTCACGGTTTCCCCGGTGCTGGCGATGCTGCCACCGGCCGACGCCATACCGCCACCGGCTGCTTGGAAGAGGAACGTAATGATGTCGCTCCAGACGAACAGCCGTACGATTATGCGCGATTTGATGAAGAGACATCGTTCTTCGCCGAGATGCGTGGCAAGTCTCGGTAGGATAATGTAGTTGTTGGCAATAAAAGCACAGGGCGAAAGAAGGATGAACTGCGAAGCGTCAGAGTGTGTTAAAGTCCCGAAGCAACTTCGCTCACCAATGTCTGCGGGATATAGACGGCTGTGCTTCCTGGTTTATAATGCCAGGCCACCCGACAGCCCCAGCCCACCACCATGGCGAAGGATCCGATCACGAGAGCGAGCATGTAGCGCTGGCGGCCGTGGCGGAAATAATCTATGCGTTTCAAGGTGAGACCGGGCCATCATGAAGAGGAGTTCCGGAACATGGATAGGAGGTGTTAAGATCGGTCAGAAACTCACTGATGATGAAGATGAACATCGGAGCTGCATACAGGATCAGCCCTATAACTGCGAGTGCCAGGTTGGGAATGAAGCCAAAGCTGGGAAGGGGCGATATCAGCACAGCCGGTAGCTCTGAAATCGCAAATACGTACAGGCCCTGGGTATCAGGATCAGTGACGGTAACAGCCATAATGTCCTCGGAGAATAGGTGGGATGAACGTTCGAGCGTGGATGTTCGTTCGCGGTGTTTGCTGTTGCGAAAAGGCAGGCGACCTGGTAGACGATTGAGTGCTCATAGTGAGAGTCATGACTATGCGGACTCTCCCTATATAGCTCTGCGAACGAGCCATCGCTCGGCCACGTAGTTTCCACCTTTACGAACCAACTCTTCCGTCTCAAGAAACTGTTCGCGTCGGGTAAGCAGTGGTCTCGGATCCAGATATGCGTAATCTCCGTCGGCGCCGTCGGGCTAGCGACGGCCTGTAGAGCGGGGCCAGCTGTGAACCCCCTGAGATGAGCTCATACCGTCTAGAAGTCCGCAGGAGCACAGCGGCAGCCGCTACACCTCGATTCTCGCCAGAGAAGTCACCCCGTCGGACCTGCTATCGAAGGGGGTCTAACCACGGCTTCAATCGCATCACAAGCTGCACAGCAAGATCCGACCGCGACCCTCCAGATTTTCTCGGCCTAGTTTCGGTCCGCGATAGCGAGGTGACAAACGACCGGTTTGGCGCGTTTACACTACAACGCGATGATTTCCAGTGAGGCACCTTGATCCCTCAGGCCAACGATCTCTAGGCAATATGGAGGATAGCCAGGATCCTGAGGGTTCCAGCCGTCAGGGATCCTGCAGACCAGACGTGAGTACAGGTTGCCCGCTTCCAAAGTCTCCGCTCACCTCGAGCCGTATGCAGGAACGACCAAAGAAACGAAGCAAGCAGGTCCGTCTCCTCCCCCACCTGGTGGCTTCTGCTCACTGGTCTGCTAGGCCATCGCTTGTGATCAATGCCAGAAGAGGAAATCGCGGTGTGAATTGATAACAGAGAGAGGTGAGTTAATTTAACGATGAAAGACAAATCCCGCTCATCTCTTTCCAGGCTGCCGCCGCTGTGTTGTCCTGAAAACACCATGCTCTCTTCTACCTTTGACCGGAGAATACGCAATCCCGCATGTATCTCAACTCGCCGAGACATCACGCTTGACACCCCCTCCGAGCGACTCTCAAAGACTGCAAAGGATCGAAGAGGCCATCGCGGAACTCACCCGGCTCAGCCGAGAATCAACGCATTCCAGGAAGCGTTCTCACGCCGCAATCACAGGTGACAAGGGGAAAGGGTGTGCTGATCCCGCGTCCGATGTGGGCTCCCTCGACTGGGCTCAATTAACTTTGGATACCCAATCGTTTTCGTCGGTCGCACGACTGACCAACATTTGCATGGGTCTGGCGACTTCAAGCGAGTTCCGTGATCCGGTAGAGTTGGGCATCGTCTCGCTGATGGAAATGCAATATATCTACTCAAAGTGCGTTGTTTTCTGGCCGTGTGAATTCGCCCTGACTCGGCACAGGTTCAAACAGGACTTTGCTTGCCTTTTACCCGTATGCAATTACCTTGTCGGCAACTCATCCGAAACACCGAACCATCCCTTCCTGCGCTCGGTCATCTTGCATCATGTGGCCGCTCGAGCTGGTCGGACCGCGGTGCTATCGCAAACCCAATGTCTCCAGACGTATGAATGCGTGCAAGACAATATCACGACCGTGCAAACCACCGAGCCCACGCGCGACATTCTCAGAGCGCTCCTGATACTCAGTTACTGTCCAAACCGCCAGCACGGGCCACTGTTCGCTGCTCCGGATCCCTTCAGGGCGGCCGTTTCTGCATACGATGCTGCCAGAGACTTGTGTCTGGATCTACTCCCTTCCCGACTCTCGGCGGTCAAAGCGGCGGATCTGGAGAACGAATGGACCCGTACAATGTTGGATGATGCATGTCTTGTAAGCACTGCCGATTATGCCAAGACATGTCTGACTCCTGACCATAGTGGTATGCTATCGCCCATCGATATACCTGGTATGTCTAGCAATCTCCCTCGGCTTCGATCTAATCTTGATGCAGGGCCAATCTGATCAAGTCCATCGGCATCGAGACCGGTCTAACGTCAGACCGCTACATCACCCACATGCTACCTGCTTCTTTGGTAAGACAGACTGGGTCCAACGTCCTCGAACACTTGTTTGCCGAATCATCCTTGCTGGAAATCGTCGCACCGCTTGTGCCCGTCTATCGAAAATATATCAGCAACTTCGCGGCGCCTCACAATCCAATTGAATACGAAGAGGGGCAGTCTCGTATGGAAGCGGCGCACTCCAGATTCACCATCTGGAGAACGGATCATCGAACGTCGTCACGTGAGTCTTCGTATGCTCCTACGTTCATGCGCTAACTTGCGCCCAGTCACGTCCATGGAGCACCTCCTCACCAGTTCCTACTACGTGCAGCTATGCCTAAGCATGAAGATGTCCCTCGCTATTGGCTGCCTGCCCAAACCGTTGGGACCCGAGTTCTTGACCCCGCTGTTGTTGCGTGCAGGTCAGGGACTGATCGCAGGAACGGCAGATCTACTGGAACGAATCGCAGCCATCAATATCAATTTCGACGCCATACCTCACTACTTTCTCAGTCTCACTTTCATGCCATTAGGACTGGCGCGGAGTTTCAACGTGGTCAGCATGTCGAGTGACAATTTTGTTTTGACACAGAACACGCTTCAGTCCGTCGGTAAGCGTCTCCGCCGCGCCCATCCGTCGATACCCGCTCTCCTGCCCCGGTTCGACACGGCAGTCAATCTGCTCGACCATAACAACACATTGACACCGAGTGAGTCGTCCTTTAATACACATCCCACGCATCCCCATGTGCAGGACGATTCCGCACCTCAACCTCTTCCGGAGATCCTTCAGGGTATGCTGCATTCCGATTTTGCAGCTTGGCCAGCGAATCTGGATCCTTTTGGACTGGGCACCATGATGTGGCCTGGAATGGACGGCATGCCACATATGGACAGGATTGACGAAGTTTCGAGGTTAATGCCCTTTACGGGTAGTAATGCATAGTGTATAATGACAATAGCATGCAAATCGCCGCCCCATAAATCATCTATCAAGCAATGATCATGTCGACGTCGATGCCAGCGGATGCTATCGCCGTTGACGTGTTATTTGAGACTGTGCCGGTCCGAACTTCACCCCATTTCGCCGTCGCGGCGAGGTCATCTACAGGTGGCTGCCATAGTCGGCTGGAAGGGAGTAAGCGACTGTCGACGACACGCTGCGCGACTCACATTGTGTAGTCATCGCTGCATGAAGCAAAGAGATTGGGGAACACGGGGTTCCAAGCGACATCGGTGACCGCTGCGTTGTGGCCTTCGAGGACCTCGAGCAAGCCACCCGTGTCCTTGTGCCAAACATACACATGCGCATCTGGACAGGGTCAGAACAGCCCACCGAATCGGCGAGGACATACCTTCACTAGCACTCATGACATAACTCCGCGAATTTCCGGCAAAGCAACTATGTAAAAGGACACCGTCCCGCTGAACGTGACCGGCATACTTGCGCACAAAATGCAACACGTCGTCCTTGAATTGCCATAATTGTAGTTCCTGCGGAGATGTCAGCGGGCTGCAGATGGTCAGTCCGCCAACTTACAGAATTCGCAAAACTTAGCAATATCTGCTTCTCGTCCGGCGACATCGACATGCATGTCACTTCCCCGCTTATCAAGCGACGCCTAGAGCGAGTGTAAGCAAACAATGGACCAGAGGCCAACGAACATACCCTTTCTCCAAACCTGGACGATTCAAGTCATACAAAATCAACGTTCTCTGCATGAGTTCGAATTCGCTATCTGTTTTCAGATTTGGTGGTTCATGACCGTTGATGGCAGGAGGTTTCTGATCGGGCGCACGTGAGGCCGCGGGAAGAGGAGTATCGGATGTAGGGCCTGGTTGGGATATGAAGCCGGCGGCGATCAGTCGATTGCGGGATGGACAGATCAAAAGGCTTTCTATCCGAACTGGACTTGTGTTGATGGTGGATCGCAGGGTACCGCTCCATGTCTAGAATTAGGTCAGCCAAAGTCGTGCCACAAAAGGATGAACTTGCCCAGTAGACCAACGTCATATCATGGGAGGACGTGACAAAGCCTTGATGATCTGGCAACCACTTAACGGCGGCAATCATATCCTTATGGACAGCATTCTGCTCTAAGAGGAGTGTTCCGGACTGCTAGCCAATTAGCGATGTTGAGGGATCTTGTAGAAGGCGTACCTTGGTGTCCCAAAGATAGAATGTATTTTCACAGGTCACCACAAGTCGACTGTCATCCGGAGAATACGCGATAGCGCTGATGGGATCCTTGTGGCCCGATAGGGAGGCAATCTTTTCACACTTTCGCACGGGTGTGGGCTGCAAAGCATCAGCACAAGCAGATCACAATAGAAAAACAACTCACACCAATTTCCCAGATGACCACTTGCCCATCTCGTCCACCTGTCGCCAAGAAGCGACCGTCGTGACTCCACTCTAAAACCCAGACCTCATCCGTATGTTCACTGAGGACATGCGTGGTGACAGTCGGGAACGATCCTCGCTTGCAAGAATGGTCCGATAAGAGCGTCATGGCAGGTTCATTGTTGTGGTAAGAGCATTCGAGTTGTTGGTACCTTCTCGCCTGGTCGAACAGTGTCGCGAGCCGTTTCGGCGGCACGATGATTCCGGAGGGCACGAGCTCTGCGAGAATGAGCGGGAGTACCGAAAGGACCTATAGACATACCCTGCAACTGATACAGTAACCGCATCCGCGATTCACCTCGCGCGCCGTCCCAGCCTCTTTCCTCGTACAATGTGCTCTTCCCCTTGAACAAGCATCTACGCAAACGTTAGCCCAGTATCTTCAAGGTACGAGTACTCACCTCGATAACGCATGCAATTTCTCTGACTCGGCGGCGATTGGCGCAAGTTGATGCCGCAGCACGCTGAGCGCCCTGTTCTGTTGCTCCAATTCCAGCAGCTCAAAGTACTTTTGCTCGTAGATTTTGAAAATTGCTTGACGACCGATGCTATCGTCGGCTGATGGCTCTTCCAGGCGTTCAGCATCTGGTCCCAAGCCATCATCGAAGCTGTTGGATGACGGAGCGACCAGCCCAGTTTCATGACTACCTGACGGGGTGAGGCCGCCTCTTCCGAATCCGTTAGTGGACGAGATCGCAAGGCCAAAGCCGGAATCGGTTTCTTCCTTGGAACCGGCGATCGTGATAGGAGTCGAACCAGGAGTTGTCACATCCGAGTTGGCGCCGCTGCGTTTGCCGTATGAAGCGAACGAATTCTTTCTCCGCAAAGGTAAACGATCTCCTGGCTGAACAACGCCGAGTGCCTCGAGGAGCGTAATGGATTCACTCCATCGTCCCCCGAGAATTGCATTCCGCAAGGCGGTGGCGAGCTGATTCTCTTCTTCATACCCTGATTCTGCGCGCAGTACCTCGGCGGTTTGACTGGAAGAATGAGCCTCGATCGAAAGCGGTTCCTACAACATACCTGTATCCCACTTCCCGCAGCGCTTGAAGCATTAGACGAACAAACTCCTCCCTCTTGACGGGCATCACGTGTCCTTCGCTGCTCTTCTTTGACACCTCGCTCTGCCCGTCTTCCAACTCGAGGTTCCCATCTTTCGCTTTACCCTTGCCCTTGCCATCGACTTCTTCCGCTGCAAAACCAGCCCGTGCCGCGTCCTCGGGGTACATCCATTCGCCCGGAAGATCCGCACGTCGTATTCTTGCCGCAAGCGATGCACCCGATCCAATGCCACCCGTAGAGGCGGACTTTCCGTTCATCTTCGGCTCGTCCGACTGAACCTCGGTATCGACCTTGACTCGTTTATGCTGTTGCGTATCGCTAGAACCAGCTTCACCGGAATCACTGCGTCGTCGACGTAAAAGTCCTCGAGGCTGGTCCTGCGTTACAGGATTGGTTGATTCGGAAATCTTGCGGATTTGGAAGCCGACAGAGGATCCCTGAGATATGTCGTCTTGAGGATCGGACTTGTCGGCAGTCTTGGTGGAATCGGAGTTGATCGTAGGCTGATCGGGTATATGGAAAGATGAGTTTGGCGATGACGTGATGGGCAGTCCTCGATCTTGTTGCGAGGCCGATTGTGCACACAGCAGGAATGTGCGCTCTGCAAAGACTGTGCGTCAGCGTATGTTCGACATCAACGCTGGAGATCCGCATTGTTGCCATGTGATCGAGAGGATGGCACAAGACGCATCACTGCGCCTACGATAGGCATTCTATCCTCTGTCCTGTGCTGTGCGTCAATACCAGGACTCACTAGGTCAAGCTGAAATCAAGTTGAACGCCGAAGAGCCAGGATCTGGCTTCCGGGGCAGCTTCTCCGATGAATGGTCAAGATGAACGGGACGATCGTCGCTCAAGATGAATTCGTGTTCCTGCGTCACGTCCGAGATACTTGAGGTGTAGATAAAAGAATATTATACCACAACGGCGATGCTGATTGCCAGATATCACCACTCGCCAACGTAGGAGGTTGCCGACAGATGGCGACCGCTCAAGCGTCGGAAGCAAAAGCCGCGCCTTCACGCCGATGCAGGCGATATCGATGGGAAGGATGGCCGGCCCAATTATTGAAACCAGAGGATGGTCAGATGCATGAGGAGTCGAGCAGATAGGCCGCCGATGGCTCAGCTTGGATATCGGAAAAGCCCTCATGCCAGTACACGCATTGCGCGAACGCATTTACAACCTGAATGCACAAGACACGTTACAAATCATCAAAGAACCCTCCCGCGCTTTGCTGTTTCTTCTCCTCCTTGGGCACCAACAGGCCCACACCCATCTTCCGCTCAGCTTTCCGGTCCTTCCTCTTCTGACGCTGTGCGGCTCTCTTTGCCGCCTTCCTGTCCGCGGCCGCATCAGAGTCTGAGTCCGAATCTTCGTCCTGAGTGTCCTCCATGGCCGTATCTCCGTCATGATCAACTTCCTCACCGTCCGCGGCCGTCATCTCGGCATCCGAATCCGAATCGGCGTCGCTAGCATCGCCCGCCTTCTCCGTTGTCTCGCTCGCAATGTCGTCATCGTCATCCTTGGTCTCTTCCTCACCACCCTCATCATCGCTGTCCTCGAACAGATCCGCAACATCGGTTAGTTTAAGCGTATCGTCGTGCGAAACCGATCCTAGCCATCTGGAATTTCTGTCGAGACGCATACGCTCGATGGGAAAGTCGCCGTGTGTTGCAATGACTCCAACTTTGAACATATTAGCTTATGTTGATAGCGCAAGCGCGGGACTTACGGAATTTATTTGGGTGGACCTGCATTACACGAATCATGCCATCCTCGGAGCCGGTCGCCACGATATCTGGCGTTAGTGCCACCATGGCCTCAACCGACGCCGGATGTCTATGCAGGGTCAGAGCGATCTCGAGTCGAGGTGCAGCAGACATACCCCATGATACGGTCCACGGAATCTTGCCAACCCTTTTGCCGTTCAAAGACGCTCAACACTCCCAGCTGCGTTCCAACGACGTGTTTTGTTCCGCTGGTCAAACTATTAGCAGTGTTCCGATTGAGACGGTGTACATACGGTGTACATACCCTTTAATCGACACGATCGAGAGCAACTCGTCCTCCTGATCATCTGACACTGCAAATGGTGTCGTAGAATTTGACCGCACATCAATTACCGAAACCGTCCCGTCTCCTCTTTGAGGCTATGAGCGACGCAGAACATACAGAACTATCGACTCACGAAGTGCTGACGAGCTGTTTTTTGTCCTCCAGAAAGACGAAGTCCGAAATGTATTCCCAATGATGCCCGTACTCTCTCACGGCATCCTTTTGTCTGTGATCCCAAAGCTATCGGACGATCAGCTTGCGCTCTCTAGGATTCACTTGGACACACCTTTATCAGGCCTTCATCGTCACCTGTCGCGAGAAGGTTCCCGAAGCAATTCGCTATGCGATTCACTGGCGATCTGTACGGAAATGAGCAAAGGCGTAAATTGCGAGCGACGCGACATACCCATGGGCCTCTAATCTCTCCTCTACCACTTTGCCGGTAGCCGCATCTAGTGCACTGAAGAGTCTTTAGTACGCACTCCTTCCATCCACGGGGACATACTGTAGTCCGCCAGCCTTTCCACAACCCCACACTCTTTTGCCGTCTTCCTGCACCACCAGACTCCTCATACACTTCTTCGTCGGCCGTGTACTCCAGACTGCTTCCGGCTCATGCGTAGCCTCTCCCGTTAAGGAATCTGTCTCATCGGCGTATCGGAAGGCTTTGATTTCGCCTGTCAGCAGGGATGCATAGACAAGAGGCTCCGAGGGATGAAACGAAAGATCGAATGGCTGCGAGCGAGGTTAACGACGAGCCTTGCTCGGTTCCTGGGTTGCTCACTTGATTAGCGAATTTGATATCCGGCATTTTAACGGTTCAATTGAAGCTGGTATGTCTCGCTGGCACAGTGAAGCTTTGCCAGTCTGGTCACCTCATGACCTCGATATCACACGGACAACGACTTCGTGTTTCACAGGTCTTCAACGATATCACGTGACTGGATCGTAGTTTCGCTAGCTTCGGACATGGCCGATTCGAGCTGATCACAAAGTAAACAACGGGCGGAACAGCTTCCTCATCATAGGGGTTTCTTGACTACGTTCCTGTTTTGGAAGAGTATTGACAACCAGGCTTCCTAGTAGCCTGTTCCTGACTAAACCATGTTGCAGCCTCAGTGTGGTCTGCAGTGTGGGCCTAAGGGATTGATCGCCTCATCTCATATACTCTAGATCTTTTACGACCTCCTTCTTAACTTCGGTGGGCCTCTTCCACCACCTCTTCCCCACATGACGTCTGCGGGCGGCAACACCATAGCTCACGCAAGTGTTACTATTGAACGGGCGAAGGAGGCCCTTGCACGAAGTAACTCATGGATAGAGAGTGTTCAACCGCTCGCAGAGTCGCTACAGACCCAAGAGGTACACATGACTGTTCATTCTCGGGCTGTGGCCGGCCTCCATTCGCTTTGCGATTGGACAAGCCAGGAGCCGGAGTCCGACGGGGCACTATGGCGAGAATGGACAATTTTTTTCACCCTGGTCGGATTTCATAATGTGCAAGAGGCGGCATATCGGAATATGTCAGCGCGACTCAAAGTTGGAGGGGAAGAAAACACTCTGACATACTCAGGCTCGAAGCCTGACTCTGCGTCGATCTCTGAGCCTGACAAATCCCGGATTCAATCTTCAGGTTCGGCCCGGATTGACTCGTGGCTGGCGATGTTGCGCCTCTGACGAAGCGTCCATGTAGGAGTTCAGGCCTAGCACGATGACAGAGGGAAGCACCGTTCCTTCAATTCCTGTAGGTTATAGGGTCTCGACTTTGAATCACTCTTGCCAACGACCACTCCCTTCCAGGGAATAGGTGCAGGTGGATATCAAGGTGCGCCATCTGCGAATGATCCTGATGCCGTTGAGGGATGCCGTTTAGGACGCGAAGGATGCCGTACGAGCTATTCCATGATGGGTGGACGAAGGCCATACTTCCAGTACTTTTGATTGTATTTCGTATGAGGCGTGGGATGATGGTTCATGGCCATATATGCCTGAGCTTGTGGGGTGGGAGTTGCTAGAATTGTTGAAAGACCACAAAGTGATCGTGACGCGTTGGCGGTCCTTGTAATCTGGTTCCCAGCCGGTTGAGAATATGGCGTTCGCGACGGGCCAATAGTCCAATAGCGGGCGCTGTGTTTATTCGGCATGACAATTCGTATGGGACCTCGGTTCTTTCAGCTTGGAAGTTGATAGTCTACAGGGAACAACACTAACAGATGTCACATACACGTAGGCATATCGAGCTCTGAAAGAATCGACAATCCTGGATTGAAGCCGATCATGTCTCACTTGCAATCGAGTGCTTCATCATCATGGTTGCAGGGTTCACAGACATTCCCGTCTGCCAGGCCCTCCGCTGGGGTCTTCTGTAGGCTCGGCTCGCTCCTCCGCCCACAACCAGACATGTCAAGGCCCGGCGATCCATCTCCAGATCTGGCCCTGACTCCGATTGTACGGCCTACGGTAAAGCGTACTCCTGCAACGGTCCTGCTCTCGTTTATCAACGAGATCACCGATTCCGGCGCCGTCCGCGATGGATTCAAGTTAATTATCGTCGGAGGGATTCTGGAGGCTTCGCGGAGAGGACTGGGAATGTTATTGAGGCAGGCATATTATTGTGAGTTGTTGCCCATTCAAGTCCGATTTGGCGGTGACTGATGTTCTTACCGCTCGCAGATGCAACCATTGAAGCGATCTTCATCGAGGACGATCCCGCGTATCGCTGGATCATTGGGTGGTTGTCGGTGCCGGAACGTCAGAGTGACGCCAGAAATTTTGAAGTGGTCTCGACCAAGTACCAGGAGAGTAGTCCCGATGCGGTCAAGGCCGGGGATATCGAGAAGGGAGGCTCTGGTCTGGCGTTGATTCCCGCATTTGGTAAGAGCCAGGCTGAAGATCACACTTGACTTTGAGCTGAAAATCCGCAGATCATCCCCGATATATACGGTTCGAAGGCCGTCTCTATCGCTTCGAGCGCTACAGCGAGAACAAGACATTCGGAGATCCCGTAGCCATGCTCAAAGTCAGGTATGCCAGCCCCGCACCCGTGTCCGCGCATCTAATCCCCATCATAGCGTTCTATCCCGCTCACAGAACGCCATACACCGTCTCATCTCCTCAGCTTACGCACTCGACCAAGCGCATACTGCTACCCGCCTTGTGACGTACACTCCGGCAAAGGGCAATACGTATTGGCATGAGACATCCTCGCGCCCGGCACGGAGCCTCGAAAGTGTTGTGCTGCCAAGTGGGGTAAAGGAGCGGGTTGTGATGGATCTCGAAGATTTTCTAGGAGGGGCCAAGTGGTATGCGGAGAGAGGTAAGTGAAGTCAAGGCTGAAGGGGACTTTGCTGACTTTTCACAGGAATCCCGCATAGAAGGGGTATGTCATCCCATTCGTATCTACTCAGCTGCTAACAGCCATCGTCAGGATACCTGTGCTACGGCGTCCCAGGCAGCGGCAAGACCTCGCTGATTAGTGCCATTGCGGGACACTTCTCGCTTCCGGTGTATATCGTGAATCTCGCACAATCAGGGTAATTCGCGGGATGTCCATCTCGTCAATAATGCGCTGACTTGCCATCTCCAGATTAGACGACAGCTCTCTCGCCGAATTGATTGGGCTGTGCCCGCCAAGATCGATTCTCCTGATGGAGGATATGTGAGCAAGTCACGAAAATAATGTCTCGGGATCTGACCTGTCGTTCAGAGACTGCTGTTCAACTAGCAGAGAGGCAGAACCCCAGGAATCCAACCCGTCGGCAAAACGTATGGACGTGGCATCCAAGGCATCCAACGTTACACTATCTGGTCTCTGTACGTTCGCAAACGTGATGCGGGATGGTGCTGACATCCGGCCAGTGAATTGCATCGACGGCGTCGGGGCTTCTGAGGGACGTATCCTTTTCGCTACCACGTAAGTATCCAGTATATGCGTTTCCATTGTCGCTAATATGGCCGCTTTAGGAACCACGTCGACCGCCTGGATCCCGCGCTGAAAAGGCCTGGTGCGTGAACAGGGTACCGCGCCGTGGGCAAATCTGACAATCATTCAGGCCGGATGGATGTGTGGATTGAATTCAAAAACGCGACTACGATACAGGTACGTGCGCGAAGCTTATGAAACAGGTCGAATGCTGACGGTCATTTTCTCAGGTACGCGACCTCTTTACAAACTTTTACCCCTCGAGAGGAAGCGGAGAGCCCAAGTTTGCGTTGGCGGATCGTTTCGCGGAGCAAGTACCATCAGGCGCGTTCTCGGTGGCAGCGATACAAGGGTTCTTGATGCAGTATCGGTCGCAGCCCGAGAAGGCGGTTGAAAATATCGGTCGTTGGGTGGCCGGAGGGGGCAGGGCGGATTAGCCCTGTCTGTGCACCTTTGTAACTCTAATGCTTGATATCTTGGGTCCGGGACAAGACATCGTGCCATCATGCGATCAGTCTCGCGTATCATGTCATTGTGAATATCTCATCGGCCAATACCCGGTCCAATCCAGGCGACGACCTCGGAATCTTCCGGATCGCCCGACGGGCGCTTCCGTCGTCGAGCACCAAGCTTAACAACGCTTGATAACTCAGGCGAGGGAAAGGTGAGGTTTGACTATACAGTCATGAAAGGATAATGCCTCGGTAGATAGCCAAAAACGCTTTTTGCAAGGCCTCTCCTGCTCTTGCGTCGCCTTGATATTCAGCATGTAGTGTAGGCATTTCCATCGGAAGTCTTCGAAACCTCTCTGGAGTGATTGACTGGGCGGACGCTTCCACTGGCTTAGGTATTGGACATTCGACCGTACCGAAGTATTTGCGCGTACAACATCGCGGTCATCACCAAGGGCGGAGACCCAGGTAATTGGCGGTATCGCAGGGTGGCCTCACACGGGGACTACCAGGTCCTCCTGATTGGAAGCCGACGGTTAAATTGGATTTCCGTGGCATAGCCGATGGTTCTCGCCTCGTCACAGCTCCGACACTTCCATCTCCTTTTCCAAGCGCGCTTGGGCGGCGGCCGCCTCCGCTTCCTTAACCGCCTTCCGCCGAGCAGCTTCCTCCCTCACAGCTGTGTAGTCTGGACCTCTTCCCATTTCGCGATCACGTTGCGCCTTGCATCTGTGAAAAGAAAAATCAGCGATTGCAGGGGGAGCAGGAAACCAGACTGACCGTCGATGTGACTTGGATTTGAGATGAGCGAGCCATTCGGATTTAATGATTGTTACTGGTTGACTTGGCGTCGAACAAACATCGCACTCGAGGCGTGCATTCAGAAGCTGACGTCTGACGGCGAAGATCAGCAACTGTCTCACAAACGAAAACGCAGCTTACTGTTGAATGTCCGGCACGGTGGTCTTGGCTGCTTCCTCATCCTGCACGCCTTCCTCAGAAGAAGCCAGAAGTCTGAGTAGCTCTTCCGCCTTGGGATGCCCAACGGTCCGGTAATCCGGCATAGGCTCGTGCCGCAGGAAGCCTATGAGGGGAGACAATCAGCGACGACGCGGCATAAGAAGACCAGAGTCTGACGTTGCAAGATCTCATCTCCTAGGGCAACATCCTCATCCCCTCCACGAACAACATACACCCATACCGATTGCTCTTCCTGCCCATCAGCGCGTCCTTGATCAAGCGCCTGTTTTATAACAGGAAGCAGCTGTTTCTGGATCCACTTGAGCTGTCGTTTCGCGTACTGCCGAGTACTGATCTTCATACGTTCCAGCGCGGGCCCAAAGAGCGGATCTGAAGGCGTGAGACGGGTGGTTGGGATATGGGAGAATTCCTTGTATCCTGGAACTAAGTCAGCACGGAACGTCCAACGCCCTTCAGGGCAGCTTACCGATACTCTGAAAGATGCCTTCTTGATGATCGATTGCTTCTTCCGTGCCGTAAATGCGTACGGCGATCTCGCGCAGTTGCTTGATTTCATCGATGAGGCCAAGCTGTACATGAACGCGATGAGCTAACATATAAGGCACTGCGTGGGGACACCCACTTCGACCATCTTGTCGACTCTACGGTCAAGCCGGAGCGCGAGTTTCTCCAGATCGTCGTACACCCAGAACATGAGCGTCCTCAGTCTATGACAGCGGATCAGCTGAAGTTGCGTCCTCAAGCGTCTGCTGACGCTCACTTCGGTCGCGGCACGTCCTTGCCCTCGCTCTCCGCTGCAACCTCGCTCGTTGCCTCATTGGAACCCCTCCGGACCGCCTCCACACTCTCCCACCACCGCTCCAGCGCGCGCTTCACCTTCCGCCCATCCCTCCAGTGCCATCGGCCGGCCTCGCGGTCGTCCAGAAGTGTAAGCAATCGATGCTGTGCGAGCAACTGTCGATCCGATAGAGAAGCATCGGAGGAAGACGCTGTTTCGTCAGCCCCGATCCAGATGGGCGGAAAGACGGGCTCGGGAAGGTAGAACGTATCGAGGTACCGACGAACATCCGGGTCGAACCGTATTTTGTCGGCAATCTCATGTGACCGGGCATCGACCCGGCCGAGCGTATCCAGGACTTCGTCCAGATCGTACTGTGGCCGCCACTTGGTGTTCTTGCTTTTGCTGACGATGCCATCCGTTTTGCTGCGATCAAAGGAAAGTTGGGCTGGCGGGAAGAGGAAGTGTTGGGTGTAGTAGTGTGTTCCGCCGCAAATGATTGGGAGCTCCGTCATCGGATTCATGGATTCGATCTGGCGATTATGGGCTCAGTGACTGCGATGACTGAAGCAGACGCCCCTGGAAGTCTCCTCATATCGGGAAGATGTAGCTCTCCCAATCGGCCGCTTGCAAGATCGATGCACCAACAAGACTGCTGCGCGCGATCGCAGTGACAAACATCGTCACATCGGACATTGTACATGCCATGCTAAATTCCTCTCACTACCTGACGCACTCCAGCTGCATCATAGTCCATTCTATGCGCTCTCCTCATCCGGGTCTCGCTTTCATATGGTCACAACCCGTCGCTTACCGCAAACACCGAAAATTCAGCAGTGGCCACACCTCACTCACTTTTTCCCACGCCTCAAGACACCACTTGCCCACTTCCCAGCTCCCACCCTCCCCAGGTTTCACGCAGCCAAGCCCCCAATGCTCTACTCCCTCCATTTCCTCCTCCGTTGCCTTGTTCGTAATGACTGGTAATCCGTCGTACAGCTGCATGGAATCCGACGAGAGGACGGTTGGGCGGATGTTGGCGCATTGTATGGATGGGGACCGGGCGAGGGAGATGGCATATTGGGATTTTCCTACACCGGTGGTGCCGATGACGGCAAGGATGTTGCGTGGCGAGGCCATGTTGCAAGGCAATGTCCGATGAAGCAGAAGCGAAGCGAAAGCAGGGGAAGATCGAATTGCATTTCGGAAACTCATGTGCGAGATGCCTGTGAGCGGATGCAAATATCGGCGCTCGGCCCCCGAAACGTCATCCGCCTCGATCGCGTCCGTCGTCACGCACGGGCTCATGATCCGCTCTCTACATTCATCTCCCTTCTTCGCCCTCGCACTCCCACCCGAGCAACTCGACACTTCCCGCATGACTTCTCCGCAGATCTGGGTCGATTCCGGTACGCTTACCAGCATCCGACAAGCTCGGGAACAGATTCAGCTCGACCAGTCAAAGCAGACGGTACGTCCCCTTGATCTCGGTACATTCCGCGCTTGGCTAATCCCGTTATAGGAAGCCGTTCATCAAACGGTAAAGAATGAGTTGCCGATTATTGCCGAGCAGTATCGTACCTCGGTGGATGTTCAGCAACGCCTGCTAGAGACTGCGGACGCAATCGCGCAATTGCAACGTGGCCTGCAAGACGTCGTGAGTCTTTCTTGCAGATTTCAATTCATCCTATTCACCTCGCTCTAGGAATCGCTCGCTACGCCCCTTTTGGACCTTCTTCGTACCCGCGCAAAACACACAATAGCGGCACGAACCGCCACGAACCAACTCGACGCGCTACAACGGCTTCATTCCCGCGTCGCCCTCATTCAGCGCGCAGAAGAGCAGCTGTCGGCCGGAAATGCTCAGGTGGATGCTGTGCTCGATTTGCGCGGCAGGAAGCACGACGAGAAATCGAAGATCGATCTACAGGTGCGGGCGAGGGAGAATAAGGTCATCGGTGCCACGGAGGCGCAGTTGCGGGATGGGTTTGAGAGGGCTGTTAAGGCGTTCGTTGGGGCTGAGACGAGTCTCGGGGAGATGAGCCTGCACAGAGAGATTTCGTTGAGGGTCGCTTCACGTAAGTAAGTACGATCACGGCGGGACTTTGCTGATCTTCCCTTAGTCGGCGAGAAATCGACAACAAAGCTCACGTATCACACAACATCGGTATCCTTACAAGACCTGACATCATCTCTCGACGCGCTGGGCATCCTCAGCCCACTCCTCGGCACCCTGCAGACGCACATTTTGAAACACCTCGTCAAACCGCTTATTCATTCTCATGCGGAAGGTCACCCGCTGACTGGACAGAAACACGAAGATACAGCTGGAACTCGACTTATCTTGGTTCGGTCAGCCGACAAGGACCTTTGGGAAAGTCTAAAAGTCATCATTGAGTGTCTGTCTACGTTCCTCCCATCCTCCTCGTCCGGGTCACCAAGAGTCACAATCACATCGTTTCACCGACACGTCGCATCCGACACACTGCTCACAATCCGAGACGCGCTCCTTCTTCCACTTCTCTCCCGAACCCAAGACGCAACCGAACCAACAGTCGCCATCGGAGCCATCGTTCAAACCGTCAAAATCATCCAGCAAGCAACAGCGTTCGAGGGATATCTCGCGAAAGAATCAGAGCACGGCCCTCGCCTGATCCGTGACTTTGCGGATAGTCGAGCAGGGAATGTTTACGTGGCTGCCAGGAAGGGTTGGGCATTACAGCGTGTGAGGGACATTGTGGGTGGAAAGTGGGGACATTGGGAAGGCGTAGTGGTGGAGATGGAGCGGAAATTGAGCAGAGAAGGTGTGAAGCCCGAAACGGGTGGCGTGGCCGAGACAGGTCCGTTGTCGAAATCAGCACCGATGGCGATACCGGTCCAGGCAGAAGACGTCAAAGTCGAAGATGATGAACCGAAAGACGATAAGCCGACGGACACCGATGATCAAGAGGAAGACGGCTGGGGCCTGGATACTCCGAGTATTCCGCCACCTGCAGACCCTGTCGTTCCAATCGAGACTGCCGCCATGGATACGCGAGAGGAGGATGGCTGGGGCTTTGACGACGACGATCTGTCCATCACAAAGTCTGCGGAACCGGCTGAGGAGACTCCCCCTGCCCCTATCGTTGTGCCGAAACCGATTCGTCAAGCCCGTAAAATTGGGAAGAAGGCAAAGCTTGTCGGCGACGACGACGATGTCTCCAGCACTCAAGCTACGGAATCAATACCATCAGAAGCGCCCAAAGTATCGTCTCCTTCCCCTCCACTCGTCGCGCCCAAACCGATTCGTCAAGCACGCAAGATTGGGAGAAAGACCAAGTCTGCCGCGAACACGACGAGCGAAGGATCTGGGACGGCTTCACCTGCGCTTGATAGCAGTATAGAGCGCTTTGCGTCGCCGCCTATCAGTATCCATGAAGCACCACGTGCTGAAGAAAAAGAGCCGTCGGGATGGGAGACGGAGTGGGAACCCGAGCCCGTCGTGGAGGCTCCCCCTCGCAAAGAGATTCCAGTGCCCGACGTCGCTCGGGAACGCATGAAGGTATCGGTCGCATTGGACGACGTGATATCGATTGTCATAGATGAACTGCAATTTGTTGACGCATTCCAACATGCAGAGTAAGTGAATGTGTTGATTCGCGTCACCGCCCCTAACCCACCTCCAGTATCACTCTGAAAGCCTTTACCGCCACGGCCGATCAACTGGCGACTGTCCCCTCGGAAACCCTCGAACTCGTTCGAGCACTCGTGCCGGTCCGCTACGAGGCTCAACTCAGGGACATACCGGCTCTTGCTGTGCAGTTCAGCAACGACTGTGCCTGGCTTGCAGACCGCGTGCGTGGAGTGATTGAACGCGCCAAGGGACAGGGCCTGGCGGTAGACGGTCTCGCAAAGCAGGTGGACAAGCTGATGTCCTTGTCGACAATTGTTCTGGACAAGCAAGTTGTGAGTTGGTCCACGTTGATACTGGTCGGCAGCTGAAAAGACTGTAGGAAACGCAAATGAACATCATCCTTGATACACTGGCGGATCTCGAGGGACTCGAGAGAACATCCGATGACCAAAAGTATCAGCTATGCACACGAGCGTTCCAGGAAGTACATCACAAGCTCGTGACATTGTTCCGGGTCTATCGCGTATGTTTTCGAGTCTTGCTTGGGAATCGTTACTGACCACGCTGCAGGATGTCATGACGGAATTGTCTTGCTTGACAATAATGGGACAGCTCATCGATACTGCTATCAGCCTTATCTGCACGGACATCCTCGCCTTGGTAGACATTACAGCTGAGGAATCCGAACGACTCAAGCAGTTGTGTTCAGTGCTGCGGCCGGTCGAAGAGCGATTCACCGAGATGAATGTGAGTCCGAAGCCGAATTCCTGACCATGCGCTGACATTGACATAGGTCAACATCGTTGCCTTTGTCCCACACTGGCTGCGCTTCTGTTATCTGTCCGAAATCATGGTCAGTATCATTCTCGCACACTTGCGTTCCTTCTAACTCGTTAATAGGAAGCGTCTTTGGTCGATATTACATATCTCCTTGACTCTGGCGCTCTGGTCGATTTTACGTCGGACGAGCTCGTCCACCTGCTACTTGCTCTATTCACGGACACGCCAAACAGAGCAGAGCTCATTGGAAAGATCATGTCGCGTCCACAATGAGAACTTCTGGCTGGACGACGGTCTGTAGAGATCTTGTACTCTGGCTAGCAGAATGCGGCGACCCTGCCTTACATTAGAGTTGAGGCAGTATAGCTTCCAGTCAGTGCACGACCGCGGTGATAGAGGCCCCCGGGCACTCAAGCCAAAGGACGCACCCCCCTTTTTGTGAAATCCTGGAAAAAAAGCACTAAAAAAGCACTAAAAAGGGTGCATCCCCAAGGTGCCCCCCTATAAAAAGGACAAAAGGGGGTGCGTCCTTCTCGGCCGCCGAGCAATGTCTAGTGCCCGAGAAGGGTTCGGAAGCAAATCTTTTCCCCCTAGCAGATCCAAACAAAGCCTGATAGCTAGCCTGATGAAGCATCGTACAGTTTACAAGCGAAACGCCCCTAGCCTTATACGGAAGACTCTTTTCCATACTTCCTGCGAAGCCCGTGGAAAGTCGGGGGCGGTGATGCGAGGTGACATCCTCGTTGTGACGCGGCGGCGAGCTCGTTGCCGGGCCCCTGTGCAGCAGGAGGTCGGACTCGAGGTGGAAGTTGCAGAGGCGTGGATATAGGAGTCTATGGACGAAGGAGTGATGATCAGCTGCATGATCTCTCTTGCTTCATGTTTGGCATCTCATGGAAACAGCTCATGTGCTGAGATCAGCTTCCGCAGATGAGAACGCGTCCCTCCGACAGGTAGCCGAGATGACGTGGCAAATTGTAAAAAGTACAAAGGGGGGTGCGACCTCCTGGAAGGTTTCAGGAAAAGCACTAAAAGGAGGGTCCAACCCTAGCCTATTTTTAGGGAAAAGCACTAAAAAGTGGGTGCCACATACCGTTTCAGAGACCTCAAAAAAGCACTAAAAGTGGGTGCGTCCTTTGGCTTGAGTGCCCGGGGGCCTGGTGATAGTGTACAGATCTTCCGCTTGAACGGACCGACTCGGTCCGAATCTCGGCTGGTCGGCCATTCGGTGGGCAATCGATTGTCAGCTTTCTGCCGCATCGCCAGCTGTGTGTCCCGAATATGCAGCACCACCTTGACTGTGTATGGAGGCAATAGGGAATCGCGGGGCTGAGGAAGGCCTCCGATCCTATGCCACGATAAAAGCCCGTGCGCGGTTCCGGCGGCTGCCGGATGGAGAACCGCGTCATGTCTTACGTCGAGGACAATAGGATTCTGAACGCGATTGTTAGACGTCGTTTGGGAGAGATGGATCGATTTGGCCATTGTTCCCCATCCCAGCCTGTGGAAGTCGAAGAAATTAAGCTGAGGCGAAAGAAATAAGAAGTGATAGCTGAGAGATGCGAAGTCTTTGTACGTTGGCCCTGCGCTCGAGATAAATTGTCAAGTCGTGTCTCCTCCCACGGCTCCCAACTGCTCTTCTCGCTCTACCAGTCACCGAAAGGAGGAGCCGTACACTGGCGTCCTTCCACCGATTTTGATACCCCGACGTCACACAATCGTCATCATTTCAGGTCTACCCGAGGGATCTACCTGTGAGTACGCCAATCGCTACTCAACGAGACTGTCGCAGGAACGGCATCAAGGTTCTCCTTGCTGCGTTCTTGATCAGCCCTTAATAGGTCAGCTGACAAGCTTTGCTCCTGGGTCCATGACAGCAGCTTCTGTTACCTGCCAGACTGTGGATTTCTAGGTAAGCAATGGCCTTTTGGAATCCATTCATTACGCGGGTGTAGTTGAGTGAAGCTTGTTGTAGCTCCCAACCCTTGTGGTCACCACTCTGCTCCCCCGCTACCTCGCCGTTCTCGAGCAGACGTCAGATTCAAGGAATCCAGGAGAACTTCGATAATAAGCAAACATCCGCTTCCGAACGCTTCTTAATTACTTGTACTTCGGATTTGACCGCCGAGGTGACGGAAGGCAAAATTGACGGTACACTGGACAGCCAACTCGATATTACCTTGCCTTGCGACTAGCTGTACGAATCGTAACCCTAGAAAATCAAGGCACCTTGTGGCTGCGAGTTCTCGCTGACTGGAAAGTCAACCTTGTGAGTGCACCGGTTTCTCTATGTTATGATGTCTGCTCTCTGTGTTTCGGCTTCGCGTTTGCCATATTGGCATGCTAGCTTTGCGCTATGCAGATTGGGGAACAGATGTGATGTTAGGTGGAGGAGTGAAAAACAGCACTTCCTAGGGTATGTCGCCAACTACCTCTTCATGGCGCACTTTCCAATGGATTCGCCTCGACGCGCAGAGCCATCTGCGACTGACTGTACTGCTCGGCATCGCCTCTCTCGGGGTTTCGTACTCCGCAATATCGGCATAACTTCTGGCAATTCAAGGTGCATGGTGAGATTACGTGCTGGAGTATCTGCTGTTTCGGCAGAGGTACCATGTTCCTTGATCATCTGCAGTTTCTGTATCCCTGATTACAGAGATGATTACACCCGAATAAGGCTTTACAGGTGCTACACCTGGCAACGTACATACAGGGTACTGTCTAATAGGACTAGGCTCGTACGTAGGCTTATACCTCGGGCTTGAACAGCCAAGCTGATAGACTGCCCCGAAGTGGGGATGAAGGAGCCAGTCATGAAATCTCAAGTGGATTGACTTCAGGGAAACCTGGTCGATCGCCCGCTTGCCCGCTATTTCGGACGTGGCACTGAAGGCGGCGCAAGGGAGTCATCTCGGGCGGCAATTCCCCTTGAGCTCGCTGTCATCATACTTTGTCGATCGATTGCTGACCCCTTCTTTCTTTCCCATGTCAAAGGCACTTGGCGACGCAACTTCTCTTTCTCAGGCATCTTCAGTACACTACATGCTCAGGAAGCTTCTCTAAGCCTCGATTCTCGAGATTCCAAGCCGTCAGCGCAGGCCACGACACTCGTTACACACTCACATTCCCTTACCTTCATTCAATCTATCGTCCAAGTCATTTGGCACATTTGGTATCCAATACACTTCTGTAATCCGACTATATCTACCTACATAGATAATATTTGACCGGCGGCTCAATCTCTCCAAAAGGTAATAGTCGCAATGCACCGCCAGCAGTTTCTTTCATTTAACTTGCCATATCTCAATAGGTCACTGCTTCCACGAATACGACACTCGTTCGCCTTCACCGGAAGATCACAAGAGATCCCATGCGTAGCGCACTAGGTCTGATTGGAGTGCCTGTACTATCATCCACCGGACAATTGCTCGAAGAATATTCTCTCGAAATGACTACCCACGAGCCACCGCTACCCTGGTCACAAAAGCTGGTCATGCCACTCATTTCGCTCCCGCCGACTCCGGATGCCTCACCTCGCGAATGGGATCGATATTTAAGTCGCGGACCAACCCCTGAAGGTCATGTGTCGGAGATGCATCCCACGGGCGCTCCGCTATACGGTCTAGGTTTTCCACCATCCCTATTCGAGAACCTCGAAAAGGAGCGTCAAGTCGTCTCTATCAGAGGGGACCGAGCGAACCGTCCTGATCTGGGCACGCCGCCACCGTTGGACCCACCGCCTTTTCACAATGCCCGTCCGAGGCGCTCAACGATCTCGCTTCCAGAATGCACGCCGGACTTGGGGATTGTCCCTCTGAGGACCACAACTCTTCGACAGAGACAACAGAGGGCTCAACGAAACCGCAAACTCGTATGGGCTGTCGCTATGTGTTGGACAATCGTCATCATCTTCGGTAAAATTGCCCGTACTTCCTTCGGAGCAAATTGGTTGAAACACAACGGTCAGTGGTCTGCTCAACCCAACCATTTCAAAGGGGATAGCCTGTATGGTTTCGAGGAGGACTTCACGCCGATCACGCCCCCTATTTTCTTTCACCGAACTCAGCGAGCTCAATACGAACGATACCTCGCGGAACGGACCGATATGGCGAAGGGCCTTTCTTCGACCCAAGAGTGGGGGAGCAGCGCTTGTGGAGAGGATGACCTCCACGACGTCCACGAGCACCATCCTCCAACTTCAACCAGAACTAAGATGTCCTCAACATCTGAAACCTCTGCCATCTCGGAAGTAATCGACAGCATGCTCCTCTGGCCGGAGCTCGAGCCATACACCTCTAGGCGCGGGGATCCCCGAGCTCTCTATCACGAAGCAATGGTTGCTGTGAATGAGGGATACCCAATATTCAATATTGGGGTCGAGGAGATGCTATTATCGCTTCGGCAGACGGACGAGCGCCGCGGGTGGGCCATAGAAGCCATAATTCGGCGCGTCAAGACCGGGAAGCTATCCTCTGCGTGGCGTATCAAGTCATCGCTTGACACGCTCATGCGGCGAATTTGGACCCAGGCGGAACCCAACTCCAACATATTCGACGAGGACTCTTCCGAAGGAGAAGATGTCTGGAATGAGGATCTTGGGTCGTCAACAGACGCCATCATCTTCACAAGAGTAATTAAGATGGGTTCATAGATCGTGCGGCAATGCTGATATCTCATTATAGGGCGTCTCACCACGTCTGACCCGAATTCAAGAACTCTTGCGGTCACACCACAAAGTTGAAGCCACCGTGGTCGATCTCGCAGAGCGAGGTAAGCCTTTCCCGTTTCCCTTGCCTTTCGTGCAGCTTGACTGATTATGTCTCGCAGACGACGGTGACATCATCGAAACGCTCCTTCATCGCCTCACGGGCAACTACGCCCTTCCACATCTGCTGATTGGGTCTGAGAGTTTCGGGACAGGAGACGGGCATGAGACCTTGCAGTCTGGGCAACTACATCAGAAACGTTTGGGCGAGGAGGGGAGGTGATTGTGTTCCAATAATGGCGCTGGCGTCATGCCGATTGGATCAGGATTTCATTGACTTGTATACACGCGAGACGAACCGTCTATTCTCATTGTCCCTTCGAACTCTCTTGACACTATTCTATAATAGTCTATGACCGGCCCTTTCCTCTGGCCTTTCCACGTCCTTTTTTCGCGTCGCCCGATCCGGCTTTTTTGGATGTACGGGATCCTGCGGCAACCCATGCGTCGATCTGAGGGATCGCACTTTTGAGTGCTTGCCACTGCCGGAAATTCAATTAATCTGAGCCCTGATATCCTCTGAATGAGGGCACGAGACATACCTGCTCAGCTGTAAGTGATAGTCCCTTTGCGCCTGGTTTCTCCTCACCGCTTTTGTCTGTGTAATACTGTCAAGACGGGTCAGTCGTTGTCCGCAATCTCGAAACAGCCGCGCGTTTGCTCACCTCACGCAGATCGATTAAAGTTGACCCCTTGAATTCCCGCACGGTGGCCCGTCGCTTGTTTGATAGCTGCATTGAGAGCATCTCAGGTCTTGGTTCGACACAGGATAGGAGAGGATCTTACCTCAATGTAGTTCTCTCCGTTCTCATTGACGAATGTCTCGATCGCTTGAAGCCAACAGAATGAGCTCCATATTCTGCGAAGTACGCACATTGCTGGACGAGCAGAGACATACCGTCCTCGTCGGGGTCCGGTCGCATGGCCACTTTCCGCTTCTTCGACCGTGGCTCTTCCGGTTCGTCTTCCTCCTCCACCTGTTGCGCTTAGGGCGTAAACCTAGGCGACTTTGGAGAGGACTTCGAAACTCACTGGTTCCCTCGATGTTTCCTTTTCAGGCTTCACCGATGCTTCCACTTTGGGTCCCTCATCCGCGGGAGATTCACGTTCCGGTTCTTCTTGCTTCACGGCGTTTTCCCCGTCTATTCCATCCATCTCATCCTTGACGCTGCTTTCGCTCTTGATCCCTGGCATCCTGGCCTTTGTCGAGTTGCCAGAGAATTTATACCCAACAACAATGGGATGAATGCAAACAGCTTGATGGCGTCACCTAGATCGACCATCGCACACACTGTAAACAGTCCCTCTTTCGACACATCATTTCTTTGTTTTCGGTCTACTCCGTTACCCCGCATATCCCCGCATCAGCTGTCGAATAGTGATTTACAAAGTACAACCCGTCCTACACCTCTCGTAATACCTGCTCCCGTCAGCTCTCCCTGCCTCTCGTCCTGTGCTGCACTGATGCTATACCGCCTGCTATACCTAGCGTCTGCTCATCTCTCCGCTTTCGCAGCTCAAGTTCCTCAGACTTTGTCAGGTGTTCCTTGCTAGAAGTCACGCTGCGAATACAGCTTAGACCCCCTTCTTGTTCCTTTGCCCGACGTCGCTCACACGCTTCGTTATAAACTGCGCTTCCAGAGGCTCACCGGTCAGCTCATACTCATAGGGTGGATCCGCTCAGGAGATCACACGACCTTGAGCGAGGCTGTAGAGCTGTCGCAGCCCGGAACAACGCCAGAACAGCCAGACCTGATCCCCGCTTTCTGAACGCTGAGTGCAAGCCGAAGCTCGGTAGATATAGCCTCGAGGGTATCCTGACGTAAACCTCTGAGGTTCTGCTGTCTCTCTGAGAAAAAAGGCACAATTCACCGCTATACCACTATACCGTAGAACGAGCTGCAGAACGTCAGAGCCTTGGCCTTGTCCCTAAGGACTTGAGGGCTCTGCTGATTCTGCCTCGATGTGCGCTTGGCCTGATCAACAGGCTGACCAACGGGGCCCCTTTGCACCAACGTATATATGTCAGCTCCAGTCCATCTCCATCTCCCTTGAGACTTCACTGTCAAGGCATACGTGCTTTTCGACGATCCAACCTCATTGTCCGACAATTCCTTACTATTAACAAGATGAGTGCAAACAACCTGGGTGTCTCTCCCGCAGAGTACGTACTCATCGTCTAAGAGATGACATGAGCTTACCACCGTTGCTCTCGTGTTCACAGCTCCACTTCCTCCTTGGATGTCAATGACGCAATCTTCTGCGAACATGGAAAGGAGGTTTGCAATGACTGCAACTTTGACGCGCGAGAAGGTGAGCCGCTCCCCGAGCCTTCTCCGCTTCCTCGTCACTATGAACATGCCTGATACTTGTTTTGCATCGCAGAAAATGACTCGTTCTTCGGCGTACGTCCGCTTCGATTCGAGCCGCGTGCGGGAGATAGCTAATCGCTGGATTCATCGTTCACAGTTTGACTTGACCGCTCGAGAACCCTTGAGTCTCCCCGCTTATACTGTCAATGCCAAAGACGGATCGATTCAGTGTAAGAAACATAGTAGCAGCAACTGTACCACTTGCTGTGAGTCCTTCCGGTGCATCCCTCGTAACATCATTCAGGAGGGCTGACTGTCTCGCGCTTTAGTCGGATGGAAGAAACAGCTTTCAAAGCGTACGTCTTGGATACCATTTCTTGAACGTATATTGACACTACTGGTGATGATACAGTCCACAAGGAAGGCGCAAAGAAGGCCAAGGGCAAGAAGGAACCCACATCCAACTTGTTCGTCTAAACAACTTCGGGGAATGGCATTTGCATTGTCAGGTGAAGCTGTATGGAGGGATGTTGAGCCGAAGGGGTGGACCAGTGCATGTTGTGGAGGGGTGTTGGGCGAAGGGGTGGACCAGTGCATGTTGTGGTGGAACGGAACAGATCAGTGGCGAGTCGGCCGGTTGTACAGAAATGAATTCACAAGTTGTAAACCATACAAAGAGAAAAGCAAATGTCATTGTATCGCAATATGAATATCTGAAACTGAAATTATCGCTCACATGGCTGTAGACGACCACGAAGAGAAACATTACCAGTCTACCTATGTTTCAGTCCGCTGATATGGGGCTGAGACGGTGTTGGATTACATGAGCTGTCATCAGCTTGTCATCAGCTTGCGGGCAATACACAAATCTATGCTATGATACTCTAATATAACAAACATCGCCCTGGTGTCACCTGGCATTCCAAGTGATCATGTACAAGTATTGGCTCTAGTCCGCCAGTCCGAACGACCTTGCGCTCTGGTACCGCTTTTCCCACAACCGCAGCGTATCTAGGCCCACATACCCAGAACGGACATGCAGATCATGCCAGCCACCAAAGCAGCAATGGCTGTCAAAACTCTTGATATTTTGGCGCGACGCAAGGATCCAGACGTAAAGTCGGTCGACAGGAGCTCGGCGGCGGTATAGAGCTATAAACAGCAGCGTTAGAACGGTGCCTTCTTGTGCAAAAACCAACAACTTACCAAAATACCCGCACTGATACTGTTCAGAATGCCGACGGCCAACAACGGAGCCTTGCCATTTGCGGAAAAGTTTTCGTGCACACCGACCCCGATGGCGATGCCGATGGGCGTGATCAGGGTGAATGCGAGACCCATGAGCCACGGTGTCCAGCGGCTTGCGAAGTCGAGGAGCGCGATACGGGCACCCAAGGCGAGACCTTCGAAGAATTGGTGGAAGACGATGACGATGAGGAGAGTACTCCAGCCTTCACCGCCGCCTAATATGCAAAGTTATAATGCTTGTCAGCGTTGCCACCAGTGATTGAGATGGCTACTTACCAGCGCCAAGGGTGACTCCGATCATGATCGAATGGAAGATGATACCGGCTTCAAGGATCATTACTTGCCAGTGCTGGTCCTTGGCGTGCGACCCGAAGGAGAATGCATGCGAGTGGCCGTGTGACTCAAGCGACACCATGTTGACGGCCTGCAGCTCCGGTGACTCGGGTGTTGAACTCTTCTCCACGCTGCCGGGTGTCTCTGTGCCCTTGTGACTGGCAAAGTGTCGTGCTCCGAAGAAGTCGAGCAAGAAGGTGACAAAGAACGCTGCGAGGGCGATAGCCGGGGCGGTGGCCTCGAATGCGAGATGACCGATGCATTCGTTGCTGAACATCACGAAGCCGTGGAAGAGCAGGTGAATAAAGGCGGTCGCGAGAATGATTCCCTTATACAAAGTCAGTTGGTGCCCAGTCTGCGAGAGAAGCCACTCACTGTTCCAAAGTGTTTCGCGACAAAGAACAATGACGACCAAAAGCTCTTTGGGTTGAACAAGGCCTTGCTTTCCGAATCCCGAGCAACGGTAGCGGCACCTGTCGAACCAGACTTTCTGCGGCCGGAGAACAATGGGATCATGACACCCAAGGCCGATGTAACGAGGACAATGAAGATGGCGCCAATATGCAGACCCTGGTTGTATGTGCCCAGTGAAGCTACTCCGCAACTTGTATCAACACCTGAGCAGTCACCATGCGTGTGACCGACTACGTCAAGGGATAAGTCGAAGATCACTGAAGTGATTAATTCGAAATCTTACCGTGGATCACACAGTCGCCACCCGAAGCCTCGACCGCCGAGCCATCGGCATTTCCGGTGCAATCCCAATGATTGATATCTGACATTTCAGAACTTAGTACTAGTCAAGGGGTCAGAGTGCTTTCTGAGCTTACGCCATGTACAACCGGTGCTCTCTGTTGGGGAGGCGGCAGCGTTGGTTGCAGAACCTGTGGGTGATCCACCAGCGGCAACGATACTGTTTGTCCTGGGCGCAGCACAATTCCACTCGCCGTTCAGAAAGTAACAGCCCACACTGTTGGTCGGACTCGCTGTGGTGGCGCGGTTTGCTGTTGTCTGAACCTGAGTTTGGGCGTATGCCACGCCGGCCAGTGTGAGGGCGCTGGCGAGGATGGAGAACTTCATGATGGATTGATTGCCGATGGATTGTTACGCGAAGCCCACGCCACCTGGGGAAAGCCGGATCGTCCGGCTGCGTTCTTTATAGATTCAAACATTCTGACCTCGGACAGCTCCTCGGATGCCCTGGTGGATTTCCCAGTGGAGCGCTACGGTCGACCAAAGTCCGCCGAAGGAAAAGATGGCAGCACGAGGTAGACTTTGCCAGCTACTTCCACTTACCGTTTGCCCTTGAAATGACGAAGAGCCAAGCACAGTCATGATCCCTTCCCTACCGGCGAATTCAGCCTCACCGAGTCTGCAGAAAAGGTTACTAACCGCGCCAGGTCTGGCCCCGAGAAAGGAGAGCACCCTAGAGTGGCATATATTGCGATTTCGAACAGCAAAACCCTGGATTCGCTCAGTTTTTTGCTTGAAATGAACCATTTAGCTTGTATCTTCTGCCTTACTTCTTAGCTTGCTATCGGAAAAGCGCCCGAAACAGTGACAATAGTTCTTCCGGATGCTGTTCGAAATTTCAGACGAAACCTCATTCCCCTTTCTCTTGGCAAAGGCGTTCGTCTAGCGGATACGACCATATGAACGACTTGACGACTGTTCGATCCTCTTTTTTCGAGGAAGAACGACCCAATGACAAGTATCCTTTTGCTGTTTGCCACTGGACAATCATCCGCACAGTTATCTGTCAATCCGATGTCTGCATGAGGATGTCCGCCAAGGCGTGACCGAAGGAGGTCAACGGTGACGGCGGGAGCATGGGCATACGTGAAAAGTCGATATGGACTTCACGATATATAGACCACTCCGACACGACATGACCGAATCATTCCACCACCTAGAACATTCTCACTATCTGAAACTTTCTAAACCACCTTCCCAACCATGTTCTCCAAAACTCTCTTCGCTACGGCGGCCTTGCTCTCCGCCACTTTCGCGAGCCCCATCATCCACGAAAAGCGAGCTTTGGCAACTTATGTCGAAGAAGTCACGATCCACTCGTCTTGCAACACCACCCAGCGACGTCAACTCAGCAAGGCTCTGTCCGACACCTGGGAGCTGGTCTCCATGGCCAAGGAGTACACCTACACCAACGGCGCTAACGACAGTCTTTACGAGCTCTACTTCGGTGACGGTCCCATCACCAACGTCATAGGCGCGTTCGATGCCATCTTGAAGTCCAACAAGGACGGTGTGCTTCTCCGATGCGACGACCCGGACAAGAACTGCCAGCAGCCCGGATGGCGAGGTCACTGGCGAGGCGAGAACGGAACATCGGAGACTGTGAGCATGAATGCGGGCTTCACAAAGTATTGACTAACGGCATACTCCTAGGTGATCTGTGACGCCTCCTACACCGACAGGAAGTCAAATGAACAATTCTGCGCCTTTGGCTACACCGTTGCCGGCTCGTCACCGTCGTACTACTTCAGTACCGATTTGCTGTAAGCCGGGTCTTCCGGCTCCTCGTCCACGAGACATACTGACGCCTGTATATAGCCACCGACTCTACCACGTTCCGCAAATCACTGACGGCAAAGTCGAGCACTACGCCGATTCGTACGATGACTGCCTCGAGTTGGCGAAGAACAATGGCACGTTTGCAACGCTCAATACCCACTCGCTGCAATACTTTGCCAACCACGTCTACGCGTATGTTGACTTTCCATTCTGGAGGCGGACCGTGGCTGATTCTGGTTGTCTCGCTTTGCAGAATCGAAGTCGCTCAGGGCGGTGATGCTTGCATTGGACGATCCGACGTCCCAAGTGCACCGGCCACTCCTGCCACAGGAACCTCGGCTGCGCCGAAGGCATGTCGTAAGTATTTCGAGCCAGTCATGTCGGCTTACGCTAACCCAGCCAAAAAGACACTCACGCCGATGGCGCCTTGCATTGCGAGTAAAGCGAAATCCTGCGCCTCCGGACATTGAACAAAAAACGCGATAGCAACCATTCACAATCGTTCAATGTCGACATTTGTATTGCCATAGATTTATTTCAGGATTCCTGAATTCCTGACACCACCATGGTCACTGTCATTACAATTCGAAAGCCGAAGGGTTGATCTCAACGTCAAGCCGGTGCAGACATTTCATCTTGCTATCCTCCAAGCGGAATGAGCCCGGCTCACCCGGTTGACTTTTCCGGATTCTTCGCATCCTGCATTGATAGTTGAACAGCGGCAGGGTCTTCGCGTCATGGTCGTAGACGAGAAACTCAACCGTCTCGAGCGCGGGAATATGTCTCGCCAGCGTGCGCGCGAATTCTTGAGTGCTTTCTGGCGTTGGAATGAAGTGTTTGGTTAGGTAGTTCCAGTAATCACGGGGCCTGATCACGCGTTTGTAGGTCGGCCAGAAACATCATGATGGCTGCAGGATGCATCAAATCCATGGTAATCTTGATGTGTCGAAGCAATGGACTGAAATTCGTCAAAATATGCTCTTGCGAGACTATGTGAACAGTTGAGAAACGCTCAAGACAAACCAAGCGCGGACTCACCAATGAACCGGCGTCCTTTTCCCGGAACTTGTGAGCCATGTCAAATCGTATGTTTACAGTCCGCACTTCCGGCAGATTCTTCTGCGTGATCCAAGTTCCCGATTCGTCGGCGCTGGCCGAACCATTCGTATCGCGATACGGATCTCGCTCGTGGATCATAATTGGGAAAAGGTTGAGACGTTCTATGCCCTTGAAGTGCTGGCAGAGATTATCAAAGTATCCCTTGCACCTGCCTCCTTGTGGACCAGAATACAACTCGCTGTATAGCATCCACCAGGTGTTTTCTCGCAGTCTGAGCGCCTTGACTGTCGTCACTGCGAACGTCTCGCGCGGTGCAAAGGGCGTCTCGCACATGAGATCGGGCACGGCAATGTCGAGCGACTCTAACGGCTTATACTGGAATAGCTCTGCCGGGAACCTGAAAGCGCCCATCTCGTGGCAAGGGCGATGTGGATTGCTTCGAGGTTCGGGAAGGCTGCCAGCGTTTCGGTGTAGTAGGGCGTCACGGAATCCTCCTGTACGTAGATGGCATTCCCTACTTTGAGAAAAGGTACCTGTTGATGGCTCTTTCGGCGAGATTCCAGCTAAGCCCTGCAATTGTAGAATCTCCGGATGAGCGGGGCTCTGCGAAGGCGACTTTCTTGCGGAGGACAACGGATCGGCTGGTCCTGCCTCTTTCGAAACTGCGGCTGTGACCCCATCCGTGAAGTCTCCCCAAACATCGATGACCTGGACAGGGGGTTTCCGCGGCTCCAGCGATTCAGCTGAGGCAACTTCTGAGGTTCCGGTGATGCGACTATGGGATGATTGAGCCCGTGATGACGGAGGGCTTGAAGCGTTGCGATCCCCCTGAGATCGCCGAACCTCCTCTTCGCGTGGCGATGCGCTGAGGAGAAGGGAGGGCACTGCCCACGCTGGCCCAAGCGTCGGAGCACGATTGCTCGAAGAGGGTAGTGTATCGTGGGCGAAGCCGTTTCCCCAACCAATGCCTTGCACTTTGAGCGGCTTGCTCTCTGCCTGTGGCTTGAAGGCCTCCTCAACAGCAGCGGGCCACTGCGCAGCGCTTGCCATCTGGCAGTCATCTACTGGTATACGAAGTGGATCTGTTGTGGGCGCTGTTGGCTTGAATTCGAAAGCCTGCTCCCGATACCCAAGCGTCCATCAGCCGTCCCGCCCCTGGCCCGTGGTGTTCCGACTTGTACTGCCTATCTGTTGTGTATCTGAAGTCGCAATCGTTGAAAGTCCATTGACTTTAACAGCGGCGTCGGAAGCATTGATCGCTGAGCCTCCTTCCGCAGTAATATGTCCATTTTGCGAAGTTTTGGCAGCGGCATTTTGACTGTGGGAAGCTTGACTCGCCTCCTGAGGAGAATCAATGGTCTTCAACGGCTTGCCATTCGCCCTCTCCTTCAAAGATTTGTCACCTTTCCTTTCGGATTTGCCGCATGCGTGATTTTGTTTCTGTTTGTCCGATGCGGCGATACTGGGCAATGGTGATTCCTTCTTCGCACTAGCGCTCGGAGTCAGACCTGATGATGAAGGTAGCACGACCCTCTCCATCGCAGCCAATTTCCATGCGACTTTCAACAGCTTCACCGATCCCTGCGATCTAGCCCTTTCCTTGATACCTCTCGACCACGCAGGTCCGCTCGATGCCGCCGAAAGAGTATCGACGGCCGTCTTCGTGCTGCGGAGATCACTTTCAAAAGGTGGCAAAGTCGCGTCCAACGTAACCGTTTGCGCATGAGGACCGTCAAGCGCCTTTCCTACGCGTTTCACGGAAGTCGGAGGGACCAAATCTGGAATCAGACCATCAAGATCATCCTGAAGAACCAAAAGCTTGACGGCGTCCAGTCGAATCTTGAATTTTCGCCGTTCGTCTTCCGTTTCGCGCAGGCTGTCTGATAATTTCTTGACAATTGGCGCTGAAGCCTCGAACTCCTTTTTGTGATGCTTCGCCTCATTTTCCGCTTCGGCCAGTTTGGCATCCTTTTGTAGCAACGACTGCTTGAGCCGTTCGACCTCAGCCTCCAGCTTTGCCTTGTCGCCTTCCAGCGTCTCCCTCAGCGCGGTCTCCTTGAAGCTCGCAAGTACCAGCCGAGTGTTCTCCTTTCGGAGATTCTCCACATCGGACCGAATGGCGTTCAACTCGACGAGGTGGTTTTCATTCTCTTGCTTGATCTTGCTCGTTTCTTTACTCAGCCGATTTAGTGCTCCGTGCAGATTATCCAGTTCCTGCGAATGCCTGACGATATCAGCGGATTGCGCAGAATCGTCGGCATTACCGAGATGTCGCTCTGAACGGGCTCTCGCGTCCATCAATATCGCGCTGCTCTTCTCCAAGGTAGCTTTCTTGAATTGCAACATGATGGATCGCATGTCGGCGTTTTCAGCTCTGAGGCTTGCGACTTGCCCCTCGAGGGTTTCAGGCGGATTTGATCGAAATGGGGGCTGTTGAGACTGATGTTGACCGACAGGGGGAACCCAAGACGCTGGAGTTGAACTTGGGATCGGAGCAGATGCGGCTCGTGGCGGATCCGTGAGGAATGCCGGTGATGTGAACGCGGGAAGAGGCGCTCGCGACGGTCCTGCAACGTTCTGGGACTGTCCCGCTCCGTTCTGAGATAGTTCCGCTGCGGCCGGGGCAACGCCAGCCTGAGCCTTCGCTTTTTCAGCCATCGCCAAGGCGTGCTTCTTCCTTGCGTTGTCCAGAATCTTGGTATACGCTGCTTCTGCTCCAGGGACAACGTCGAACCATTGGCGACGCTTCTCTGGCGTCAAGTTGAAGACGTCTGTCCAGTTTTTGATTGGTCCCAATGATTTGACGAGTTCTTGAGTGATGGGCGGCGTGCCATTCTGCGATGGTGCTGGTTGCTGTTGTATAGGGCAAGGTGGCGGAACAGCAGGTGTGCTGATGGAAGGCGGCTGGGATGATGGGTTTGCGGTGGCGGCGCTCTTCGTCTGCGGCTGGTTGGCAGGCTGTGCGGAGGAAGCTGGAGGTGATGGCTTTGCTAGAGATCCGAACATGGCCTCCCCTGAAGTGCAATTCAGCTTTCCAGCCTTACTCCAAAGTGCAAAGGTCGACGGGGAACTTACTCTTTTGCCTCGTCGTCTCGATTGGCACAGTCTCCGGCGACTTGGTTTCGACCTTCTTTTCGGTGCTATTCTTCTGCTGACTGAGCAGTTGGTCACGAGATTGCTTTCCAGCCGACAGCTTCGTCGATTTCTTCTTTTTGGCCATGGCTATTGATGTAGCAAGTCAGAGGACGAGGGCCGAAGTGTCTAATGAGGGGGGGCTCGAGCGATACTGGCGGAGTAGTTTCCGAGACGCGAGGACTGTAGCCCACATCGTTATAGCAAACGGGAAACAATGACCATCACCCGGGGATGTCTCCTGCTTCAATTGTCCGCAACTTGGGTGTTTCAAACGAGAACGCGTTCTCCATTGTCCGCGCGCGCGACGCAACGGATCCAATTCTACCGGGTGCCAGACCGGAGATTCGTAACTGTCCTGGTAGCCTCCTGTTCTTACTGAACAGGGATGGTCTCCTCTTCGCGGTTCAAGGCCAGCTGCAGGACAGAGACGCTTGGGGATCGCAGATGTTCAGGGAATAGTGCTTTCGCGAGAGGATCGCTCTGCTTCTTACATCTTCGCAGACTCGCAAGGAGGGCATCACTCTGATGAGTGCCCGGGGCGACTGCAAAGTGACGTCATGCACCCTGACTCTCCTTTCAGCTCTCCTTTCAAGATGGTGGCAAATTGAACGAGTCTACTAGCTAGTCTACTGCCAGCAAGGATGCAAGCCCAGGTCAAGGCTTGATATATAAGAATGCGAGCTATAGCACGCCACAGAGGCCCTCGACTAGGAGCGAACGTGTCCCCTTCTCACCCTTTCTCCAACCATCATCCAAGACTTCGAATCCAAGGGTGTCTCCAACAAATTCGGTTGCGCCTTCAATCATCGATCCGCGTCAAGGAGATAAGAAGAACCTTCAAACAGCGTAAGAGAGGGTCGAGGCTTTGCGGGCCGTCTATGAAGCTGTTAAGAAACACTTTCTCGCCAAAGAATAGCCAGTACGCTCACTAGTTGACTGGCCCAAGGTGATGTCCAGCTGCGAGTCGAGTCGCTCGATGGGTCGCCATATCGATTATAGATCTATAGATGCGATGCATTCTGTACTAGGGCTCAGCGTTACTTGTCACTTAGGAATTTTCCCGGGATTCGCAACCCAGCGATATCTTGACTGGTTCTCCGTAATTGTTCGCCCTCAGCTTTCATATGTCATACGGAAAGTAAAGAGCTTGTGAGGCGTGAGGACGTCTTCTTCGTCGAGTCATAGCTTTTCGACCTCCGGGCGTCGTTTCTCGCGAGGACGAGCAGGACGCATATCCGATTCTGCGCAAAGACAGAATCCGTGCGCCGGTCTGCGGGGTAAGCGGGCCTTCGGGCAGTCTTGATGAATAGAGACTGATTCAAGGGAGCTCGAAACAGCTTCTCATAGGTGTTCAAGCGCACCCAGAGCAATCGAACGACGGGAGCTTTGTTCGGGGCGATGAAGAATTTCTTAGGATGTAGCTGTATCCCTGGTGCGACAGCTGATACTCCCTTGCAGTCTCAGATTTCGTTTGGCATCTTGATCGGTCTCGAAGCGCCCGATATCCACTGTTCTTTCCTCAGATTCCATGTAGCCTTGAGATTAGGCTATGGAGAAGATCGTACTGGTGGAGAGAACTCTATATTTCTTCAGATACAGATTACAGCTCAGCCCATGACACCCCGATTCTTCTCTCCGCATCATCCGAGGTACCAAGCTATAGGCCGCGAGTCAATCAATCAGAGCCCGCATGTCTACGCAAGTGAATGAATCAAACCCATTTGCCGTATAACATCTTGCTTCTTCTCGGTCGCATTGGTTGCATGGGCCGCCCTCCGCGCTATGAACCCAAAAAGAGACCTAAAACCCTGGGGGGAAATCTGAAAACTCTTGCTTCAGGCTCATAAACGGTTTTTCGTCCCGAGTCCCAAAACGGATAGCCGAGATGGCAAGAGCATTGTGCACACAAGTTATGAAACACTCTGTTGCTACTTTTGTCCAAGTAGCATATGCCCCGGGACACACCCAGTATTCATATTCGACGCACATCGGCATAAGTTACCCAGAAGTCTAGGAGAAAGGAAGCCAGGCGATAATCAACTTTCAGCCCATATCATTTTTCAAAACGTTTAGTAAAGCAACAGTGCTCCACCATGTCATCCATGTGGGCACCAGACAACGCCAAAGAGCTTCAGAACGCTCGCTCAACGCCTCGAAAAACACCGTTTGCAGACCAACACGCCAAAGCTCGTGATCAAGGATTCTCCGCGCCCGATTCAGCCGGAGGAGGATCCGGCCCGACAAACGGCCGTCGATCCAAGAGCAACGCAGGGAGATCTAGAGGCCCGGGAAGCATGGATGGGTTTCCACGAGATCGTGGAGGTGGAAGAGCGGGTGGCAGGGGAAGGTCTCGAGCGCCGCCTTTCCCGCAACACCCACCGCCGTCTCCGATGCAGCAGGGGACATCGTCAAGAGGATACCGCAGAAAATCGTCAAGGGAGCGGGAGGCGGTGTACAAGAGCATCTGGGGCGATTCTAGTGACGAGGACGAAAAGGAAAAGGACCAGGCCAAGGAAAAGGATACAGAGAAGCAGGCAAAGGAAGATGCCGGAGACAAGGACGTGAAGGACGGAAAGCCTGTTGACAAGGCCGACAAGGAAACTCAGGAATTAACGCAAGGATTGGACCAAGTCAAGATCAAGCCTTCACCTCCTCCTGCTCCGCCCGCCACCGTCGTGCCTCCGCCTGCCGTTATCTCTGGCGCCGATTGGTCCGAGTTGACGGACGATGAAGATTTGGCCTTTTTGGAAGATGTGCCGGTACCCGTGACAGCGCCGGCGTCTGTACACGAGGACGACTTGGCGGAGGATACTCCTGGGCCCTCACGAGGTGTGAATCCGCGTCCTGGGCTGGAGGTCACTACGGCAGACGACATCGACCACTCCGTTCGACGAGGAACGCCAAGAGTCAATGTCGGCAGGCAGGCTTTGGATAAGGAAGCGGTCGACGTCAAGCTGGCGGACCAACTTCCTGTGCAACCTGTCAATCCGGAGAACGTGCAGACGAGCTCCGATATCGGGAGTGAGGGGGAAAGTACCACTGGTGCGGGTGATCTCGGGGTCGCACCGACATCGGCAATCAGTACAAACTCATCAGTGAATGGTGGTAATCCTTCAGCGGGTCCGCTACAGAGCTCCCGCTGGGCTTCCGCTCCACGAGGGGTGGGAAATCGAGGGGTAAGTCGTACAACTATCGCGATTGGCTCTTTGCTCATGTTCCCCTAGGCAAGAGGTGGTCGTCCCCCTAACAACTTTCAGCACGGCAATTCACAGCACAACAAGTTCCAGCACATGCCTCCGCAGCACCGCCACCAACCGCCACATACTTTTGCCCGTCCTCCTCCGCACTCCAATCGCCCGCCACCGACTGGACCGCGAGCGAACAACATGTCGGGCCAAGACTCATCGCGATCGAATCTCACTCCAGCTTCTGAGCAGGTGCCGCGGGGGACAGGGAGTCGCAATGCGCCACCGCTTCATCATCGTGGTGTACAACCTCCAGCGCCGACCCCCGTCTCGGCGTCGGCAACAGAATCCAGCAGATCATCTTCACTTCCACCATCGACAATGTCTGTAACGTCTGTAGACGACTCTGCTACGCCGGGAGAAACGCAGAATCGTGGTCCAAGGCAAGCCGCGGTACCTAAGGATACCGTGAAACGTTTGATGCGAGGGTGGATAGGCACCGGTCCAGGAGGAATGAGGAGAGGCACGAGTGGAAGAGGAAGAGGGCGTGCGCCGGGAAGAAGCGGTGAGGAAGGCGCGGGTCCGGCGCAAGCAGAGGCAAAATGAGAAGGGTAGCGTAGGGAACCATCTAGGTGGACCTGTATGACAGTAGGCTTAATTCTTGACCTTTGGAAGGCAACATTTGTCTTGAGCTTGGTGCGCGTCATCTTCTGGGTCGCTCTGGGGAGCTTACAAGAATGGGAGGCGTGAATAGCGTCCCTTGCTATGTCCCTTGACTGTGCCTGTCCCTTTGCCGTCGCATCAATAAGGTCGGAACTTCGTCTCAGCTAGATGGCCCACACCCTATTCGCTGTCTCATGATATTGGCACTTCGCCTGCGCAGATCTTCTATAGCACCTTCATCGCGCTTCGTGACGTGGCCTTCGGTAAAGTCCGCCAACTAGGCTGCTCGTCATCAGCTCGCTGCGGCATCCAGGTGGCCATCGGCTGCTGAGCTGGCTGCTGTCGGATCTCGGTCCCGACGCGAGTGCCGCTCGGTTATGCGGGACGAATTGCGGAATCAATCCGAAACTGGGCGCTCTCTTGGCTATGAGGTAGTCCAAGAGAAATTGCCCCTGTCTGCGCTTGAGTTGTCCTCGCTTGCCTTCTGGTGAAACATCACTTCCTGGCGAATGGCGAAATGGTGGTCCCAGCAGAGTCCAGCTAACTTCGCAGCTGTGCCACCATAGGAAGCTTCATGAGCTGCTCCACGGAGAGGTCTACGCGGCATACTGATATTCTAGATTCCGATAGCTATTGCGATGGAGAATAAGAAGCAGCTTTTCGAGGAGACCCGGAGTGGGGAAGGGTAATGAGAAATACCCACTATTGTAATGAGCTTTGTAGTAACTAGTGGACGCCCTGGGCAGGCACAGCAAAGCAGCTAGCAGAGCTCAACAGTGGGTAACAATTTTCAGGGATCTCCCGAACTTTTTTTTTAATTCAAAGCAACTTAGGTGGCAGTTCCTAAGGCCTAGGATGTGGCGCAGAAAGCGCTCAGGACCCACCTTAAGAGACAGCTCGTGAGACCCGCCCATGACGAAATGCATTGAGAGGATAGCTGGAAGGATCTCGGATACTCGCAGCCATTCTCGTAAAACCGATCCGGGGTGCCTGGAGAAATCGTGCCTTTCCTGGAAGCCCCAATATAGGGGGATCTAAAGGGGCAGCCGGGATGGAAACTTGGCGATTGTCCCTCGGATCGCTGCTGGGATGTGCGGATTGTCCCTCCCGTCTATCTACGTAGCGCTTCTTCGTCAATTTGACATGTCTCGACAACTCGCCAAAGCATTACAGTGACATCCATGACAGCAAAATGAGACGTCCGTTCGAACCGGCCATTTCGTCCGCCGTTGCGCCTGCCGGAATCTTTCGGGAAAGCGACGAGTGAGTCTGGACTACCAACGTCGGTTCGTGCGAGTCTCGAATGGCGGAAAACAAGGGTGAAGAGATGAGACTATAACAAGACTGTCGAATGCGACGATACCATTAGCGGCATAAGAGACCCACCCCCCTGCGAGAGAACTCGAGTCCACAGTTCCAACACTGAAGCAGTACGTCTGGCTCTGAAACGCTGTATACGGGACTCACTAACACCCTTATAGCATGTATCCAACCACTCTCCTGGTCGCCCTTGTCGCGACGACCGCTTTTGCGTGTCCTGACCTCCAGTACCATTCGCAAGATCTACACAAGCGAGCCGATGCATCTGACCCGGCGTGGTCATACGACAATGTCAACACTTGGGGCGGTCTCTCGGCGGAATACCAGTCTTGTCAAGACGGCAGCCACCAATCTCCAATCGGCCTCCGACTTGACCAAGGTTTCGCCCCCACATCGCCGAAGTTCCAAGGTTACGAGCGCAATGTCACCGGCGCCTTTGCAAACTGGGGCTACGGCCCCTCAATGACGCTCGAGCATCCTGAAGGCGACTTTTCCACCTTGCCTCGATTCTCTTTCGGTGAAGGCGCAAGCAGCGAAACGGTCTACATGTCGGCCTGGCATATGCACGCTCCAAGTGAGCACACCGTTGACGGTCGTCGGTCAAGGGCCGAGTTGCACATCGTGCATGTCACCGCAGAGGGTACACCCCGCGCTGTTCTCGCCCTCCGGATCGACCCGGGAACCGTAGATTCCGAGTTCTTCAAGCAATTGCCGCCCCTGATTGGACACGATGAAAATGACAGACAAGTCAACGCGACGGTCAACGTCGGACTGGCCCTTCATGAGGTTGACCACTTCAAGAGGGCCTGGACATACGCTGGTACGTTGCTCGCGCTGCACTTTGACCTCACTAACGATTCCTTTCACAGGCTCTCTCACGACCCCTCCGTGCACGGAGGGTATTCGCTTTTTCGTCGCAAGGGATACATTGTTTATCGGAGACGCTCAAATGCAGGCACTCTTGAGCGCGAGTCAATACTCTGCTCGAACTGAGCAGCAGGTCTGGCAACACCGCGTCAATGTGCTCTAAGGGGTTGTCCATCACCACAAGCAATAATGATAGAAAAAAGTAGCATACATGCAATAATGGAATAGTGTCATAACGTAGCTCGTAATGTTATAGAGATGGGCAGTCGCCTGTCAGTTCGGGCGCTTGCATTGAGCCACTGGTTCTGTTGTATATTACTCGCTCTGAACCGCAAAATCGTCCTAGGGGGGGTCGGAGAGGCATGAGAAACAGTCGTCTCCAAGAACAGCTCTGCACAGCTAGGCAGAAAGCTGATGATATTCCACTACCCCATTGTTGCTGTCAGGGGTGGCAAAGGTGGCAAGCATATCGAAGGACTTCGCGGCAGTGAGGCGCAAGTTTTTGAGCCTACGAGGAGACGTAGTCGGCTGGGTCAAATGGTGTTTGAAGCCATCTTGGCGTCAGAGCCGTAAATCATGCGATACGCCGTATCGGCTGCCATCTGTAAAGCTTGAGCCGTAACGACTTTCGTTTGCAGCCTTTGAAGCCACCACTCTAGACCGTCAGTCTGTCAGATTGCCGCGGGACGGAGATGGACTGCTGCGAATGAGCAAGTGGTTTCAAGTGACCCTGCTGGCGAATTGGTCGCACATTGCCAACAAGAACATTTCTCCTACGATTCTCCCCAATCAACCACTCCTTTCCGGTTGATTTGCATGTCATGAGGCAGATTGGGCGTCTGTTGACTGTAGCAGACGATACTCTCGCTGCTCACCTGTTCTCCATTTTACATCGTTTCTTGAGCAGAGCTCTCAGAGTCAAGAACTGCCGGAAAAGAGCTGAGAGTTGCACGGGGGAAACTAGTGAGATGATTGTAATGCAAATTTAAAAGCTGTGGCGGCGCATGAGCATTAACGTCACATTGAGATGCCAAAGGACAAGCTCCACAATGGCAGATCATGAGAAGCATTACGTATACCGCGACCCGACCAAGCGTCATCTACGTCTCGTGTACAACCCATGGCATCCGCAAGCTTCTCATCACTCCCGGCCGACCTGATGTCGTTTTCTAGGCAGACCGATGAGCAGGCACTCCATCTCCCGATTCCGACTCGGAGGAAAGAATGTGGGCGGTTTACTGAGGACATTGAATTGTCAACGACTAGAAGATGAAACCGACTGCAACGGCTACTCACACGACCGACGATACCGTCGAACCTCTGCTTGAACCACGAGACGGTCTCGTCCTTCTTGACCTTGTGCTGGAAACCGATTCGGCCGTGCTTGTACTTCTTTCGGGCAACTCGGGCACCGGGTCGGCCCATAACAACGTAGCTGCAGGGATTATGTCAGATTCGCGGCGGACGTATCTTCAAAGGCGCCAGGAACTTACAAGTCCATACCGAAGATACCAATTCCGGGGTCGTACTTGATACCCAAGTCGATGTGCTCGTCAATACCGAAACCGAAGTTTCCGGTTTCCGAGAAGTTCCTCTTCTTCAACTCGTACTCCTTGACCTTCAATGCTCGCTCCAAAACTTCCTCAGCCTTGGGGCCTCGGATAGTGACGTGGCAAGCGATCTTTTCGTTACGCCTGATGGAGAAGGATCGGACGGTGTATCGGGCCTTGGAGGTGACGGGGGATTGACCGGTCAACTGTTCCAAGACCTTGGTAGCTCGAGTAAGCCTGTCACCGGATTCACCAACGGAGATGTTGATGACGACCTTCTCGATTCGGAGCTCCTTCATGGGGTTAACGGGGGCGGTCTGGTCGGCCTGAAAAGAAAACGTAAGTACGGGTCCAAGTACGCTCTCCTCCGAATGAGACTGGAAAGGCGAAGATGGATATTGTGGCTCGGATGTTGTCGGCGGATGCTGCCCGATGCCCGTGTCGTCGTTGTCGTCTCCCAATCCTACCCCTTCCACTCATCTCCGATTTCTCTGCGTCCCTTTCCATACTCCTCCACTCTCCCTTTACGCTGAATCCTGCACCAAGACGTAACGAAGTCGCAGTCGATTGGGTTCCGCTGCCGTAAGTCGAATGTCCCAAACCACAATATCCCCTTCTCCACCAGTCCCAGTTTTCATTCTCCCATGGAAACCCACCATTTTGAATCAATCCCTTCTTCCTGAGTTTTGATTGAGGGCCGTCGGTCTACGCAAATGATGTCGTCAGAATCGTCCAATCAAAAGCACTTTCCAGATATCGGTGCAGCAGAAAGAAAGCAACTCACGAAGTTGATCTTGCCTGGAAAGAAGAGGCGCGCGTGGGCGTGCAACGATTCGGGGATTTCGAATCGCGACTTCAATCAGGCCGTCACCGCCTGCGACACCGTCGAGGACGCCCCCGGCGCCGCCCCAGAGCCAGGCCGACAGCGTGTGAGGAGATTGCTGCCCCGCGGGCTGCCGTGCCAGGAGGTCGTGTCTAGGATGTGCGCTCGATTGATCGTGCCAAAAAGAAGCGCTCCGGAAATCGTCGAGGTTGCTGCAGGGCAATTCTTTTTGTAAGATGAATCACTACAGGTTTGTTGACCATTTAAAGGTGATGCAGTACAACGCCGGTCCCGCCCACATCGCCGTTGATGCTGGCCAGGTAGGCGGTTGGGCAGTTGACGAAGCTGTTGGAGGTATCATTATGAAGTCCCCATATTGCCGCCCCTGGCTGATGGTCTTCGACACAATATTGAATCTCAAGTCTTTATGGAGCTAGCGATATTCAAGCATGTACTCGCCTCCTCAATATGGTGAGCTGATTGGCAATATGTCGAGGTAGTCCCGCATCGTAGCCGTGGACGACGCGAATGTCGTAACCGCTATATCTGCCATAAATTGCATTCTGGCCTCTATCACTACCAGTTTGTAACTATCCAAAGTTGTTTTCACTAATTTTTGCGAATCATCTATGAATATAATCGGTCGACAAACGAATGTACAAAAAGAGGGTAAAAGGACGTCCTATATGCGCAAGCCGCTGCAACATGACAGTCGCTGCGGCCAGTTCCCCATACACGGAGACACCACGACGGACATTCAGTCTCCTCAGTTTCTAGACCTCCAGCGTCATTATGCCTTCTCTCTCATCTGGAAGGTCTGCGTGGCCTGTCGAGCCTTGTCTGCCTTGCTCTGCGACTGCTTGGCGATGGCGTAAACGAGACCTGCAATGAAACCGGTTCCAACCGCGGAAACGGAGCCGAAGTTGACCGGGTCACCAAAGAAGATCATGCCGGATGCGGCGACGGGGAGCTTGTTGAGGGCGCCGACCATGCTGTATGTAGTCGAGCTGGTGGTTCGGATACACCATGCGGTCGAGTAGGAGATGAAGACGGCGGCAGCTCCGGAGAAGGCCATGGCGAACAGCAAGAACCCTCGAGCTTCAGCAGGGCTGTGTATTGACGTTAGCTTTGTTCTGGGAGATTGGCTTTTGGGCTCACAAGTTCAAGTTAAGGTTCTCGGATCCCCAGTCTTCCAGCAGAACCGAGGCAACGACAAGGATGGGAATGCAGAGCAAGTTGTTGTAGAACATCGAGTCCCAGTCCTTGAAGCCGGTCAACTTGATTCGCTTTCGCATGGCCAAGACCTAAACGTCTGACGTTAGCACTTGTAGCTGACTCCTAACAATAATACGTACGTATGCCGCAGAGAAGATGCAGTTGCTTGCCATCCAGAAATATCCACCGTTGATGCTACCGAGCATACTCTTAGGCACGAACGGAATTTCGGCACCGGTGACGGGATCGATGGACTCCACAACGCTGGCCATGGCGTTCAAGCTGGTGGAAATGTCGGACCATGCAGCAACGACCGAAGATCCCACCATCAATGCGAACGCAACCAACGTCAGGCTGGTGACGTGACCGCCGAACCAAATGACTTCTCCGTAGGCGATCAAGATAATGGTCAAGTTCTTGAAGATCGTGTAGACGGGAATCGACAAGTATTGCAGCGACTTGGAACCCGTGTAAATGACCGAGACCAGCAGGGCCGAAATCGGAAACCAAATTTTGGCGTCCTTCATGTCAAAGTCACGGAAGTCGATCACTCCCATTTTTTTGGCGACGTATACGAGGGAGACACAGACAACGGATTGAATGGTCAATAGGAGGAAAGTCATCGAGAAGTGGTGTCCTGATACGACAAACTGCAATTTGAACAAGCCGTGTCAGTCTAGTCTTCTTTGCAAACTCGTTAACCCGCGAACCTTGTTGACAACGGTCATCATGATGGATGCTCCACAGTAGGAAGCGATGGCCAGGACTGTTGAAGGTCTCTTATCAGCACTGTGACATGCATCTCTCCACCATATCAAAACTCACTACCGCTGGGATTACCTTGGGACGGCTTGTTCATCTCCTGCAGACGAGCATCAGCCGCTCCCTCCTCCCGTGCCTCCAATAGGGTTTCTCGAGCCTCGACATCAGGCTGTCCTGAATATTTGCTGTCGGGAGGATATTGCTGGACATTGCTAAACGACGCGGTCCGCGACAAGGGCGGCGTTGCTGGTCTTGAGGTCGAGGTAGCAGCCATGGTGTGTAATGACTGGCGACTATATGCACAGCGGCAAGAGAACGTCGACAGGCGAGGGCGATATGACAGTCGAGAGGGGGAAGACCTTTTGATGAAATGATGAGAATGCGGAGTGAGACGGATCGCGTCGTGGCAGATCTAAAACGCGATCGGCTAAAAACAACACGGGAAGAAAGTGGGGATGCCAGCAGGTCAGATCCAGCTTAGATGCCAGCAGGAAGCTCAGCAGGATGCCAGCAGCTCAGATCCAGCTAGCTATCCAGCTCAGATGCCAGCAGAGCTGCTGGCAGCCGGACAAGGAAGTATTCCGAGCCTTTTTCGAGGGTACAAAGAACATAAACAAAGCCGCTAAGAGAACGGCGCGCAGAGCTGACCTAGCTGCCGACCTTAAGCTGGGACTGTACTGGATTGAATGGATACCAACTTGAATAGTATGTGTATAACCAAAAGCAATACGTCGTACCGTAGCATCGCAACGTCAACCTGTCTTGATCTAACACATGCTTGGTAGCGTTCCTCGTTCTGGCCCGTTTCCCGACAAAGGCTCGCAAAGTCTCAATCGATCCTCTCATCGGAAGCCACCTGACCTCCAGGCTGGTCTGTCTCTCATTGAATCGTGACGACTTTAAAGAGTGTACTCATGAAAAGCTACGAATCGTTGAGCCAGAATGCGAGCGCCTAGCGATGAAGCGAGGCTAGTCGTTCCTCTATCCTTGCTTGCAGTTCGAGAAAAGAAGAGCAAGGCGAGACCAGGTCGAGGTCTTCGCGTCTGGTCTCGTCCCTCTAAGATAGGGTTTCTGCCTGTTCCTGTTCCTGTTCCTGACAAGGAGCGCGAACAGCTGCGCGAACTGCGGCGACGGCAATTGCCACGGTTTGTAAGACCGCCGATATATATCTCTGCTGTCCGGACAGCCGTTCCGATCACTTCGGTGATAGGATGCGGCTTTGTGTTCGTCTACTAGCTGTTCGTCTTGTCACCCAGCGTTCCTACTTGGTGTCTCGGTATTATCGACGACGCTAATACTGAGCTCGCGTCGCTATTTCGACTTGGTACTCGCCTCCCACCATTACTCGTTCAGCAGGAATTTAGTCACCTCCAAGATCCGGTGTTGTGCGAGGATGTTGCGCCCTGACCGCACATCCTAAGCCTCCTGATGTGCTCTAGCCTTTCTCAAGCAGCGGCATTGTCGTATCTGCATTGCGGTTCGCAGATGTGATAGACAAGTAATGTAAAGGCGAATTCCGCAGCCGTCCAAAACGTTTCTCTAGGCACTTCTTGGGCGCTAGCTTCCAATACCATTCGCCTCTTGCGGCATTGCACTTAGATGCTTGATTCCACATCGCTGAATAGTCGTGAACTGGATGCTGACTCGACTGAGAAGTGACCCGGTTCATCTGGAAACGTATGGCAGAACTGCATGAGTTTCGACCTTTGGCCGACCCGCTCCCGACTGAAAGAGCGTTTTCAAAGCGAGCGTGCCAAACGTATCACCTTGTCAGCCAACATCATCTCTGCGTCTCCTGCTGGCTCCGCAAGACCTGAGATTCATACATTAATTCAGGGACCCCTATAGCAGCTCCTATAGCCTGACCGTACAACCATGATATGCTGGTCAATGGAAAGCATTGTCTCGGATGCTGATATTCACTGGCGGCTACGGTTCCGCACCTCGTCCCCTCCGAGATCAAATGAGGAGGGAATGTCTCCGGGAAATGAGGCAATTCTGATCACAGCGTCGCATCATCTTCTGCTGGAACCAGCATCTTCGACAAAGGACATAAAAGATCCGTGACTAGCAAAGCAGAAAGAAATTACACTTGTGTGAAGAGGAACATCGGCGTATAGGACGGACTGGTGAGTCAAAGCTGTCCGCATTGCATTTCGACCTCTCGATTTTGGAAATGGTCGTAGCCAAGTGCAGACAGAGCAAAGTTTTCGATCCACGAGGGGACTAAGCTTCGAAGGCATCGGCTGAATGATGAATGCGCCAGTGCAATTCGATCATAGAGATGTTTGGAGCATGCCATGTCGATCACGACGAACATTTTGCTGAAGAAAGATTGCCTGCTTTATGCCACCTCTAGACGGAAACGTTCGGGAATCGTTTCGCTGCGGACTTATAACGTTCAGCATGCGCTGAAGGAATAGAAGCATCAACATCAAGCTACTGCAGCAGCGAAAGGATATGGAAAGGTAGATGCAAGATCAAAAGGCATTCAGGGTCAACACTACTTCGCGCGAAGCAGCGTACCAACATGGATTTGTCCGGTGGGAAACCAGACTCCGATTGTATGCAGGTCTCGTCAACAACGTCTCCTCTTCTGTCTGATGCTTCAACCACGAACTCGAAAATCTCGCTAGAAAATCAAGTCGCTCCAGTCAACGGTCTTTCCCGAAAAGGAGAAGCTGAGATATTCAACTCAAATTCAGTTGCTCCAGTGCCCACTGAGCATAACGCGGATGATGGTACAAGCGGCAAGCCATCGCATGATTCTGGATTTGAACAGGCTTCGGGCAGTCGCATGATCACTTCCGGTACAACTACACCGGCATCAAGAACCTCTAAGGACGCTTCATCAGATTTGTTTCATGCGACGAATATCAAAGTGGACGGTGCCGAGATGAGGGAACCTGAAAGGAAATTTTCGGTAGACACTGTTCCCACTCCTTTAACGACCCCTATCCCTTCTGCGCCACCCGTCGAATCAACTTTCAAGTCACGTATGCCTGCAAATCTCGCTCTTCGCGCCGCGGGTGGGAAAGGGATACGAGAGTCACCGGCACCATCCCAAAGCTCTCCACTCCGACAGTCTATGACGTTTCAACAAGAGCAACTATCCCAACTCAAACTAGACGACGGTAAGAGAGGGGAGGTGGAAACATTGATTTCGCCATCGGAAGGCAGCAGTACAATTCCGAGAAGCATCAGTCTACCTGTTACAAGCGTCAAAGATTTTCCCTTGCCTCCGACTCCGAGCAGGTATGCGGACGCTGATGAGTCCATATTGCCCCGCACGGAGGAGTCCGCCTTTCCCATGGTATCGCCTCATCAAGAAGTCAAAGGGCTATCACGGGATGTTTCCAATTCTAGCCATTTAGCTGATATGGCATCAGTGAGTAGAACCAAACTTTCGTCAACTAACTTGCTGAAAAGCCTCCCCTTGCAGTCTCGAAGAGCAGATTATGTTATCGCGGTCGTTGGCGCAGAGCAAGTCGGCAAATCGACAATCATCGCGAAAGCGTTCAAGGCGTGGGGTCTCTCAGAGCCTGTTTCCCTTCATACTGAAGGTGACCTGTCAGCACCTCAGAGTGAGTTGGGAATCTGGATGAGCGCAGCACCGACTATCCTAAGCGCATTCTATAGTCAATCGCTATACGGCAGCGGTCGACACCGGCCAACCCCCTCGCAAGCGACTCGTCGAGATATACGAAGTTGACTTGCGTGCGCTGAGATCACTTGACACGGCCTCTGCTGCGCGCAGTAGCTGGCCTGTGGCGTTGCCGAGGATCGATGGTGTCATGGTCTGCTACGACGCTACCAATGGCAGTAGTGTTGGGGGGCTCGCAGAGATAGTTCGTGAGTACAGAATGAAAAATGGAGGCGTATCAGATGGTATTGATAACACATCCACAGGCGACCTCTGTCGTCACTCACCCGCCATGGTCATCGCTTGCAAAACCGATCCGGGTATGGAGGCCGAACTGGCAATCAAGCCGATTGAGGGGAATGAGATAGGAGCACCCTATGGCATAGGGCTGGTCGAGCTGTCGGTGCTTTCGCAGCAAGGACGGCATAAAATGAGGATGGGATTCGGGTGGATGTGAGTCTCTTCGTCCAGTCGGATGTACGTACTTAACAGAAACTTCCTGTCGATTCCAGGTTGAAAGCCATCTCGAAGCAACGACGTAAGCTACTCTCTCTTGTGGCAGCCAGATTCATCACTCATCGCGGCTGTCTCGCTTCGTCAGGCAGCCGTCTACCCAAAGATACGCGTCGCCCGGGCTCCGCCACATCTTCACAGGGTCGTCGAGGTACGGCAGAAGCCGATACACCCGAAAGCGAGATACTGGAACCAAACCCTACAATCTCATCTGGTCGGAACGCTGATCATATGATTTCGATCTCAAACGAACATGCAGGTCGTTCGTCGATGAACCGAAGTGCTTCGGTGGGCGCATTTGCTGCAGTGACTGAAGGAGAGAGGAGTTATCCCACCTCGCGTGCGGCACATCAAAAGGCAGACCTTAGCTCTCACGATGTTGCACGACCTCAATCACTTGACGAGGTCGGCGCCGGGTTACCTGAATTGACGTCCAAGCCGTGAGTTGACTTGGATATTCAGGTACGGTCAACTGACTTGTGTTATTCATCAGGAAACGCACCTCATCCGTTGCATCGCGCTTTGTTTCCCTGCAAGATCTCTTGGACAGGCTGATTAATGCAATAATAGGGGGAACAGGCGAGTAGTATGTCCGTGCCGTTTTCGGCTTTAACTGAAGGGCATCCCATCGCAGATAATCCCTTCGTGAATACCTTCTTTCTAAGCTACCGTCGCTTCTGCGAACCACCGCAGGTCCTATCGTTCCTGCTCGATCGCTGGAACGAGATCTTGCAGAACACAAGGATGGCGAAACAGTACTTGCTTTGGAGTCAAATGAGGTGGGTAATGAGAAGGACGCTTCGGCCAGAATCTGAAACTCCGTTAGAATGGTCATTACGATGGCCGAATGGCTCGAAGCATATCCAGGCGACTTCTCTTCGCAAGAAGCTAGGCGCCTGATCGCAAAGTTTTACGCATCAGCGAGTCAACGAATGCACCTTGCTCATGTGGCAGCCGAGATCGCCATTGCATTGCAGAAACTGCATGAATGCGAAGATCTGGACGAATCCTGGTCCTTGACCAGACAGCGCAAACCCAAGGCTGAGGTGTCAAGCCTGGGCATACCCGACGAGTCGCCCGATCTGCAAACAAGCGTGACTAGCGATAGAGACAACTCCGACATTCGGTCAACATACTCGGGTCTCGACGAAACAACACTCGAGGCCATCAGAGCCTCAGAAACACTTGGATCACCTCCAGCGACGTCTCCGATATCAACTTCAGGCGGCCCTGGACCACAAGCACTCTCGAGTCAGACTCATAGCAGAAGACAGTCGACGGGCTCTAAATTCTCGTGGCTGTCACCCGGCGATTCGACCTCCGATGGCTACGTTGCCAATGGCCACGCCATAAGTCGCACAGCCACCATGGCAACCAACCCTTCTCTGTTCCGTGTGGACACGAACGCGTCCCGCCCAACAAGGCCCTCGATCGACGGCTCAAGATCCATATCAGAGATCGATTCTCTGGAAGGCAAAGTCTTTCAAAAACCACTAGCATTGTTTTATGAATTGTCCGATCTGGCGATTGCGGTCGAACTATGTCGCGAAGAGTGGCAGCTGTTCTCGACCATCAGGGTGAGTGTTCGTGGACACCCGCAGACACGCTCTCACCGTGAAGGAATCAGCCACGGGACTGCTTCAGACAAGTATTAGGTGGCGAGAGGGAAACTCCAGCCAGTATCTCTGCTCGACATTTCAATACGTTATCATCATGGTGCGTCGCCGAGTCTTATGTCGTCTTGACAAGTCCCGCTTAAGCGATTGTTGCAGGGTATCAACCATGGTATTGGGTCCTGCCAAGCCGAAGCTGCGTGCGCAGGTATACGAAAAATTGTGTGCTGTCATCACGCAACTCATCAAGTTGCGAAATTACTCGAGCACATGGGCGGTCGCTTCTGGCCTCAACGATTTTTCCATTCGCCGTCTGGGAACAACCCTAAGCCTAGTCAGGCCGGGAGCCAAGCGGGAGTTACAAGACGCTCTGCACCTTATCGATTCGACCGGGAGCTACAAGGCGTACCGAGAAGTTCTGAAGAGGGACTGCGATCTCGGCAGTAAGGCGATTCCGTTCCTGTGAGTACGAACCTATTCAACCAAATACAATAGCTGACAGCCGATATCTCAGTGGCGTGATCACGCAAGATCTCACCAAGATTCACGCGGCACACTTTCAAGATCAGGATACGGAAGAGCGCATACATTGGACAAAATACAGCGTTATGGCAGAGGCAATCGCCCCGCTTGCTCTGTATCAGGCGCGAGGTGACATCGTCGCCGGCCTCGCCCAGTCGGGCGGAGCTCAGTATCTTCTGGCAGATACGCCGTTGCTAGATGAAGAGGTGAGTACATTGATTACTCTGCGTCTAGGCATTGTAGCTAATGCCTGCGATGCTCAACAGGGCTTGTATCGGCGCAGTAAACATGTCGAGCCCGACCCACGTCCGGGAACCTCTGCAGCTCAGAGTTCCTCTTCATCGATGACGGGCATACGCCTCAAACGCTTGATGACGGAAACCGTTTTCGGGAACGGTTTCACCCAGTGATCAACCCGGTCCGCCTTAAGTGCTCAAGGCAAACGCTTGGACGATAGACGATGCTGGATTGCGATGCATGATCGAAGTATAGGATGAAAGAGAGTGGATTAAAAGAGAGGGCTTTGACGTTGAGCCGCGCACTGTATGAACTATGGTATCGATCGTTGTAACAAAAGTACCGTAGCCGCAGGATTTCGTATACGGCAACCTCTCCTCGGGATCATCTTCTGCGGACAGCTTTGCCGCCATTACGCGATTGCTCGAGATTTCTCGAATGCCCTCGTTCTGCAGGGCGAACCCAACAGGCGGAAACTCAAACAGCAGACCACTCCATTCATGCTGTCTATCAAGTCGCACGAGCTGTCACACGCAGGACCCACACTATCCGCGTAGACCCTGGACAAGCAATCTCGCCGGACGCTGACAGCGATACTTCATCTTTTCACATGTCGAGACACCAACGCTGAGTGCTGCGACTGAACTGCCAAGCTGCGTAAAACGCGTTGGACGCGAACAATCACGGGAAGCGTACGTCGGAACAACTTCCGTTTTTCCGAGGAGCCGATCAAGCAGGATCGTGAGCACTCCTTGGAAAAAGAAGATTGCCCGAACAGCCCTATTCCTCTCTCTAGCTCTATACATAAACATGCGAATTTACTATATTTTATAATGTATACTGCAAATTTTATCATGCCTTGCCTGCTGATATGGATCACCTTCACTGCACTGGCTTGTTTGCGACTGCATGCGCACCTACGGTGCTGTCGAGATCTCTCAGGCTATGAGTTCGGTAGTCGTTTTGTCGTTGGTCTGTTAGATAGAAGAGCGAGGTCCAATTTTAAAGAGTAAAAACTCAGCACGGTCGACCAGTTTCTGCATAGTATCTGACCTCGTGTGTTTTTTACAGCCGAAACGCGTTCACTTCTTAGCTTGTTGTTGTCGTCCTGCGGAAGCAATGCACGTTGGACGACCATCCCACCGCGATGGTCGCGCGCAATCTCTCGCAGCGGCTTCGCTGGACATTGAAAAGACGGTCGAGCCATTGTCATGGTCTGGCATCGAATTCTCTCCTTGTCTTCGCCCTCAAGTCTCCGAGTTTCAGTATCGTCCACGGCTTGTAGCCATTGTCTCGTCCTCGTCTTTTCAGCACAACAGATAGAATCCCTCGACAACCCTCTTCGACCGCGACTAGGCTGACGACCTAAAAGCACGATCATCCACGACCTCTTCGCTCGACACGCATCCTTGACGGACCATAGGCACATTTCTTACGAGTACAGGACTACTGATCGGGTATGTGGAAGTCATCTCGCTTTGTTGAACTTGACTGACGCGACGTCTCCTACCAGACGATCTCAACACCTTCGTTATTCCTCTGGCAGGCTTCATCACGACGATAACGACCATCTTTCCATCTTTCATTTCACATCCTTTGTAAGGCCCTTAAACGAAACTCCAAGAACTTCCACGACTTTCCCGAACGCGATCATCGGTGAGTGTTGTTCGTGAGTCTACGCGGCTCCGCTGGTACGATGGAGATCACGTATATCAGCCGTCGCGTTCGTACATACCCTCGAACGGTTTGACTGATTCTTCAACCGTCATTCCTTTCGCCAGACTCTCGTTCGCCGACTGCATACGTTCTTTAACGCTTTTTCCACCGCATCTTCAACAACCCTCGATTGATTCGACAGGTTGCTTACGATCCCAACAAATTACCATCACCAAAAAAAAGACTTTGATTCAACATGCGATCTGTGAACGCACTTACCTGTTTCGCCGCCCTCGGCGCCATCTCTTCCGTCTCCGCCGGTCCCTTCAGCTGGTTGCATATCCGAGAGGAGGCCTCCGCTCCTATCGAGAGCTCCTCGATACAAGTCAACGCGACTTCTGATGTTGATGCCTCAGTCACGGTCGACGGCAAGAACGCATCCGTCGCTGAGCTCTACGCCTACCTGAACGGCACCTCGACCATGAACGCCACTTCATCGCTCAACTTGACGGCCAATGCGACGCACAGCATCACCTTTGATGCAGACGGCGAGGCCGACTCGGAAGAAGAGATCGAGCTCGAGCTTACCTATACCTCCGAGGGTGAGGCCGTCTTGTCTTTCCTGAACGGCATTCAACTCTGCAAGGGCGATGACGCCTGCCGCGAGATTGTCGGCGATGAACTCGGCTTGACCTCGGAAGAGGTCATCGAGGTCGAAGAGTGCGCCGACGAGATCGAAGAGGAAGAGGAGGAAGAGGAGTGTGATGACGAGGAGGACGAGTACGATGACGAAGAGGACGAGGAATGCGATGACGGCGAATACGAGGAAGGTGAAGCAACCGGGACAGCAAGCCCCGCCGCCTCGTCCAGCCCCGTCGCCAACAACTGGAACGTTGACTTGGGCGCTACCACATCCGCTTCAACCGCCGCTACACGATCCCACGTCTACCACGTCGCTGCCGCTACTAATGTCGCATCCGGTGCCGAAAACATCCCGACTTCCACGGCGACATCGTACATGTACGTAACGAGCGGAGCCCCCGCAGGTGCTACGGGTACGCCTTTCCCTGCCGCTTCCGGTGTTTCTGGACAGGAGCAGAATGACAACGTAAGTTCCGTGTGCACATGGTCCTGGTCCATACTGAGCACTTCGTTGCAGACTGTCACCGTCACGCAATACGTTACAATCACTGTCGACCGATTCATTGTCGGTCCCGAGGCCACCACTTACCTCTCGACTTCCGCACCCACCTCGACCAGGGGCAGCAATGTCAACAACAACTTTGCCGCATCCTCCGCTGGTCAGGCTGCATCTGGTGCTGCCGGCGTTACTTCCACTCGAGCTGCTTCGTCTCCCGCCGCTACTGGTTCGTACTACGACAGCCCCGACTCGCCCGACACTCCCGACACGCCCGATACCCCTGACTCGCCTGATTCGGCTGATGATGGTTACGGAAATATCGAGGACTGCGAAGAGGACGAATGGGAGGAGATCCCCGAGGACGAGCAAGAGGATGACGATGAGTGGGAATGCACCGAGGAGGAAATCGATGGCGATGACGTTACTGTGGACGTCTCGGAGTACTACAACAGCACCGACTGTGAGGCCATTCTGTCCCTGAACGCCACCGATGTCAACGCTACCTACGTGGACCTGATGGCATGGTGTTCGAACATCACCTCCACGGCTGTCCCCGTCGCTGCCCCGGAAGCCTCCTACGCCGCCAACGAGACTGCCGCTGCAGAATCCCCCGCCTGGACCTCGGACGCCTTGCCTTCCAGCACTGCCTCCAACACGGAATCCTGGGCCGCCGAACAGACATCTGCTAGCTTGACCGAAACCGCATACACGGAGAGCGCGACACAGAGTGCAACGACCGAAACTGCAAGCGAGAGCTTGTCTCCTGAAGCAATTACCTCATATGTTGACGTTTACGCCACTGAATACGTTCAGCCATCAGCGTCCGCCTCTTCCTCTGCGGATGTCGCCGAGGCGACTGAGGGTGAAACTCTCAGCAAGAGACTCACGAACGGATTCCGACGAGTACGACGATCCCACGTCGGCCGAAGCGCCTTCGTCTAAGCGACCGGGCACTCAGTTGATTTTGCGTGACCGACGCAGCATCGCCACCTTTAGCAAATCGCGAGATAGGTCCCTCCGGATGACAGGACAACGGAACGACTTTACGAACGCGTATCACACCCAACATCATTGTTACATCCGCATCACTACATTTCTCGTAGACGAACCCCTTGTAGGCTGGTATTTTGGTATAGAGTGCACACTGGTTGTGTACGATTCATGACGCTATGCATGCATACCGCCCTGAGATGGCTACGCGATAGTGAAACAATGAGGGTTTCGCGCGCCGCGATGTATACTCTGACCGTGATGACGAATTCAGGCCAAAGAGATTTCATGGATGAAGGCCGATCGCACACGGACTCGTCTCGTCCGCAAGTCGTCGGTCGAGTCATGAGTCAAGATAGCAGTGACCGATAAACTTCGACATCGGCGAGGAGCTCTTTCTAAGCTCACGACTTCCACAAAGCTACATCTCGGGGGGACATGGTCACAACGGAGAGTTCAAACAGGGCAAGAGCCACAAACGAAAATGCTACCGCAAGCATCGTTCCGGTCTCCCTTCTTGACACCGACCTGTACAAAGTACGTCCCTTTCATCGCTCACCCATTCACACAATCTGACAACAACTCTTCCATAAGCTGACGATGCAGAATGCCGTCTTCAAGACGTTTCCCGATGCGCATTCCGAATACAAGTTCACCAATCGAGCGCCGGACATGCTGTTCAGCCGGAAGTGCTACGAGTGGGTGCAGGAACAGGTTCAAGGTGAGATCATCAGCCTGTATGTTGTCGTGCAGGGCTCTGACCCCTCGCGCAGCGCTGTCCAATCTTCGCCTTTCGGCTGAAGAACGACAGTACCTGGAGAAGCATTGCCCGTACTTTCACGCCGATTACCTGGATTTCGTGAGCGCCCTTAGCTTGGATCCAGCAAATCAGGTTCAAGTCACCTTTATCCCTCATTCCGAAAGCAATATCGAAGCGGACGCCACAAACATTAGTGCTGGAGAAGAACGAGATGCACAACGCCGCAAGACGGACGACGGGAACGCATCGAAAGCAGACGAAATGGGGTTGATAGAAATGGATATCCAGGGTCCTTGGCGAGACTGCATACTGTACGAAGTGCCATTAATGTCGATCTGTAAGTGGTGAATCTACCGAGAAACGATAAGGCTGACCATCGCTCACGCTCAGTGAGTGAAGGATATTTCAAGTTTGATGACACGGATTGGGAAGAAGACTATGAAGCGGTTCAAGGTACGTTGGCCATCCCTTAGGTGATACCTTGGTTGATGAATCTGCGTCAGAATTGGCAAAACAAAAAGCGTTGGCCCTCTTAACCGAATCGGCCGGAAACATACTCTTCTCCGAGTTTGGCACGAGGAGGAGGAGAAGTTACAGGATTCATGAAGCTGTCATCAAGGGATTGATAAAGGGAGACAATGAATGGGCTAAGACCGAGGCTGGAAAAAGAATTCTCGCAGAGAATGGTGGGAAAAAGTCTGGCGGATTGGCGGGAACGAGTAATGTAAGTATGTGCCACATGGTAAAGAGGTCCGCGCTGACGACCACCTATTAGGTCTTTCTCGCAATGCACTATGGTTTACGTCCTGTGGGGACTATCGCTCACGAATGGATCATGGCCATAGGCGCCAAGGAGAACTACGTGTCGCCAAATATTAGGGCTATGGATGCATGGGAAAAGGGTGAGTCACGCGTATCAACGTTCTGCATGTCTCTAAGGCCCGCCTCAGTTTATCCCGCCAATGGCGCTAGTCCGCTCCATACAATGCTGACAGACACGTATACCATCAAAACCTTCTTCGATGAGTTCACTTCAGAACCGGAACGTGCCTTGAGGTGGAATGGACTACGTCATGATAGCGGCGACCCCATCGTCTTCGCGCAGGCGGTCAAGGATGCCTGGACCAGTGTGGCCAAGAGCGTAGGCAAAGAGGAGGCAGATGTTATCAAGGGCAAGAAGGTCATATTCTCCGACGGATTGGACGTGCCAGAATCATTGCGCATCTGGAACGAATGCGAAAAGATCGGTATCGATGGTAAGTCATTATGGTCTCTTCGGTAGGTTGGCATTGACGGCAATCGTCCAGCATCATTCGGCATCGGTACCAACCTCACCAACGATTTCAAGAAGGCATCCGATCCTTCTATGAACTCGAAGCCACTCAACATTGTCATCAAGCTCAGGCGGATCGACGGGCTTGAGTGTGTCAAGCTTACAGACGATAAGGGGAAATACACCGGGGCACGAGAAGAGGTTCGCCGGGTGCTCAAGAAGCTCAAGGGCGAAGACTTGGCCGAGTGATAACGAGGCAAACGTGCCAGGAAGCGAATTCCTGCAATCAAGGAGACCTGAGGCTGAGCCATACAGGTGCCAGGGCTCAATATAGCATTACACAGATATATGCATATTTCTGGAACGGCTGGTCGGATTGGCTAATCGCGTTTACCATCAATCGAGGTACTGCTCCATCATGCCTTTCGGTGCAATCTCTTGCGTCTGGCCTAGCTCATGTCCGCCTGTCTCTGTATTCCGCACAACGGAACACAGGACAATAGGGCTGTTAGTGGCGAAGGCGATATCAGAAAGGCGAGGCGCTGAGCCCCAACTCTGGCCGCAGCCAGAAGACAATGGGCTCGCGCTCGCGCTTCCTTTGTCAGGCGATTTTTCCTTGTCGCACCGAGTCTGGTGAGCCGGCTCCGAGCGTGTCGCCATCGTAGCCCGTGGTGACTCGACGTCACGCACGGTGTGAGGGCCTGTCGGCGCAGCCTCGTCGATCTTATTTGACAATGGGTGTCTGAGGCGGCGTCCCTAGAGTGATTTTCCCTTTCACTGAAACTTCGTCCTTCGAAAAACTCGTCATCATGCCGAAGGTGAGTTTTTGCTTGACTCTCAGATCTTCATCGCCTTCTGGACCAGGACCGTGCGGGCCGGATACAGAGGAGGAAGGATATGAAAGGCATGGAGAGAATATCGGAATTGCGACGGTGCCTCCTTTTCAGTGACGGGGCATCTGGAAGCGTAGCGAAACGCCCCTCTAGGCCTTGCCGCTGCCAATCAACCTTCGACCCCGACACATCCTATTCATCATGGTCGTATCGCACGCACGAAGAGAAAGAATCCCTCGCGACGGCGACAGTGGCGTGCCATACATCGAAAATGGATTGGGCATGACAGCGGAGCGAGCGGTATAAGATCACCCACTGCGCCATCAAAACCTGAGGTGTGAGCAAAACGCCAACGGTCTCAGCAATCGTCTCCCTTCAGTTTTTGTCGTTTGGGAAAGATCGGATACCGGGGGCGATGTCCAATGTTTGAAATGCCGAAATCAAGGCCGAATACTGACTCTCCGATCGCTTTCGTTTCCTTTCATCTAGAACAAGGGAAAGGTGCGTTCTTTATTGGCTGTCACCCATTTGACGCCGGATCTGACGCTTCGTCTGCAGGGTGGTAAAAACCGAAGAAGAGGAAAGAACGAGAACGACGACGAGAAGCGAGAATTGGTCTTCAAGGAGGATGGCCAAGGTGGGTCGTCGATGTCGTTACCTTGTTGCAATCCGTTGACGTCATACGCTATAGAATACGCACAGGTCACCAAGATGCTTGGTAACGGTCGACTCCAGGCTCAGTGTTTCGATGGTGAAACCCGTCTTGCGCACATTCGAGGAAAGATGAGGAAGAAGGTGTGGATCAACCAGGGAGACATTATCTTGATCTCGCTCCGAGAGTTCCAGGACGACAAGGCAGATGTCATCGTCAAGTACACAGTAGAAGAGGTGAGTCAGGCGAGGCCACCTTGATGTCGCCCACTGACAAGACGTCGCCAGGCACGAAACTTGAAGCAGTACGGTGAACTTCCCGAGACGACAAAGATCAACGAACAGGACGCGGCATACGGTGGAGACGAAGATGACGAGATTGCGTTCGAAGAGGACGACATTGACGACATCTAAAACAGCATTAAGAGGTGTCTTCCGCTGCCTCTGTCCATCATTTCCGCTTCAGATATGCGGAATCCTGCGCAGAGGAGGCGTGGCAAAAAGAGGTTGTACGCGTTTCCATCGGTGGACGCATGTCCGGTGCTCTGTCATGTCGTGTTACACTGTATCAACATACCACAGAACGTCTCCAGCCGTCTTTAGGCGTGTCGGAGAATCCAATAGCGTCCTCCGTCGGAAGACCCATTGTCGCCCCATCCACTGGTCATTCGCTTCAGTTGATTCTTGATCAGCGGCATCGCAATTGAACGATCCTCCTATAGCACGGAAGCTCTTAGAGTGATAGGACTAAAAACAGTCTGAAGGCAAAAGTTGGCCAGCTAGCTGAACACTAAGTAAGTTGGGTGCCAAGCACGGGCCTTCGCCGAGATCATTGGCGCGGGCGACGCGTTTGCTGACATTATCGCGGTTGGCAGGGAACTTGCTAATCAATGCATTCGATTCGACGATGCTCAGAAGCGCAAAGCATCTCTCGGCCTCTCCTGAGTGATCGCAATTTCACGGAGGTTGAACAGTGGCTGAAGTCACACCCCCTTCCGGAACATGAGCTGGAACGCGCTTGAAAGAGAACTAGGAAGCTAGCTAAAATGCCACTTGGTCGTCATTCGTATCTTTACTGGATCGCAATGCTAAGCCAGCGGTCACGTCTCCGGTTCTCTGAGAATGTTTCTCCAAGTTGACAGCTTCCTTGAGCGTTCCACATAGCTAGCGAGCAATTGAGCTTTCTGGAGATCATTTAGCCAGCGGACTAGCCATCAATCTTGTCCCATTCGCGGTGTTCTACACGGTCGTTATACTGCTGTGCTCTTCGTATCTTCACCCTATCGACGGACAGCTCGACGGACATAACGCTTTTAGCCTTCCGGCCTCGCGCACGCGTTTGGTGCCAGCCGATGTTTACCTTTTCCCTTCGGTGCCCCTCGAGGGCGAGTGTGCTTGGGGCTCTTGGTGGTATTCTCAGTTCATCGTTGCCGGCTTGGTTTATTTCCGTCAAAAAACTGCGTACATCAGGTAGTCTGCTTTGGCATTCCTTTGTTTCCTTGGCCTGGACGATCGGACGGGAGACACTAAGTACGACATTGTGACCTGGTTTGAACGACTCGGACACGATCGCGACATCGCACTTGCAAGACATCTTGGAAGAACCCTTTCAGCTAACAACAACATCGACTCGAAATGAAGTTCTCTCACATCACAACACTCCTCTCTGTCGCAACTGCAACATTATCTCCTCTGGCGAATGGTGAGTCCGCTACGAGGAGAAACACGCGCGACGTCACGTCCTGACGCCGACTTCCTTGCGTCTGATAGCTTTCAGCGGAGGATACTGGCCCGTCAGCACACCCTCCGTAGCCGAACCATGGGTTCTGGGCCAACCCAACGCTGTTGTTTTCGGTATGGGAGGTGACATCGGCATCACCGAGTTCGACATCCAGCTCCACAACTTTAACAAGTCGATCATGGTAGGGTTTCTCCCGCTCGCGCAGAACGTACCCGTAAAGAAATGGACGAGTGGGACCAAAAAGGTGTGTAAAAAGGGTCAGGAGACATTCCTCGCGCTTACGAATCTCTTAGGGGCAATATGGCGGTGAACTCGGCGTCGACTTGCCAGACAACATGGCGACAGGAGAAGGTTTCTCTCTCGTATTCATGGATACCAAGAGTGGGAATGTCTTCTACAAAGTGAGTTGAAACGTCGCCGGCTGATGTACATTCGCTGATGCCGCTTCCCCGCTTCCCCGCAGACGAACAAGTTCCCGATTTATGCTGCAAGTGCACAGCCTAGCAACTTTACGACGGCCGGTATGTGCGATTTGAGCTATCCTCTCATTGTGACTGATGGACTGCATATCGTCTAGTATTACCCTCCGGGGCTCCGGGCACGACTGCTGTCATTACTGACATGCCTAATCCCACGCAAGAGTACGTCTTCAATCATTGTGCTTTACACCAAACCGCCTTTAACGTTCTTTGCCTCGCAGATGGGGCGTAACTGTCGGCCCTGCACGTGTTACAGGAACGGTAAGTCCATGTTTATAAGACATCGCTCGTTGCTGATCCCGAGTCCCCTGATAGGTCGCCAATCAGGCAGGTCAGGCAGGATCCGGCAGCAGTTAGGGTCGTGGCTTTTCCTTTTGTGCAGACGGCGTGCTGGCGCCGCTTCCCGAGCGCAACCGAGCAACTTGTTGGCTACCTTTGTACGGACATTATCATTCGCATCAATTCCGGAGTCTCGATTGAGATCACGTTGCAGAGGAAAGCAGCAGTTGAGGCGAAGAGATACGCTCCGAGATGCTTTCCGGAATCGCGTTTGCGCGAGATGGCGATCCACCCACATGGCGCGGAGCACGAGTTGAAGTGTCGTCTGGTTTATACAGGGCATCGTATGGTCTCTGTCGATGACACTGCGCGCCTCTGAAGCTATTGTGGCGGGTGATCGTTCCCTGAAAGTTATCATAGAGGGTTCGGTAACCACTGGGCCGAGACCAAAATAGAATCCGAGGTATGTCTCAACTGAGCTCTCTTGGGACAGCTTTCGGGAGGCTTCTAAATCAATCTTGAGGATATTTTGTGGATCCTGCCCCGCCCACTTCCTGTCACTTGAGTCAGTCAGTGAAGACGTCAGTCAATGAAGACGGCTCCGCTCAGAGCCTCAGATTTGAAGATCAAGAAGCTAGTCAAGTGCAACGCAAAACGCGCGAAATGTAAGAACCAAAGGCCCGCCGGTCGCATGACCCCAAATCAGTATAGAAGTCTTTGAATTGAGCTAGACGCAACGTCGATGATGCTGTTCATTCATACCTTTCACTGGAATACTCTTATATGGAAAGATACACGACTTGAACACACGAGGGTATGCCACCCAAAGCTCGGCGCGGCGGTTGAAAGCTATCCCGTATCTGATTCCGCGAAGTGGACTCCCCGCACACTCCGGAGGGGGACCATGGCACGAGTATCATAACATAGCTTATTCGTTCCCGTATAATACCACAAAGGCAGCGTATCCTCCGAGGTATCACTCTCTTACGCTCCTAAGAATTACGTCTCGGAATGTCTCTGCTGCTGAACAAGATCGTCGTTGTCACAGGTTGCTCCTCTGGAATCGGTCGAGCAACAGCCATCGGTGAGTCGTATTCACCGCAAAACAACGCTGCAATGCTCACTATTCACGATAGCCGCCTCCCGACATGGCGCCGATGTTGTGCTACATCACCTTGGAGAAAATACACTCAAGGATACCGAAGCCGTCAAACAGTCAATCGAGTCAAATGGTCGCAAAGCTATATTGGTGGCTGGCGATATTGGGGATCCATCGACAGCTGAGAAGGTAAGTCCTGTGTGTCCCACGCCTCTATGTATCCTGATGCGCTGCCAGATCGTAACAGAATCCGTCAAAGCCTTCTCCCGGATAGACGTCCTCGTCAGCAATGCCGGTATCTGCCCCTTTCACACATTCCTCGACATGCCCAATGATCTCTGGAAAAAGGTACAAAACGTAAACCTCGACGGCAGTTTTTACATTACCCGCGCTGTCGCCAATCAGATGGCTGCCCAGGAGCCTAGAGGGGGAAGCATCGTAGCAATCTCGAGTATCTCAGCATTGATGGGTGGCGCAGGGCAGACACATTATACGCCGACAAAGGCGGGAATCAAGAGTCTTATGGAAAGCTGTGCAATTGCGTTAGGGCCGATGGGAATCCGGTGTAACTCTATTCTGCCCGGTGAGTATGTCCAAGGGTGCATTTCTATCCTGGTGCTTACCCTCTTGTAGGAACAATCGAGACAGCCATCAATGTCGATGACCTGGCGGACGAGAGCAAGCGCGCAATGATGACGCAACGGATCCCGTTGGGACGTCTAGGAGTTCCAGAAGATATTGCCGAGCCCGTCTGTTTCATGGCGTCGGATATGGCAAGATACAGTGAGTGCTACTCAGACCTATGGTGATCAGGCTGACGATGTCGCAGTCACCGGTGCATCGCTACTCGTTGACGGAGGAGCTGCAATAAGTTTGCAATAGCCCATGAGATATAATATATATATTACAGCAAACCTCTAGTCTCTGAAACCTGCCTCCACTCTGGCAGGGCTTCAAGCTCACCTGTCCTCACGAGCCGATTCACAACACGCATCTTATTCCACACCACATCTCCATCCATATAACACCCCTTGAGCCACCGCGTTGCTTCTCCCTCCGCACCAGCGCTTGAGGAACTCGTATTCTGGAATGCACGTCGTGCGTGGAGAACACGCCGGTTATCGAAAAGGACCATGTCGCCTTCTTGCATCGTAAACTCGTAAAGCGCGTCCGGTCGGGCCAGCAAGCGTTCGAATGCGGCGAGTGCTGCAAACAAGGTATCGTGCTGCTGAGGGGTCGACGTTGGCGGCAGCGGGGCCTGGAACGGGGGAGAGTAGTTGACGGCGTGGAATTGAATGGGGTCGTTGGCTTCGAAACGGGGAGCTTCGACGACAGTTCGATGACGACGGTAGTACCAGTACCCATCGTTATCGTACACGAACGCGACATCCTGATCCCTCAGCGCTGCGTAGTGCTCCGGTTGTTCGGTCATCAGCGTACGAACCGCCGCGTATGAGTCTGTAAAGTATGATGAGCCGCCCGTGACGCGGTTGCGCAGACAATGAAGTGCTTGGAAGCGCGGTGGAGATTCGAAGTAGCTGTCAAACGGGTTAGTTAGCTTTCTCCGCCAAAGGCTGTGAGGGGAGCGTACCAGAGATCCTGATGGAAACCGAGGTCGACGTCCGTGTAGGCGATATTCCGTGAGTCTGGAAGTGCCTTAACGTCCCACGTTGTCCCGTAGAATGTGTTCCTCAATTCACCCAGCACGCCCATCGCCTTGCGCAACTCGCAGTCTGCGTCGGTGGTGTGTTGAGTTGGGACACCGGTGAGGATGACGAGACCGTAGCCCACAAGTTGGGAGAGCAGGGCGTGCTGATGGGTTACGCTGGATCGGAAGGCTTCATACGGAATGCGTAGTGTCGGCGAGGCCAGGAGCGCCGCTTTGTCGGACCATTCGATTGGAGTGTAGATACGCGGTGTCTGTTCCACAAAGGTGACGCTCGCGTCAATTAAAGGGCGAAGCCAGGCCAGCGGGTACGTCGATTCATGCGAAGGCCATTGGATGATCAGGTTGCTGCCCGTCAAACGAACATCTGAAGGTTTCGGAGGTCCCGCGCTGAGTTCTTCAAATGCTTGGCCTGCTTTAGAGAGCTTTTGGCGAGTGGATGTTTGGACGCATGCCGGGCACGGGCAGACGTCGCGGAGAAACGCGTAGCTGACGGGGAGGTCTCGAGCGTTCGACGACGTCACGACGAGGTGTTTGTCGTACAGCTGCACACTCGCTTGTTCATTCTTGATGACGGCAAATGCTTCGCTTTCGACCTTTTCCACCGGCGCCAATGGATGCCTCCCTGCACCAGCTTGTCGGACACGGTACTCTCCCACCCTCTTGCGCACCTCTCGCGCGAATGCGAGCGAGTTTACTGGGCTGGTCTTGAGTTTCGGAGACTGGAAGAGCCCATCGAGAGATGGCTCCTGGGCCTTTGACGAGTAGCGAGCGAGGCGAGAAGCTCTTGGTACGGAGCGTGTGATGTGATTCAGCGGTCTCATGGCGGTGGATGGGCTGAAGCAGGAGCCATGGGCTGAATCGCTGGATGTCTCTGTATGAAACGCCGGGAGAAGCCAGGAGAAGCCCCGGCAGACGGGAAATCAGATTCCCGGATTAGGTAAGCGTGTGCGGGGGGGATCGCGCAGTTGCAGTCGGTGCTTAGATTTCGAGTTTCTGGTCGTCCTTGGCATGGCATCAACCTCCGTTTCATTCTCCCTCAAAGGATGTCTCCTATCCTACGTCGAGAGCACGAGTACGACCCACGTAAACGACGTGCTGCCCTACTGGACGAGTTCGCCGTACGACGTCGCGAGGAGAGGGAGAATGATCCCCCTCCGATACCGAACGGAAATGCAGATGTCGGACAGGATGCAGCGCTCATCACCAACAAGATCTCACGGCATCGGTCCTATGGGTCAGATCAAGGGAGTGTGACGTCCGACGGCTCGGCGCAAGACCCGGGCGATACGGACCAACCGGATGGTCCTGTTGTTCCGCCGAGACCACTGCTGAAACGGACAATTGTGCATCTGGCACTCACGCTCGCGATTCAATCGACGCCTTCGCTCCTGCTCAGCCTTCTCGGACTGATCTTTACCGGACAATTGCTCGATCACCTCGCCGTCTGGAGCGTCTTTCGCAGAGTAGACGAGCTTTTCATCCTTGTCCCTGTCCTCGGAAATCTCAAGGGGAATCTCGAGATGTGTTTGGGCGCACGACTTGGCACATCGGTACGCATACATGCCTATGACCGTTATTCTCGCTAAAGTTTCTTCCAGGCGAATCGAGGACATCTCGATACGGCCACTCACCGTCGGACCATCATCACCCACGCCCTCACCTACCTCCTCCTTCAAGCGCTCGTCATCTCCTCCATTGCCGGCATACTCTCCTTCTCCCTCGGTCTGGCACTCAATCATAGAATCGCCGACCCTTCCACAGAACCGGCGAACGAAGGTCCGCATAGGGAAGGATACACACCTCCGGGAATGAAGGAATTCACTCTCGTCGTCGGAACCGGCATGGCCGCCGCCTGTCTCAGCAGTCTTGTTCTCGGAAGCTTCATGTCCTGGCTCGTTGTTGGCTGTCGATGGTTCGGCATCGATCCCGATAATATTGCGTCACCGCTGGCGGCGACGCTGGGGGACTTGTTGACGCTGTTTATCATGGCCCTCGTCGGGACGATGCTGGTCAAGACGATTGACACGCCCGTCCCGTTCGTGGTGGTTGTTCTCATGTGTGGGTTGACGGGTGCGATTTGGTGTGCGTTGCGGGTGATGGCACGGCAGCGTTTGAGCAAGCGGGATTCGGATGTGGAGGACGAGTTGGAAGAGGGAGGATGGTCGCCGTTGGTGAGTACTGAGGATCCGATTCTGTCCGGTCTGGCTGACTCGAGACGCAGATCGGCGCCATGATCATCTCGTCAGCAACTGGACTCGTATTGGATCGAAGTGTGAACCGGTACAAAGGGTTTGCATTGCTAGCAGTCAGCATCACAGGGATCGCAGGAAGCATCGGTGCTATTCAGTAAGTCGTGCATCAGCTGGCTGGATCGAATTCTGACTTAGTCGCTGGTAGTGCTTCGCGACTATCGACGCGTCTACATGCAGCCCGACATCGTCACGCGGAAGAATCACATGCGGCCCTTCTGACGTCTCACGAGACTGCAGAGACGGAAGACGCCCCAACGCCTTCAGCTGACGCTGCCCTGACCGACGTCCAATCGGCCGTCACCCTGTTCCTCATCTCATGGCCCGTTCAGGCCGTCTTTGTCGGCTTTCTCTGGATGAGTGGGTGGATCGAGATGGGAGGAAGGTTGGCGTGCGTTGCATTGCTCGTGTATGGAGTCACGGTATGTCTTCGAACAAAGCCATAAGACTTGAAGCTGATTGAATTGTACAGGTGGCGTTCTCAATATACCTCGCCCAAAAAATGACGCTATTTTTCTGGTCCAAAGGCCTCGATCCAGAGTAAGTTGACGACCACGCGCTCGTTTCAGCTGCTAAAGTCTTCGCAGCTCGTACTGCCTGCCCGTACATTCCAGTCTGATCGACTTACTAGGCCAAACGTTTCTGGTTGTAGGGTTCGAGATCGCAGCGCGTCTCGGTGCCGACGTGATCAATGCCGATGGAATGCGGTGAGAAGCAGTTTATACGTTGTATCGTTGTATACCATTATCTACCCAATATGCAAATACCCTCAGCTTCGGCTGGTCTGACAAGGATCATCTCCTGGCTGAGATGACCTTTATTTTGCAAACTGTTTCGCCAGCTGTTTCGTAATACTGCGAAAACGCGTGGCATTCCGCGCGCTAATCAGGCGGTCCTGTGCTTTCCCATCCGCTCGGAGGCTTGTCACTCTCTCGACTCACAGCCAACGTCATATCCGCTCTCCCCTTGTTGATCGGTTTCTGTTCGACCATATTCTTTCCCTACCAACCGCGCACGCACGTCCCATCACCATGTCCGAAGGCCTCACCCGTCGTCGCGGCGCCGGAGGGGCGTCCCCGAACCCATCACAGAACGCGTTCGAATCACCACCTTCCTCGGCCAGCAGACTCGGTCCAGGTACCTCGTCCTCAGGCTCGCGTCCAGGATCGTCGCTCGCTCGTCCTGCCATGGGTGCGGGTGGGGCCGCAGCAGCGACGTCGACGGCTGCTGTTGCCGGTGGATCCGGGGGAAGCGGAGCCGTCGAGGGACGGGCAAAGATTGCGTTCGATCCGAGGGATTATGAGAATGGAAGTATGGGCAGCGAGTATGAAAGGATGCCGAGGTTGACGATCATGGAGGAGGTTTTGCTTTTGGGTCTCAAGGATAAGCAGGTAAGTAGCGAATCCACATCACGGGAATGTCGAGGTGTTTCCGTATCACACAGGCATTGACGTGATTCTTTCAGGGATACCTCTCGTTCTGGAACGACAACATTTCATACGCCCTCCGTGGCTGCATCCTCATTGAATTAGCGCTTCGACGCAGAATAGCCGTTGTCAAGGATCCGTCTCGTCGACGCTTGGCCTTGCCGGATCGATTGATCGAGGTCATTGATGAGAGGCAGACGGGCGAGACATTATTGGACGAAGCATTGAAGATGATGAAAAGCAGCGAAAAATACGGAACGGGCGCTTGGATAGATCTCATGAGTGGTGAGCAGCCTTCAGACGTGGGTGTTGGGCAGCGGCTGACCTCCTTTACAGGCGAAACGTGGAACGTCATGAAAATCGGCTACCAGCTCAAACAAGTTCGAGAACGTCTAGCCAAGGGCCTCGTCGACAAGGGCGTCCTTCGCACCGAAAAGCGCAACTTTCTCCTCTTCGACATGGCCACCCACCCGATCGCCGACGTCAACGCCAAGGAAGACGTCCTCCGACGCGCACTCACCTTACTCACAGCGCGAACGACGGCCATACCCGCACAAGCATTGCACAAGGAAAACGTTCAGTACCGCGCCACCCGGGCCGTCGCGCTCGTCTGCTCCGCCTACGCCGCCAACGTGCTCGAGAATGCGCTCCAGCGACTCTCGTACGATGCGAGGGAATCGGCATTCGCGCGATGCGACGATATCTTGCTGGAATTTTCGTCGTGGCCGTTTGGATCAGGATCTATGGGCGCTTCGGGTGGGCCGGATGGACAGGGGCCGATCGCGATTGGTGGAGGGCCGAGTAAACGGCGGAATGCGTCGATAGGTGGTATGGGCGGCGGAAAGGAGAGCGTGATGGAGTTGGTGCGGGAGGTGAAGAAGGAGATGAATGGACCGTTGCCGGGGAACAGTACGGCTGGGAAGGCGGATGACGGGGAGGACCTGTGCTTCGAGGTCGTCGCATGCGTCTTTAACGTATTGTCGGCCATGGAGTCGTTGCTGTAGAAAAGGGAAAGGGAAAGCCGGCGCCAAATATAGTGTCACGCCGGCTCGCGCGTTATTTTTTGTTCGTTTCTTCCGTTTGTATGCAGATTAGACCAGTCAGATGTCAGGTAGGGTACCGAAGGGCGCGATTGTGAGCACGAAAGAATGATCAGAGCATCGGTGGCAGACTGTAAACGCGATTCCATTGTGCATGGTAAACGAAATGCCTCGGGTTGCGCTTCATGAATCATCATTCAAGGGTCTGCAACCTAGACGTGATGGTCGCCCCTCTCAAGGCTCATTCCTTTCGCCATATTACCTGATGCGGTAAATGATATCAACCTTCAAGTCGTTTCAGATCACGATACATGGGATCTTTGGCTACGGTGTTGTCGGCAATATGATACCTGCAGTAGCGAAAAAGCGGACATCCTTCGTTTTCATTATACCGGAAAAGAGCGGGACCTCTGTCTCAACTTGGCATGTAACGCGAATTACGAGATCTTGCGGAACCTGAGCACTATCTGAAGTCTCCTCCACGATATGCCTGCCAGGTTTTGTGGAAGGTATGTTGTGACATGCAACTCGTGAAGACATCGTGTGAGACCGATCGGGCAGGCAACACCTGAAGCTTTTCTCTAGTGCTTGATCGCACTGATCTAGATAAAAGGTTCTGAGAGAGGACAGAGGCAAACGGAGGCATTTCAAGCGTTCCCCAGCTGAAACGCGACCAGGTCAGAGTTGGGATCTGTCTGGAAAGCAGTCTCCCGTAAAGTTCAAGAGAACGCTAACCACGAGGCAAAAGTCGTGATCTGCTCGAGTTTGAACATTCAAGCAGAGGCTGTCAGCAATTGAGGATGATTTTAAGCGCGAGTGCGCTTTGACTGGGGCCGACCAGAGTCGGTACTGTACCGCCGAGGTCCGCCGGCTGGCGTCTCACTGCCGACGAACCGCTCGTTGTCGTCGTTGCTGCCTGCTGCCGTCGGTCTCGCGGGAATTGACAACTTGTCGTTGTGGTGAGCTCATCGAGACGCGCCCGCCGTCGTGAAGAAGGTCGGAAATCACACCCCTCAAGGCCCTCGTCAAGAATTCTTTCGTGTGTAAGCAAGGGGGATTCATCGCATCGTCGTGAGTCGGACGTGTCGGTGGTGGATTTGCAAGCGGTGGTTAGCGGATATCAGTCAAAGGCGGAGGAACGAGATCAGGGGGACACTCGAAGGGCAACACGATATCAAGGACCTAAAGACACGGGAAGGAAGGGATGATATGGATGGCGATCGGAATGCAGGAAATGGAGGTGGAATATGATGGATGGACCGACGACCGCCGCTTGCCCGCCACCACAACACGTCACAAGGATTCAGGCTGACCATGCGTCCTGTCCTACAGAAAATGGCCCGATTCCAGGAATACTCCGTCTTGGGACGAAAGCTTCCCACCGAAGCCGACCCCGCCCCTAAGCTCTAGTGAGTCCACTGTCACTACAGCACAGACCAACACTGAGCGATCCTTGCAGCCGAATGAGGATCTTCGCTCCCAACGAGGTCGTCGCCAAGTCCCGATTCTGGTACTTCTTGCGACAGCTTAAAAAGGTCAAGAAGGCATCCGGAGAGATTGTTGCCATCCACACCATCCACGAGAAGAAGCCCTTGAAGGTCAAGAACTTCGGCATCTGGCTCCGATACGACTCGCGATCCGGTACCCACAACATGTACAAGGAGTTCCGAGAGTTGAGCCGAGCCGCAGCCGTCGAGACCTTGTACCAGGACATGGCCGCCCGACACCGAGCCCGATTCAGGAGCGTCCAGATCTTGCGAGTTGCCGAGATTGAGAAGAAGGAGGACGTCAAGAGGCCTTACATCAGGCAATTGTTGGAGCCCGGACTCAAGTTCCCTCTCCCCCACAGGCGTAAGTTTCCACGTGGTGATCCGTCTGAAATGTTGACTGACATCCATCTGTAGGAACCCGATCGAAGGCTTGGTTCGCCGCCAACCGACCCGCCACCTGGGCTTAAGCGTTCATCTCTTTACGACCTCTTACCGTTTCGACGTCCACCTGCCGATATAGAAGCACATTCATGCAAGGGCTCCGAGGCGGGAGAGCAAATATGGAGATCTTGGGGACGAACGCTTTGTCGGTTGTTGAGGCCTGGCCTTATTCTTACCATGGGGTTGTAACAGGCCAAATGGTGCCAAGGGCGTTGGGCTGATATGATCACTGGCAAAAAGAACAATGCAAACGCATGGGTCGGACAGTTCGTGAGACGAAGTAAGGTGCGAGCAATCCGGGAATGAGAGTTGCAGTTACGGCTATCGTGAGATGTTCGTTGTGTTTCAAGGCGTCATTCTGCTGTGGGTATTGGCACAGCGCTTTATGAGCACTGTGTATGGCCTTGTGTCCTGGATCCCCGTAGCTGCAGCGCTGCAGTCCTGCGCGATCTTATCTGTGAATTTGTTGAGCCATGACGGTACATTCATGGGCAAGCGCCCAAGGACAGAGTGAGGACAGTGGCATCCGGACCTCTAATGTGCTGTCCTTTGGATTCATTCACTTGACTACATGTAGATGCTCTAACATGGTAGGCTACGATCCTGATAGATCTGCCGGCATGGCTTTCATGCCTGCCAAGGTCGATCGGAATCACGGCACGAAAACGAAGTCGAGAATGCCCGGATTGAGCGCCACCAGCGATCCGCCTAAAGACGATCTGGACCTGACGGGGCTCATCCCCAATGGAGGTTCCCTACTCCTCAGAACAGCCGATTCACTTCAATGATGCACAGAACAAACAGCCGAACCGACCCGCGGAATCCGCCAAAATTCGGAATATGACAGTCCGGGACCGACCTCTAGTCTCAAGGCTGTGTTACATATGCTTCGGTCAAGTGCATTATCAGCGAGCGACGTTGATGCTGGCGACGGGGTTCGCCTTGTACTGACTACTAAGAGATATCACCATTAAAAAGATACAATCACGCTGCACATACCAACGGAGACTCGAGGCTCTGCTGTTCTCCCTGTTGCCCATCATCTTCTGCGTGCCTGTTTGTACAGCGATGCCACGACTAATCCACCGAGTGCCGCCGCGCCCGCTACCAGCCCGATACCTGAGAATGATAGCGATGATGAGAAACCCATCAACCGGCGAGATTGCGCCGGCGCTCACCAATATATCCTTCCCTTGTCTCTGCTTGATCGATAAGGGCTTTGAGTGACTGTGCTTGCATGTTGGATGGCTCGACGTGCAACAGGAGGTCTTTCACAAGCATTGGTCAGTTACGGCCATATCAGAGGCGATGAGAAGCGTACCGTTAAAACGACGGGCGTGGCCGTAGTTGCCTAGTTTGTAGTACCCAAGGGCGATGTAGTAGGAGCATTCACGTCGGTAGTCGGGCACGGAGGCGTAGATCTCTGTTCGGTTACGCATGATTCAGACGAGGCATTCAGTATAAATGGGAAGAGGACAGACCTTGGAGAAGCTTGATACCCTCCATTTGGAGTTCCCTCTTCGGCGATTTGACCATTCCCCATGCTGCGCAGGATGTCCATCAGCGAAAGAGCTGCAGGAAGCGAAACGAAGGCGTACCATAGTTAAATTTCGTCTGCGTTGTCACATGTTTCTGCGCCTGCTCCTTCTCGTACTGGTTCCTGAGGACCTGTTGTGCGAAGAGGGTATGAGACAACAATGCTTGCAGACTCGGTGATGTCGGTATCTAGTGATCGATACACACCTCGAGTTCATCGAAGGCGAGGGATTCCTCGGCGTCTGCTGCGTATGGCAGTTCTGTCGGCATGATGTTGCGCGTGTCTGACAGGCGTTGTATGATGATGAAACGGGGGCCCGTGCTCTGAAACAGTAACGTTGCGTGAGACGACTTCACTGCAATACGTGACTGCTACGCCCTGCATCTTCGTCATCGCAGCTGTGCGAGCGGTTCCGCCCAAACTGCTTACATGATCAGCGGTCCAGCTATCGGTCCGAATCGCGAATGGTGGTCTCAATCGCTGTCTCATTTTCTCGTCCTTGATAATGTGAGTCTCCTCACACATACTCTCTTTGGTTCTGCAGCCCGTTGACTCGACGTATCGCGACTTGTGCAAAGCACAATGGCCGAAGAACAAGAAATTCCTTGAACCGAGTACTGCATCTTCGAAATGGCTGGACTGCTGAGTGCGTGTTACTGCGAGGACAGTCTTCTTTGGGCCTACTACGGATCTGAGTCTTTGTGCAGTGTGAGCTGCAGCAAGAATGGAGGACAGGTCGAGCTGAAACGTCAGACTAACGCTCGTAGAAATTCGAAGGTGAGTGAGAATCAAAACCAGGCACAACCGACTCGTTTACGGATGAATCCCTTGAGAGAATTATCACAAGCTTGATAGGTGCGTATGGTATCCATCAAACCAGCTTTTATAACGCTTACTCTTGTTTATAGACGAAATCTTGGGAGGTACGGTTTCGAGTACAGCTGGGAAATCAAAACGGCCGGAATGGGAGAAGGTTTGGCCGATTTCCCCTGTCGATAGAAACCCGGACTGAGATTTCTAAGCACTCCTCAGTGTAGCTTGAAGCCAACCAGTACATTTACGACCGATGCCCCGGTAATCTCCAGATCAGCTCAGGATGGACGACGTCGTCGCGGCGTGCAATCGAAAACATAATGATCTGTTCGCCAAGGTCCAGCCGATGGAGGAAGCAGTGGAAGCTGTGAAGCATCTTGTAAGTTCCCGACTTTACGCGAGACGGGTAGAAGTCGACAACGTTTGTGTAGACATGGCCATGGAATTTCTCGTGCGTTGGCGACGAGCTCGTATGAGGATCGCAGGACCTGTAAATGAGCCTGGGACGATTTGATACGATACTTCTTGATGTATGTATCCCTTGATGCGCGCACTTCCTGCATCGGCAGCATGAAGGATGTCGAATGAACAGGAGGCGGCGACGTGTGACGGTATGCTTGACCAGAGGGACAGCAATTCCGTGTCATACTTTGGGACTTTGAGATGACTTGCATGAGGAGACTAGCTAGACGTCTAGACCACTTGATTGTTCGAATGCGGTTCCTTCAAAAATTGCTTAGTCATGATGATCGTCGGTCCGAAACAAACGCGAAGGGCGGATGGTGACTCTGAACTTCTTCGCTTCTCGTCATCTCATGGTCTTCGACATGCTACAGTAGTTTCTGCCACCCAGTTGACTCATTTATCATCGGCTCTATCACCATATTATCAAAATGACTGAATCTTCCCAGGAATTCCCCAAGATCGAGTACTGCATCTTTGACATGGATGGACTGCTTAGTGCGTATTTTCGAAGCACATCTTCACGTTGTCATGCTGATAAATTTACTTCCTCTGTCAGTGTGAGTTGAAGCAAAATGGAGGCATTCGACAAGCTGATATCATAGGTCTGAATCTTCTGAAGAGACTCCGAGGTGAGTCGAAAGCGATACAAGACGCGAGCGGCTCCGTTACTGATACCATGTCCAGAGAATCTACACCATTGTGACTAGTGGGTAGTGCAACACTCGCCAACAAGTTTCTCGCGGCTTACACTGCTGTGCAGATGAGATTCTCGGGAGGTATGGGTACAAATACACCTGGGAGATCAAGTCGGGCGTTATGGGCAAAGGTTCGTCCAAGTTTCTTTACCGAATCTAACCCTACGCTAACCCTTTGACATTTCCTCAGTCCAGCGCGAAGCTGTCCAATACATCTTCGACTACTGTCCTGGACTGGAAGACAAGCTTAGCATCGACGACTTCCTCGAGGAGCGTAACCGAAAACAAAATGAACTGTTTGCGAAAGTCCAGCCGATGGAGGGTGCCGTGGAAGTGATCAAGCATCTCGTAAGCGCGGACATCGGACGCGAAGTGGATAGTACTGATGGTTTTCATGTAGCACAGTCATGGAATCCCGATTGCCCTCGCGACGGGCTCGCATGATGATGCTTACAAAGTCAAAACGGTTCGTGTTAAGGCCGGCCTCCGCTTCGCTCACGCACTCACGTCGACGACGTTTTTCCACGTCGTTATTGCCTCTAGTCTCACCTTCCTCACCTGTTCGACGCCTTCCCCGCCGATAGCATCCTCACTGCGGACTCCAAAGAGGTGCCGAAGGGTCGAGGAAAGCCGTTCCCCGATGTACGCGTCGCGACTGTCGAATCTCGAGCCGAAGCTGATTGTCTTGTACTGTTCAGATCTACCTTGCTGCCGCCCGCTCTTTAGGTAAGTCCGGGCTCCAGGTGCGCCATCTGGCGTACTGATGCGTCATTAGGTCGAAAGGTTGGCGACGCGGAGGAGCCTGCGTCCGAGGAAGAGCGGATCGAACGGAGCAAAGGCTTGGTTTTCGAGGATGCAGTGCCAGTAAGTGAGACGCTCGATGACCTTCACCAATACTCACAGTTTTTTGTGATAACAGGGCCTAAGAGCAGGCGTGCGTGCAGGAATGAACGTCGTTTGGGTGCCCGATGCGGGTCTTCGCGCACTGAATCCCAAGGAAACTTATGGGGCCAAGGTGGTCGTAGAGACCCTGCGCGAATTCAAGCCCGAACAGTGGGGTCTGCCGAAGATGGAGTAGATGCCGTCCGGGTGTGGACGGAGAGGTATCTCGACGACATATCTCCTGCAGAGTGGACTTCCGGTCCGTGCTTGATGTCAGCGCGAACGTTATGCCTGCGGATTTTCTGCGATACATCGGTCTTATCGGTTCCAGTCATGTCGATGAAGCAGATATCGTGATTGACGGTCCGATATGTGCTGTAGCCAGCTGCTAGGTGTTGTATAGCGTATCCTCATCGCCAAGGCACATACTGCCGCAAAATCGACTGCATGCCTTGACGCGGATCCGTCACTTCCGACTATCCTCTCCCGTTACGGCGTTTGCGATGAAGGCGACAAACCTGTACCTGATGCCTGGTCTCAATGAGGCTCTCCATCGTTGAAGTTTGCATCCAGGATGATAGAGATCTCGCAGACTGGCATCAACGATCGGAAATCCCTCCCACACCCTCAAGATCTTGCCACCATACCCAGGCCCACTGGTGACCTAGTGACGTTTCACAGCGGTCCGTGCGTTGTTCTTCGGTGCGTCCTCCACAGTTTTCTCCACTCAGCTCTTCCCTCCACACACGATCGCTTTCGGGTAGCTCCGCGGCCGCGCAACATTGCGCACTGCAAAGGAGGGAGTGGCGGAGCTAGTGGCAGTCACAAGACACAATCCCATCAGCTCTTCTGCCGGGATGGCGGCGCGGGCCAGGTTCTTTGGCTGTTCTTCGGTTGAGCTGCTCACTGATTGACGTGGGAGCTGCTATGGGGAAAGCAGCCTGTTTCGAGAGTTGTGCAATAGCTGTGTTGGGTGAAGGACATCGCATGCTAAACATTGGAAGACTTGGGATGGACCAGTTTGAAGACGTTCCAGATCGTCGACCGATCCGCGTCTTAAACAGCGTCAGCTCTGGCTCGCAACGCTCGCTCGAAAGATAATGAAATATCGGTTGAGTCTGTTCTCACAAGCCAGCAGCGATAGTGTTTGCTGGGAGCGACCAGTGATCCAACGCCAACAACCTTCCAGCTAACCTTCCTAGCGATCCATGTCTCATGGTGCGAGCAATCAAGTGGATGGGAGTGGCACGGATTTGTGCCTTCCGGGTTGGAGATACGTGTTGGAGTGGAAAGATCAATATGAAAATACTCGATAACAATAGCGACGCTGCTGCCAAGACTTCGCAGGGTCCTCTGCCGGACCGTCGCATTGATTCGTTCAGCACTTCGAGCCTCCGGGCGAGGGGCAGACCAGCAGACGGACCAGGGAAGTCAGTGTGGAGCCGATCAATGTCATCTGCAGAGGGCAGACGTGCAGTAACGACCATTCAGGCGTGAGCTTCTGGGTTGCCAGCTTCTGGAGTTGCTCCTGAGGTCCTCCTGACCTGCTGATGAGGTCTGAGAATAGCTCTGCGTGACCTATGGCATCATAAAGCAAGTTCATGTTTATTCTAGTCCGTAAAGGGAAGGATTCCGGTCGGGAAGGATTCCGGGAACGCCGGGATTCCTCAAGCCCTCCAGCCCTTCGCCCTGGCAAGCCACTTTCAGATTACACAAGCTTTCTGCCAAACTGCGGGTTTAGAGCGACTGACAACACAAGCTGTTACTTCTTCTTCCTAAAGTCAATTTTTCGGCTGACATCAGCGACGCCCCTTTGAAATATCTGAGTTTTAGTGCTGAAGATGGCTGTCAGCGACTTTTCAGAGTCACCAAAGTCGTATCGTGCTCATACAGTATATACAGCACTTTGTACACTTACGGTCCCTCCGGCCCGGTGGTGCAGACGATTCAAGCACAGACATTCCGGTGGAATGCAGGGGCATGTGGGGCAGGGCGGGGTAGGACCCGGGGGAGCCGCTACCTCCGAGGTCAGATCATGATCCACAACGTCTCTGCTCTTTCTGGCTCAGGGGATTCTCTCGCGCGTCAGCGTGAGCCTCGCAAGATATAAAGATCTGGGAGGGTTTGCTCTCGTCTCGTCCAACCCTTTTAGTCAACAGCAATATCAAGACCACTCATCGCAATGTTCGACATCAACACCATCGGCGTTGGAGGCTTTGGCTTCACCAGATCAAAGAACGAGCAAGATGCATGGGATGTCAAGCGTCACCAGGATGCTCTCGCCATGCACGAGAATGCCGATGGGACATTCTCGCAACGGAACGCTACCAAGGCTGAATTGGGCGGTTACCGACAGCACTGGAGAGCAGGTAAGCACGATCATCTACGTTTATTTTGCGATGACTAACTCCTCGCAGTCATGCTCGCCATCGCGGCCTACTTTGGTATCGTTCTTTTCGGCTACGATACCGGTCTCGGAGGAGGAGTCGTTTCGCAACAGCCATTCTTGGACGACATGAAGATTCACGGTAGTGCCAAACATATCGCCGACATCAAAGCAAACATCGTTTCGATCTTGCAGGGTGGTTCTTTCTTCGGTGCTCTCGGTGCCGCGCCTATGAACAACGCCATCGGACGAAAGAAGAGTTTGCTGGTCGGTTGTGTTATCTTCATGGTAGGAGTGAGTAATTCGTGGCTGGAACCCAACATATGCTGATTGCTTCTTCAGGGTATCTTGCAAACCGCCGGTCTCCATCTTAACTACCAATACGCCGGTCGATTCCTCGCCGGTGTCGGTGTCGGTATTGAATCTTCCGTCTGTCCCACCTACGTCGCCGAACTCGCACCGGCCCACATGCGAGGAAACATCACCGGTCTCTTCCAAGTTTGTGTCGTCATCGGTGTGGCTCTCTCTTACTGGGTCAACTACTTCACGTCTATCAGCAGTTCACTCAAGGGCACAACCGCTGTTTGGCAGATCCCGGTTGCTATGCAGCTCGCTCCTCTTGCAGTCATGTTCGCCATCTTGCCCTTCATCAAAGAATCCCCTCGATGGTTGGCGTCCAAGGACCGAAACGCCGAGGCACTGAAGAACCTCGCATGGGTGCGAAACATGCCCGCCGATGACAGCCGAGTCCAGGCCGAATTCAGCGAGATCGTTGCCGCAGTCGAGGAAGAAAAGGCCGCTACTGCTGGAGCCAGCTGGATCAGCGAGGTTCGATCCAAGGGCAACCCGAAGCGATTCATCATCGCTATCCTCATGTTTGTTTGTCAACAATGGTCCGGTCAGAACTCTATCAACTACTACGCTCCCGATATCTTCAAGTCAATTGGTATCACTGGTAGCTCTGCTAGTCTGCTCGCATCAGGTGTGTACGGTCTTGTCAAGATTGTCGCCACCGCTCTTTTCATGGTTTTCGGTGTCGAACGAGCTGGACGAAAGAAGTACTTCTTCTTCGGTGCCCTCGGTATGGGTCTCTGTCTCATGATGATCGGTGCCATCTTCAAGAGTAACCCGCCCAAGGTCCCTAAGGAAGGCGAGACTTTGCCTGTTCCTCCCTCCGGTATCGGAATGGCTGGTAAGTCCGCATTTGTCAAGACTCGAAATGCCGCTCATTCCCTTTAGTCCTCATTTACATCTTCGTCATTCCGTACTGCTTCTCGTGGGGTGGTCTCGTTTGGGTCTACATTTCGGAATTGTTCAACACCCGAACCCGAGCCTACGGTATCGCTTTCGCCAACGCTTCCCAGTGGCTTAACAACTTTGCCCTCACTCGAGCGACCCCTCTCATGGTTGTGGCCATGCCGAAGGGTTCATTCTTCTTCTTCTTCTTCGCGATGAACATGATCAATGGTAAGTTGGCGAGGAATTTTGCGGTCTTTTCGGATTGGGTTGCTAATTGTGCTTCATTCGTAGCCGTATTCAGTCTTTACATCCCGGAGACAATCAAGTTATCCTTGGAGTCTATGGATATTGTCTTCGGCGCTGTCACGAAAGAAGAGCGAATCGCCGACTTTGACGCCAAGCAGCGAGCCGATACCAGGGTCGACGGCGGATCCATCTCCGGTGGCTCGTACGATGGCCTGGAGGATGAGAAGTACGCTGCCGAGCACGTCGAGCGAAAGGTTTGAGTGTAATCACATTGTATGTTTGTTATCATTGATGCAGAAGGTTGCATGTACAAGGGTTCCATGTATCATATAAGTCTGATATCGCATTAATGTATAAAGGCAATGCAGGCAGTAACGTGGCAAGGAGCAATAACAAGAGATGTTTAATCCCTGCTTATTGTGAGCAATTTGAGTTCTGTGGTGGCATATCGAATTTGCATTTGACGTTCCGAACGGCCTCGTGAGGATCGTAAAGAAGCCCTGATGGGAGGCAATTGTGAGATGCAGTCGCGTTTCTCGGGGCAAAGCGCCTTATCACGTGCTCGTCCTCCATGCCAATGATGATCAACGCCCTCAATAGCACTTTCAATGGCTATCTGGATTGCAGAATGTGCCAGCTGGTGCGTTGTTGGAATCCCTTCGATCTCTTGACATCCCTTTTGTATGGTTACACGGGCGCATTGGCACGATGGTCCGCTGTCCCACTAGGACCGGATCGGGTTACTCGAATTGAACTCGAAAGATGTTGGTTTCCTACAGCTTTCCAGCTAGCTTTCCTACGCTGTGCACCTGTGCTGTGTCCATGTTTGCCCCTGTGCGCTTCTTGCTAGCTTTCTTGCTGCTCCTTGTGAACAATCAGAATCAGCTGAAGAGTCCTTATGTGAGTTACATCCCGCGAGCTATCCCGTGTTTCGGAAGCACTTGTGATCGACGCGAACCGCGAACAGCTGGCGGGAAATACCCCCATACTCCCAGAATAGCCACCTGAATACGAATCATAGCTGAGGTTGTCGAGCTGGTTGTCGACAGGGTGTCACGGTATGCAGCCGGCGGAAAGGCGAGCCTTTCTGCGGGGTTCACTGTGAGAGCCCCACGCACGTTTCTCCGCTCGTCAGATACAGGCGCTCATGAAGCCAACAGCTAAGCCAACACGAACCACGAACGTGTGGAATCCATTGTCGAACAACGTTTCATCGCTGTTGCGGGCTTCCGTCGCAAAAAAAGTCGAGTGGCAATGTGGGCCATGCTCTACATCTCGAATGGGATCCTATATAACCATCAGATATGCCAAGGATACCAAGCCCTTCCTTGCAATACCAAGCAGGATCCAAACTAGCCATCGTTCCAAAGCCTCTCCTCCTTCACCATGTCCGATCAGTACAGCTACGAAAAGGATCCTCAGGCCGGATACGACACTACGCCCGCCTTAGGCAAGGGCGAACCGTCATCGAACCAGGACGGATACAACTCGCTGAGTGACCGACGACGGGCAGCATTGGAAGAGATCGACAATGCTTCCTTCAATCGATTCCACGTGAAGGCATGCGCCGTTGCTGGTGTCGGATTCTTTACCGATGCCGTGAGTCGTCTTGCCTCCGACATTATCTTATCTGACAATCGCCTAGTATGATATCTTTGCCATCTCCATGGCCGCTACCATGATTGGTTATGTCTACGGTCATAATGGCAAGAACTCCAATAACCAGGACCTTGGTATCAAGGTCTCGCACTCCATCGGCACTTTCTGCGGTCAATTGCTGTTCGGCTACCTCGCCGATGTGGTTGGACGAAAGCGAATGTACGGTCTCGAATTGATCATCATCATTATCGGTACACTCGGTCAGGCCGTTGCTGGCCGAGGCCCTGCAGCCAACATCTACGGTGTGATCATCATGTGGCGATTCATCATGGGTCTGGGTAAGTCGATCTCAGAAGACGCTAGATTCTCGCGCTGACATCCTTGAAGGTATCGGTGGCGACTACCCATTATCCGCCGTCATCACCTCGGAATTCGCCTCGAAACGAATCCGAGGTCGAATGATGACCGCCGTCTTCGCCTCGCAAGGTTGGGGAAATCTCGCCGCTGCCATTGTCGCCATCATCACCGTTGTCGGTTTCAAGCATCAGATCCAGCATGACGACCTCAGCTACATGCACGTTGACTACTGTTGGCGAATCCTTATCGGTTTCGGTTGTGTTCCCGGCGCTCTCGCTCTCTACTTCCGACTGACAATCCCTGAAACCCCTCGGTACACTATGGACATTGAACGAAACGTCAAGCAGGCTTCGCAGGATGTTGACACCTACCTCACCACGGGTACCTTTGTTGTCGACCCTGATGCGCCTGTACAGCGAGTAGAAGCGCCCAAGGCCTCCAAGCGGGACTTTTTCCGACACTACGGACAATGGAAGAACGGCAAGGTCCTCTTGGGTTGCGCTTGGTCTTGGTTTGCCCTCGACGTTGCTTTCTACGGTCTCGGACTCAACTCTTCCATCGTCCTCACCCAGATCGGTTTCGGCAGTGCCACCAAGGGAACTGCAGCGGAAAAGGTCTACACAAACTTGCACAACGTCGCTGTCGGCAACATCATTCTCGCTGCTGCCGGATTGATTCCTGGATACTGGTGCACCTTCTTGTTCATCGATCGCGTTGGACGAAAGCCGATTCAGCTCATGGGATTCATCATCTTGACCGGTATCTTCTGCGCACTCGGCTTTGGCTACCACAAGTTGACCGGTACTAGCGGAGGACGGGCCGGGTTCGTGGCTCTTTACTGTTTGGCCAACTTCTTCCAGAACTTTGGACCCAACACTACCACTTTCGTAAGTTTTTGCCAACTCGGTCGCAAACCTTTCTGACCTTCTTTCCCTTCCAGGTCATTCCCGGTGAAATCGCTCCCACCCGTTACCGATCCACCTTCCACGGTATCTCTGCCGCTTCCGGAAAGCTCGGCGCCATCGTTGCTCAGGTCGGTTTCGCCAAAATGATCGACATCGGAGGCAAGACTGGTTCCAAGGCCTTTTTGCCGCATATTCTCGAAATCTTTGCCTTGTTCATGGCCACTGGCATTCTCTCTACGCTTCTCATTCCGGAGACTCGTGGTTTGTCCTTAGAAGATCTGTCGGGCGAGGATCAGGAGAATTTCATCCAGGAGCGACCGACGGACAAGGAGACTTCGCGCGCTTGATAAAATGCGGGCACCATGCTCCAACTTGTACTGTTTAGCTATAGACTGTTTACGGGACGCCAGTAGATCATAATGTCACTCTCTTTGCTTGCCCTTTCCGCCATGCCACGCCATGAATCCCAAACATCCGCCGTCTAATTGCAGCAGTTCTTTGCCTTCTGACTGGAACCCGGCGGTCAACCATCGGCAATTTCTATTTTCTTCTCTGTAATGCAGGTACTTTTGAACACCGGACGTTCCGCCCGCGGATGTGCAGGCTGAGGTGCCGCGTGAGATGAGCCGCTTACTGTTTGTTTGATGCCGATCATAAAACATCGCTGATTGCCAAGTCTTCGCGAAGCCATCTGGAGAAAGCGCCCCGTACCAGCTACCCTGGAAGAAGTTCGGAGTGCGCTCATCCTGCCTGATATGTGGCAGCAATCCATGTTAAAACGAATCTGTCGCTTCGATCATGTTCATGCAAGTATATACCCCGATACAATCTGCTGCTGACACATCTACTGGTTTTATTGCTGCTCTGGTGGCGGTTCTCTGAATGATAGAATGACTGGACCCGTGCGGGCAAACTTGTCGGCGATTGGCGTGGAGAATCTTGCCCTTTCGCTGGGTGCGGGAGACGGCACTCGCTCCTCTTTGATAGCGGGAACGTCTAGAGAATTGGCTTTGCTTGATAACTGCTCGTCGGCGTCACTTATGATCAGCAAGTCGGGCAACAAGCTGAGTTGTTCGTTCTTGCCTCGCCGATCCGCCAACGACGGGACCTCGTCCTTGAATATGCTTTCGTGGTGCTCAACGAGCAATTTGAGGAATGTCATGGAGATCTTGAGGGATGGTGAAAATACCGTAAGAAGGTTCTGGATCGTCATCTTGTTGACTTGACTATGTTGGCTCGTAAGAGCGAGGATGCGAGCTGCGAAAGATTAGCCAGGTTCTGAATATCCTCTTGCGACTTACAGAGATCATTCAGCAACCACCAGCTCGAGTCCGACAGCGATTCTAGTATGGTGCGCAACCCCGCAACCAAATCGTCATTATGTGGAGCCCTGTCGTCCCGCCGTTGTGCGTGCAGCAAATCTGTTCTGCTATGGTGATTGCTTGGGCTTTCGTCAACCTTGTGGCCATCGATAAGGCGATTAAAGTTTGGCATGACGTCTTCTGTCAAAATAGATGAAGGAACTATTCGAGCGAGAGCGTTAGCTAACTTCCACCCAGAAAAGGCTGTACCTACGCTCGCGAAGATATGATCGATAAAGGCTCGCTACTGCATGTGGGTCAAGGTCTCCCGGATCGCAAAGCTCGAGAACGATGTCGGCGCCTACACAAGTCAGTTCGGGAAGGTATTACGCTCCGAATGACATACCCGCGTCGAATTGTTTCCTGAGCTGAGTAATGTGTGTCGTACGACCCGAGATTCGGAATATGCCTTCCTCCTGCGGAGCCCATATCGAGACTATCGCAACATTAGTGTCCGATCTCGGACATCGCTGTTGGACTCACGGTGATCAACACATCGAATAGCCACAGCAGGAAGACACCGCTTCCGCCGCTTTCGTCGACCGTCCGTACCTGCTTCCAGATGCGTGTCTGCGACAGGACAGAGTTCCGCTGCCATTTCCAATTGCTTGCCAAACGTTAAACCACCTTCTCGTCCCGGCGGGCGTTTGACAGCTTCGGGGGATAACTTCGGCCCCTCGTATCCCAGACCCGTTCGAGATGGCACGTCATTTCCATTCGCATCTACGCGAATCCAACTCGAGTCGGCAGTGGATCCCGAGCGCGGAAATGTGCTCGAGGATGAATGCGGGAATGACATGCTCGACCTCGTCGAACGGATGGCTGCCCAACCTGTAGAGACAGCGGAACCGATTGCGCCAGGTGCTGCCTGGAGGAAGGAAGACGAACCGCTCGTCGGGAAGGCGATGCCATCTGGCGGTTTTGATCGTTGATTCCCACGGCCTTGGAGGGCATTCACGGTCGACAGGGATCCCAGCGTTGATGATCCCGGTTGATGACGCGTGCCGGGCGAGACTTTGCGCGGAATATCCATCGACTGCGCAACTCGCTGTGGCGGTGGCGGCAGCAGTCCTTGCGATGACGCCGTTTCGGGAACCGCCGTCGTCGCGTCATAACTCTTAGAGAATGCCGGATCAGGGCTGACGGGCAGGTGAAATCTTGGCTCGGGCACCGAAGAAGAGGTCGATCCTGTCGAAGGCATTCGTCCCGGGCTCTTGGGTCGTCTAAAATCGAGTGCAGAAGCGATACTGAGGCGACTGGTTGATCCTTGAATCGCATGTCCCTTCCGCGGCGGTAGAGCCGGCGCACGATTCTCCTTCGTTTTCTGTTTCCGCTCAGGCAGACTGGGCGGACCCATCCTCATCGTCTGTGGCGTTTCATCCTGCGTCTCGGCGACCTCGGCCAGATCCCGATTGGAGCTCGCTGCAAGCGAATAACTTGATCCGGCAGATGAACCCAGACCCAAGCCCGCCAACATCTTGTTCCCCGACGCCGTACGTCTTAGCCATCCAGGTTTTGCAGCAACAGGAGGTGGAACGGTCGTGGAATTTCGGGTCTCGGGCGTGATCGTAGCTGAAGATGCTGAAGGGGTCACGCCGCGATTCCCCGATGCATCGCCCGTGCCCCAGTCCATTGATTTCCTTCCACCTGGGGCAGGCGACTTGCCTCTCTTGATCTTGCCGTCATCTTTAGCAGTATTCCATCCCGGAATCAACGCACCGGCAATGGACCTTGAGATCGATGCCTTCCTGCCGTGATTCCGTCCCTCGCTAGAATCTGGGATCTCCGGCGCCGGACTGGGAGTCTTTTCCCTTCCACTGCCCATACTGAGGGAGAACGAGAAACTGCTGCGGCGCGAGGAAGGCGCGAATGCCTGAGAGGAATGTGACCGGATGGAAGGGTTGGGCGATGATGTGCGTTCAAAGGGATTTGAGAGCGGAACGGTGCCGACAGGTTGCGGACGTGGAGATCTGGAAGGCACACCAAGAGAGTGACCATTGCCACTTGAAGGTTGAAGGTTTTGAGCACCGGGATTCGGGCTTGAGGTGATAAGGATAACGCTGCCTGTTGTCGACGTCGAGCTCGACCTTGGTCTGTCTCGCGCCTGTGGCTGATCAAGAAGGGATTCTCGAGATGTTGGATGTTGACCGAGAATTGAAGAATGAGTCATCCTGACGGGCGTTGGCGAGATCATTTCCACGGGATCCGTCATGGTGTCTAGAATTGCTGATGCCGCAGTCGTACTTTCTTGTATCAATTCATTCGTCTGTGAAGCCGACTCATCGTCTTGGTGTTGTACGTCGATGACCGGCCCAAGCTGTAGATCATTCACCTTCCGCGCATCTCCCGTCATCTCTTCCGAATCTTCCTTGCTCTTCCGCCATCCATTACGCCGGCGCGAGTCGTGCATTCCCGAAAGATCCATGGAAATCGTCCGCGGGAGGTCATTCTGGGCGCTCATTTCAGGCGCTGTCGACGTCATGTCCTGATGCGCTGGGTGTTGTTCTGGAGCATCTTCTGCATCCTCCTGCATCTCCTGAAACCAGGGTCAAGTCGCTCGGCGCAAAAGGATGTACCTGAGTGGTGGGTGATGTGTTGAACTGCGCAAACTCAGGGGTATGTTCCGTACGAGTGGTGTTGATGGTCTGAAATCCGTCGGTAGGACACTCTGAGCTGCTCTGTTAGGTCACATATACCGTCAATCAAGACTAGGCGGGAGAATAAACAACGTTGAACGACGAACGGCGACGAGTAGACACAGGGTCAACGCATTTGTGTCGAAACGAGGTTGATGGTGCGCCCAAGCAAAACACCTCGTCATCAAATATTATGAAGTCCTCGTGATGCTCAAACCACTCATATACAACTCGACTATACATGATCTTATATACCTAACGCACGCATCACAGGCATTAGCAGCGCTCGTCCCACAGCATATGGAACAGCTGTGATGATAGTATAACAAAAGGCCATGGCAAGCACCGGCAGCCAGAATAGAAAGAGCATGCGATCCGCTGCGAGGGGCACGTTAGCGAAAGCATACCGGAAAACCTGCAACAATCGAAGCTCACGTTTCTTGTCCCGTTGCATCTGACTCTCTATTCCTTCCACCGGTCGAGTATCTTTGCGCCTCTTCGTTCCTACGCGGCGCTTGAGACCGGCCTCGCGCTCCCTCGTCGGCGTTCTGTACCGTCTAACGGGCGGCTCGGGCGCAGGAACGTTCGCTTCGCCTTGTCCCACCATCGGCAAGGCATTCATCCATGTCTGTATCGGCACAGCAAGCCACGCTTGAGACGCCCACTGCTGTTCCATAAGCTCGCCCGGCCGGAAATTTGTCGGCGACGGTAAATTCGGTAAGTGTGGGATCAACAGTTGCGCCGAGGGAAGTTTATCCCACAGGACGGGCGGGATAAAGTCCTTCAGTTGCGGCGTCGGAGGCATCATTTGAGCGCCCGAGATGTGCGAGAGCGTGCGCTGAAGCCAACTTGCACCGTCGACGGTGGAATACGGCGGTGGATCATCCGAGAGGGAAGCTTGCCTCGGTCTCGGCGTGACAGTGCCATCAGACTTGGCGGACCGTTTGATCGCGAGGATGTCTTCGACAGTCGTGAGGCGTGTTGGCGATAGAGCATCCTCTACCGCAGCAGGCGACTCAACATCATCGGTCGAACTGGGATTATCCGCATCAACGGACGAGCGTGAGTGAATCGACGGGCGACGCGGCTTGCGAGGTTTGTCATCCGATAACATGTGCACAATACCCGCGTGTCCGGCCTTTTGCGCGAGCGAGAGGGCCGTGTGATTTGTGAACGTGAATGCGCCCACTCTGGCACCGGCATCGAGCAAGAGCTTGACACAAATTGCGTTGCCTCCAATCGCAGCAAACGCCAACGCACTGTATCCGTTTCGGTCGTGGATATCAATGGTGGCATTGGCCCGCAGCAGCAATTTGACAAGACGATCGTATCCGAGCAGAGACGCAAGATGAAGCAGAGTCTGACCTTCGCTGTTGACGTGATTGAGTGCCGTTTGGCTGTGTTTGCGTCGCGACGGCGCAACAAATGCAGCCAGAAATTTGAGAATCGCCGACTGCGTATCCTGGGCAGTGCGCACCGTCTTGGCGAGTTCATCGGCGAGTTCTTGCTCCTTGGCGGAATCGGCACGATACGGCTGCTCCTCTTGACCTGCTCCAGGTGCTGACATTATCCGTCGAGCGATTTCTACCGCTCCGACAACTTTTCCAGTGACGCGCAAGCCGACGGCTGTCAACGCCATCTCCATTCTGCGCGGTGTTAGCAGCATGCAAGCCATCGGGTCTTTATTCACTCACAGTTTCCGATCTGTCGCATCCTGATACGTGAAATAGATTGGCGGTTGCATAGAGGGTCCGCCATTTGCCTCGACCACATGTACCGGCACTTGTCCAGGAGTCGGACTCGGCGGAAGCACGCAAACAATCGTCGTTGGGCCGTAAGTCTGTACTGTCAGCGCATGGAACGATCCGAAGGCACAGACCATGCCCGGATAGAAATTTTCCCCAAGCACGGTAACCTCGATTCCCCCGTGTGTTGGGCCCTCCATCGGTACAAGCCGCGTGATTTTTGGGCGCGGAGGGCCCTGCGATATTTCAGGAACAGGCGCTGGAGGCTGCGGTGACCAGCCGAGGTTCTGATAGGAATCTGCATTAGATGCATTCGAGGTCGGACTGGGACCGTCCATCGGCAAGTCAACGGGCGATTCCGGTGGCGACAGATTAAGCATGGATTCGAAATCCGGCTCGGGCTCGAATCGCAGTGCCTGTTTGGCGTTAATCGGAGTCTCGAGATCTGGCACCGAACATACCTGTAGATTGTTCACCGAGATATCGCTTGCGCCCGTCCCCGACGTTCCAGAATGATATCCATATCCGCCAAGCTCCCGTCCATGCATCGACGACCGCGGACTCGCAAACGCGAACGCATCCTGGCTAAACGAACTCGATCCGGGTTGCTGCGACGCGCCACCCTCACTCGACGCATATGCCCACGCATCGTCTTCCGTTGTCGTCGTCCGCTGCTCGACTGCGTGCGGTACGTCAAGTGCGATACCCGTCGGCTGAGCGGGGAACGGCGGATACTGCATCTGGGTCTGCCAGCTGCTTTCGGCGGCCCAATCTGAGAGACGTTGAGAGATCGCAGGAAGGGCATCAGAGATCCCGAGTGGACTGTTGGGTAAGGATCGATCGGGTTCCTGTCCATGACCGTTGGCCATAAGGAGACTTGGCGAAACGGCGCCAGAGCCTGGTTGAACGCCGGGAATAGGCAGGGTGAAGTAATTGCGCTCAGGCGCGGGCGAACCCGGAATGGATCCTTGAAGTGGCGTCATGGAGAGGCCATGCGGGTATGTGCTTCGCGGTGAAGCCATACCAGTTGGTCTTTCGCCTATTGACGCCGGTTTGCGGTCGTATGGTTTCTTGCCTGCACGACGTCGTTCATCTTCCGTTGACGCCGACGGTTCCCTCACTTTCTTGCGAGCTACTGATGACGCGCTGTGCTCCGTTGTCGTGCCATTTGCCTTTCCGCCCGACGTCTTGTGATCATCGGTAATCATGATTGTCGGCGTTTGTCCCGTAGCGACAATTCGTCCATGTACGTCCAGCAAATTCATCACAATTCTGCGATTGATCAGCGCGCCATGATGGAAAAGTTGGGGTAAGACTTACCTGAACCCTGTCTTTTCCTTGTGGTGTCGACAATAGCACGTGACCCTCATCGGCAACTCGCATTCCCCTTCGACTAGTTCCACAAGGTTCCCACAGTTGAACAACACAATCTTCTCCCGATCTTCCTGCGTCAAACCATCCGCGTCTACGGCCTGCCGAACAGGCTGCATTCCAACATCCGCCTCACTGCCCTGCCTTGTCAACCCATCTTCCGATTCTTCCCCCATACCTGGCCGTCCTGCCTTACGTCCCGCAGCACTCTTACTCATCGCTCGTTTCCGTTCCCGCATCACACACTTGACGCACGCAAACGCCCTCCGTTCCGGATCATCCGTACACCATACTTGGGTCTCGAGCCGAAGGACGAGTCGCGGATCGAGCGTGCCGAGGGTTTGATCGATCTCTGCCGCCTTCTTTGCGCGCCGTTTGACGCCGAGGCCCGGTTGAAGGCGGATGGCGCGGAAGGTGCCGATGCGAGCTGGGGAGGGATCCGGGCTGTGAGATGGGGGTTGGACGACGGAGATGCGCATCTTGATTTGGGTTTCGACGCGGGATTTTGCGCCCTTCCGCTTGATGCCATGGATCATCAATGCAGCGCTAAAAGAGGACAATGGAGAATGAGCAGCTAATTTATTGGGCAAGAACGAAGAGACTAACCCTTGGACTGTTTCTGGCGGGGGATATACCACACGGGAAACCGCCATACTATCCTCGTCATCCTCCGTTGATCCATCACTCGGACGCTTCCCCACGCGTTTCCCCGGCTTGACATCCTCCACACTATCATCCCTCACACTTCTATTCATCATCGCCTTGCGTTCCTCCCTTGCTGCCGCATCAGTGAGCGAAGGCCGTCCCGCCGACGCAATAAGTCGCGGCTGGATCACCGCTGCGCGCGTCGTGTCCGTCGTTGGCGGGACCGGTGAAAAGTTCATCATGACGTCTTCGGCCATGGCTACTGGCAGTGGTGGGGGTAAGATTGGTCGACCGTCGTACACGGCCATGGTGACGATGGGCGGAAGGATGATGATAATCTAGGTAGAAGACGGCGTTGAGTATTTGATCAGAAGAGGGTGCGCTTCCAGTTGGCGGAAAAGTCATGTCTTCGGGTTGTTTTATTTCAGAGAGACCCCAATATAAGGAGGATTTAGGGTGTATTTTCATATCTTCAGGCGAATCCGCTACAGACAAAGTAAACACAACGAACATGAAAGAGTGTGTGCTATACCCACCTTCACCACCAAATCAGCCCTTCCTCAGGCAAGATGTCTCCCTCAGCTGAGGAAAAGGAGCAAGAGTACTTTGCAAATACTCTTAGATCGTACGACGACTATGCCCAATACCACGTACGCCGTCTTGTCCTTCCGCATACACCCGAAATCATGACTCCCTACCTTCCAGCTTGCAGCGAACCATGCCCGTCGTATGAACTTTCTCACACTCCCAAAAGCCCAACGTGCGGTTCTCGTCGAACTTGGGTACAGGGATAAGCTCGACGCTGTGGATGAGGGGATCCGAAGGTGAGCTTTTCTTGCAAGCTGCATGCCGACTAAGGCGCTAATGAGCACGAAGGAATGGAGAGTTTCTGGAAGAGGTGTACAAGAGTGGGGTTGAGCCGTTCATGGGAGAGGCGGCGCCAGGGGAGGCTGTCGTTCTGGATCCAGAGGTGAGCCTTGCTCAATCGGTTCTCGTTGGGCATGTGAGATGTATACTGCGTGATGAGGCCGTGATGACGGGGGATGCGCGCAGTCTCGCGAGATCCTTGCGGGAGGGAAATACAATCAGTCCGGTGGCCTATGGGGTCGGAAATTTGCTCTTCAAGTAAGAGCACCTTATGTTCGGGATTTCCTGTCAGCAAGTCTCTGGGACTCTGCAAGATGGCCCCGTCGTCGCCGGCCCGAAAACTCGAGTTGTACGGCTGCCGCGCACATGAAGTCGCACATCCTGTCGTTGTGTCGGCAGTTTTCCACCAGCCTCCGGCTTTCACACTGACTTTCGCCTCGCAGCATTCGCACGATCACGCGCACTCACATGCGCACGCGCATGACCATAGCTACGGCCCAACACGCTCACAAAACCGTAAGATTTCGACTTCGCTCCAGCCTTTACTCTGACCAAGACGTTCCCAGATCCGCAAGCGCAAAAAGATCACGCCCAGAGTCATGGGCTACAGGATAAAGTACGAAGTACGATTCGCCAATTCGTAAGGGATTGGTCAGAAGAGGTGCGTTGCGGACCTTACGGTCCAGTGTTTTTCGACTCACATGTGTTTTGGCAGGGCAAACAAGAGCGAGATACATGTTATGCACCCTGTCTAGATGCTTTGGAAAAGCATTATGCGCATATCCCAGCCGACGAACGGTACGTCTATTCTTGCCCGAAAGATCTCGGCTGAGGGAGAGTTAGGCGGAGTGTAAGGGTATTGATTCCTGGTGCGGGACTGGGTCGGTTAGCGCTCGAAGTCGCTGGAAGAGGTCTGTTTTCTTGGTACCGAACGGGACCGCAGAGTATGGCATCAAAGTTAGCTAACTGATTAGCAGGTTTCGCATCTCAGGGCAATGAATTCAGCGCACACATGTTGATCGCATCGAATTGGGTTCTTAATTCGTACGTGAATGCTCGAAGGTTCGCGGCTCCCACAAGCTGATGGTATACGCAGAACACAGCAGAGAAAGTCACATACCCTATTCCCTAACTTGCACAGCTTCAGCAATCACCTAACCACCGCTTCCAACCTCCTCAAGTCCGTGCAGATCCCCGATATCCTTCCCGCGGATATCTTGCCGCCAAATGCAGACTTCTCCTTCGTTGCCGGCGACTGGGAAGAAGTCTACGGAGGACGTACGGAAGCCGGCTCGTGGTCGACGGAAGATCAAGTTGCGCCTGAACAGCGGGGACAGTGGGAAGCCGTCGTTACGTGCTTCTTCATCGATACCGCGCGCAACGTCATGAATTACCTCGCTATCATAAAAGGATTGTTGAAGGATGAGGGCGTATGGATTAACGTCGGGCCATTGCTGTGGCATTTTGAGAATATCGCGGATCGTGAGAGGGGCGAAGGTGGGATCGAGCTAAGCTTGGATGAGGTCAAGGCGTTGGCCCGTACCATGGGATTCGATCTCAAGGTGAGTCAGGCGGACAAAACCAGAAGACATTTGCTAAGGAGCCACGCAGAACGAGTTCATGACCAAAACGACGTACACGGGGGATCCGGAGAGTATGCTCAAGTCGGAATACACAGTAGGTTTCTAATGGCTGTCAGATCGGTCGCTGATCAGTCACAGGTCGCCTTCTGGACCGCTACTAAACGCAAGTCTGCATAGATTGGAGGAAACGCTATATTGTATTCACAGCCCAGCGGGGCGCAGATAGGGGATCAGACACAAGTGGAAGCAAAGTATACAATTGTCCGATCTCTCGTCCATCCTTGCGGATTCCCAAGACCTTGCTTGTCGGGCCGGTTTGGTCTTTTCTACATTTTTTATCCACTTCTCGCACATTCCCATGTCCTCTGTAACATGGCGCCTGTCATTGCAGCAGTTGAGGTCCGGTCGTATGCTGCGCTTCCCACGCGGGCCGCGTGTAGCTTGACACGCCCTAGTTCGCCGTGTTCCCAGACTTATTCTCGCTTCAGCTGATGCTGGCTTGATTTTTCTCGGTTCGTAGCTTTCTAGCAATCCCGCAACTTCTGGAACCCTATGTGCAATTCATCGACCTCCTTGTCCGCAGATTGCTTGACTAAGGCTTATAGCATCGCGACTGAACCCGAGGCCCAGGTTTGGTTCGTTGCACATACCGAATCAACAAAGCGTGATTTCATGGCCATCTGTTTGCGGTGACCCTTCTATGCAGTATGTATATTTACAACGTGACTCTTTCTCCGTCTAGTGGGCGTCATCGGAAGCGACCTGGATGAACACTTTACCGAAGCCGTCCTTTTGCTGACCACGAAGCATGTCGAGGAAAGCCTTGGGTGCGTTCTCGAGACCGTCGTATTTGACCTCCTTGAACTTCAGATCGCCGTACGCGAGCTTTTTCGGGATGGTGTTGTAGAAGTCTTCCGAATACTTGTGCTAGAGGGAATAGAGATGTCAGATCGCTATTGCGCCTTTCAGAAGCTCAGGGGCATACCTCGAAGTCACCGACAATGAATCCTCGCATCATCAGTCGCTTGGCGACGAACTGGAACAAATTCCTGACGCCGTAGCTTTCACCGTTGTAGCTGGAGATCCATCCACAGGCTGATTGAAGGATACGCAAGCAAGCAAAGCCGAGCTTCTGTCAGTGCTGATGTCAGGAGACTCTCTGAAGCAGTGACGTACCGATCAAACGACCGTGCATGTTCATGAACTCGAGCTCTTCTTCAAACGACTTGCCACCAACGTTGACCCAGTTGACATCAATGGGACCGTGCTCGGCAAAGATCTTCTTGGCATCTGTAGTCTTGTCTGCGAAGGTCACGGGACGTCAGTGTCAGCTTCCTTCTTATCACTCGGCAGTTACTCACAGTTAAAGGCAACATCGGCGCCCAACTCCTTCAAGTAAGCGACCTTGTCGTCGCTTCCAGCGCTCGAGATGACCTTCATGCCATCAGCCTTGGCGAGCTGGATGACCATTTGACCGACAGGTCCACTTCCGGCTGAAACGAACGCAGTCTCGCCCTTCTTGGCTTCGGCGATCTCCTTCCAGGCCATGAAGGCGGTCTTGCCGGGCATACCAGCAGCACCGACGTAGGCGGACTGTAATCAGACGGGTCAGCGATGCATGTGCAGTCAGCATTGCTCGAACGTACCCATGGCAGACCCTCCTCGTTCTTGATGACTCGCAATGGAGAGGGACCCAAGAACTTCTTGGTCTCCTCATCCACCTTTTGCTCTCCTGGGAAAAAGATGTACTGCTGGTACGGAATGACACCGTAAACGTGGTCTCCGACCTTGTACTTGGAGTCTTCGGCGGCCCGAACGACAACGGCGACACCGTGGCCAGTCAACGGCTTGTGCAGCTCGAAGGCTGGGGAATAGCTCTTCACCTCCGCCGGTCGCATTCGGCCTCGCATGTACGGGTCGAGCGAAACGACGATGGTCTTGACGATACAGGCGCCATTGCTGAGGTTTTGTTCGAGGTCGATGGTGTTCTCGGTGTCGTACTTGAACGTATCCGGAGTGGGCTCTCCCTTGGGGATGGCGTTGAACAGAAGCTGGGCGTTGGTAGTCATTCTTGTAGATGTGCTTGTACGAGGCTAAGCGTAGTAGCGCCGTGGAAGGTGTTGCTCTATTATATACAATTCGACAAAGTGACAGAACTCTCCAGAGGTTTCGTCATCCATCAGCTGATTCTCGACATTCTGACGAAGCGCGGCTTTAAGACGACCGTAACAAGCCTCCACGCGGGGTTGCTGATCAATTATCGGCTTCTCCCTTATCCGAATCCCGGGCGTCTGGATGCAAATAATTTCCAAGAGCTTCTTTGACCAGTCTTCAAGGTGTCCACAGCGGTCTGCGTAGTGCACTATTCTTGTTCATCTGGCAACTGTTACTTCGTGCTGGCACACCAAGACCTTGCGCGTAATGTCCATAGTCATGACCGCGTTGTCACCGCTTCACAACCACAATCCCATTACTTGTCTGCTTAGCAATCCCGGTCCAGGTCCCTCCCGTCTTCACGTTGGCCTCCATTCCGTCAGACTCATTGGCATCCAACCTACTTCAAGTACTGCTCGAACGTCTGGAGCCATTTTTCCTTGCCTCCGGTCTCGACGACATCCCCATGGCAAGGCACGATACGGTCAAAGTCCCACGCAGCAACGATCTTGGAATCGCGGGACATGGCTCTGTGGGCAAGACAGAACGTTCAGCATTCAAGCCTTCTAGAAGACGGATAGTAAAGCTCACTCCTTGTCCTTGCCCGTCAACGTGCCCACAACCGAATGCGCCGCCGTCCCAGGCTGTAGACTCTCCTGCAACTTGTTCACCGGCCAGACAGCCTCTCCCAACTGCGAAGTCTGCTTGTACCCCTCCGTCGGCGGCAGGTTGAACACCAAATCCGCGCACAGAAGCGTCTTGCTCGGAATATGGAGGACGGCGATCTCCTTGTTCATGTGTCCAGGGAAGTAGTGAAGCTTGATCTCATCCTCGAAGCCGTACGTTTTGGATTCTCCACCGGCGCCGAGGATGCCTGCCCATGTGACGGAAGGCTGCTTGGAGTCGATCCCTTCCGGGCCGATACATTTTGCGGTTGGATATGCTTGAGAGAATGCGACGATGTTCATCGAGTGCTCGTAGTCCGGAACAAGGAGGTATCTGAAGTAGAGGTAAATCAGCCCATGACTTCATGCAGGCCCTGGGAACAACCTACGCGACACGTCCCATCTCGTCCAGCGTCTTCTTCGTCGGTTCATCCGGAGGGCTCGATACCAGCACGAACACATCGTTGTTCTTCAACTTGATGCCCGTAGATCGATTCCCAATGGGCAAGCCCATCCGGCTGAAGGGGATCGAGAAGATGGTGATGGCGCTGTTGAGCTTACGGATGACGGTTTCGGACATGTTGCAGAATTGATGGATGGTCAACCCCAGTGAAGGAGTTGTATGCTGATCAGATCGATCTACAATATGTAGGAGGAATGGTTGTCGATTTGCAGGAACAGATCGAGGTGCCTTTGATTGTAAGCAGGAAAGATGACGTCAGATATCCACTTCTCAGAAATTAGAATGTACACAGTACAGCTCAGGGCTAGGTAGGGTACAGCTATTCATGCGCTTGAACCGCCACCACTGTCGCCAGTCGCCAGAGCTGTCGCCAGTGTCCGTTGACTCATCTTGACTCAGGGAATGGAGTAGGGGAACGGTTAGACAAGCAGCGGGAAGGTGAACAGCCTTGAAGACCGTCGACCTTGCGGATCGAAGCAGTCTGCCCGGGGATGCACGGTTGCCCATGGCTGCAGAAGGTCTTTGGATTGCCGTCTGATGGGAAAAATTGGAGGTCTCGAAAGCTGCTATGATCTTTTGCGGAGGAACAGCCGCGGATGCCTACTGACAGCTCAATCAAGCATGTTTGAGTTGTCAGAGAAACTCTGTAGCCCTATGTCAATCATGCGAATCAGCTTGAAACAGTATGTCTAGCCCTCAAGGAGTCTTCGCAAAGCACGATCGTAATCTAGCTGATGAAAAAAGGCGTCAGAATCAAGAGTTCGTAAATCGCGAAATCAAGAAAGTTTGAGATTCTGCGTTCTCAAGTAGACAAAAAACGCTTTTGTAATTCACGGCAAAGACGCCGGGTCGCAGAAAGGAGGACTGATAGGTAAGAGAAAGTCGGTACGTTCCGGAGCTTTCGCAAACACCTATGACCCGACGCGGACGATAGAGTGTTCGTGACACAAGCCATTCGACAGGCTAAGACTCAAGCTTGAAATTCTGGCCGCATGGGTGGACGAGGGCGAACCCGATATGGAACCGCGCTGACTTGATTCTCCGCCTATTCGTGTCGACTCTTCGGAGTCTTCGCAGATTGAACCCTTTGAATGGTAAAAGCTCGAACATCCTATTCGTTAATGACATCCATATTGGAAATACAGGTTGGAATGATCTATTTCTTGGCTTTTGCGGCGTTGTGCACTGTTCAGTAAGGTGATTAGAAAGATGTTTCCCTCGAAGGAGGCATGAGGTGGATCTCACGGTCATCGTTCACACCAAGCCTGTTACGTGCGACCTGATCACCAAACAATCAGTTCCCTCGGTCCCACAATGCGCTTGATCGCTACTTCAACTTACCTCGATCGCGTAGAACTGCGTTCTTGTCACAAACATGTTGTTGTCCTGGTCGTATTCCCGCTTGGCATCCGGTCGAAGCATGGTACCAAAGTTGTAATCCGGGATAACTTTCTCGTACTAAGAGCCAAATGAGAGACTATATATAGTGGGAGCGCTGACGCCACTCACCTTCATAATGAAATTCCTCCACTTTTCCTTGCCCGCTGCAGACTTCATCTCATTCTCGTCGAGCTTTGCCAATGCCTCTGGTGTCGCAAGTTCCGGGAAGGTCGCCTTGAAGTCCTCGAACAGCTCGTCATCGACTTTTGTGAGCTTTAGCTTTGACGGCGGCAGTGCGTAAAGGAGTTTTTGGTAGGCCTGGAAAAAGGTGTCAGATAGGACGAGAGTTTCGGGATGGTACCTACCTCGAGGTGTTCCACAGTCTTGACAGCGAACTGCATCTCGATCTCTTCATGGTTACCGGCGGTGTTGGGGTCGAAACCTGGGATAGACATGCTGACGTATTGCTCGTTTTTTGCTGATTTCACAGAGGTTTTGTGCGGGCTTGCTGATGGCTCTGGGTAGACCGAGATATCCTTTGAATAGGCTATTGGATCGACACTGTCTCTATGTTCCGCGAGCTGACGAGCTGAATGAAGAGCAACATGATGTTGCGAATGCGAGAGGAAACGTCAGACATCTTTTGGAACGGCCGCCGAGGTCACGTGCAGCAGCGAGGAAGCACGCATCGCATCGTCTTCTGGTCGTCGTCTCCTTCACCTCTAGTAATTGGAGCGGGTCTCTTCCTCAATCCCTACCACTCGGTCGATCAGGCATTCCATCACAATGTCCTCTTCCCGAATCGAAATCCTCAATGAAGGAGGTACGCTCAATCATACAGACAAGCGCACAGTTACTAACTTCTCTCCAGGTCTCCGCCAAGATGGTCGTCGTCCGTACGAACTCCGCTCCGTCGCCATGACTTTCTCTCCGCAAGCCAACGCCGATGGCTCGGCAACGATGCAACAGGGCCTCACAACCGTGTCCGCGACGGTCTTTGGGCCGAGAGAACCCAAGGGACAGTCTCGGAGTCTAGTGCATCATGACAAGGCGTTTATCAGTGTGGAAGTGGGAGAGGCTGCATGGGCGCAGCAAGGAGGAAGCAAGAGGACAAGAGGTGACAAGTGGGTAGCTTTCCGTCCAAGTCAAGTTTGGAGAGGAATGGAACGAAGCTGATCAGAAGCTCTGTTATTTCTAGTAAAGGCGTTTAACAGAAGTTGCGGCCGCAATAAGAGATACATTCGAGCCGATCGTGATGCTGCAGCTCTACCCGCGGACGGAGATATCGATATATATCCAGGTGCTAGGTTCGGACGGAGGTGAGTGCAACAAACCTCGATTGGCCTCATTTGCTAAGATGACCCTGTTGCAGGCATCCTGTCTACTGCCATCAACGCAACAACCTTGGCGCTCATCGATGCCGGTGTCGCCATGTCCGACTATATTACCTCCCTTTCAATAGGTCTCCACCTCACTCAACCCCTCCTCGACCTCTCGGGCCCGGAAGAATCCGACATTCCGCACCTTATCGTTGCTTCCCTCCCCGCAACGGGGAAAGTGACACTCGCGACGCTCGAGACGCGGATCCACGTGGATCGGTTCGAGGAGATGTTGGATGTTGGAGTGGAGGGGTGCAGGGTGTTGCATGCGGAAATGCAGGAGGAAGTGAGGAGACGGACGACGACGGTTGTGGAGAGGATGCAGATGGGCCAGGGAACGACGAGCGCTGTGATCTCATGATAGACATATGGGATGAGATGCGTGCATTTGCCGTGTCAACGTTTCGGCCTCTTGTTTTCTGGGAATGCCATCTATCGCATTCGTGGCGTCTCCATCCTGTCAAGGTGACGTGACTGGCGTTTCCGCGAGGATGGCGCGGGACCAAAATGCGGAACGGGCGATCGGTCGCGCAAGCTACCAGCATGCAGTCGACAAGTTGACTGGACCAAACTGAAGGTTCCCCTCGACTTGGCTACCCCACAGCACGCCACAGCATGCCCCCTATCCGCACTTACTCCCTCCTCATCATCCGCTGCTTCAAACGCATCGAATCCTTTGCAGACTGGCTCACAGGCGCCGCCGGCCCCTGGTTCGTCGGTATCTGTTGGACGCTCACACTCCTCGGCGGTGCTACGTTCTGTGAGTTCCCCCATTCCACATCAGAAAGGACGATACTAACTCGTGAAAAGTCGACGTATTGCTCCTACATCAACCCGCCACACCGCTTCGGCTCCTCGTTGTTCCATTCGCGGCACTCGTAGCGGTGAACCTTTACGCGAGCTACTATAGGGTCACGACGACCGATCCGGGAAACCCATTGACGGTCCTCGAGGACGTAAGGGCGCATGCGCCATGGATGATCCGTGACGGGGCACGGGGAAGACGGATGAAGGCGTGTGGGAAATGCGGTGGGCCGAAGCCGGTGGTACGTACGTCTTCCTCTCGCTTTCGTGTTTTGAATTCACGCTGCCTTAGCGGACACACCATTGTTCGGTATGTAACCGATGCGTCATGCTAATGGACCATCACTGTCCCTGTACGTTTCCCACCCATGCGTCCCTTCCGCACCGCGCTGACGGATCATCCTCGCAAGAAAGGGATCAATCAATGCGTACGTCTCCCCCTTTCCTCCGTTCGGCATAGTTTTGTCCTGACACACCCGCTCACAGGTCGGCCTCCATAACCTTCGATACTTTCTCCTCTTCATGTAACGCCCCCGTCCACGCTTCTTCGCAGCGAACAACTGATCACGCCCGAAGGACATGGCTCTCTCTGGGGTGCTGGACTGTCGTCTGTGTCGGGTACGATACGTTCTGGACTAGTATGGATCGACGCGCCGAGGTACGCCCTTTTCCCCGCTTTCGCGTGGTCCCCTTATCCGAATAGACGGATGTGCTGACATTCCTGCTAGTGGACGGCATGGACGCCCGCGATTGTGTTCACGCTCATCTACATCCTCAGCGCCGCCATCGGTATGCCCACTCACGTCCTCGCCAAAAGTTGTGATTTACTAATCCCGGAGAGCAGGGATCGCCGTGCCCGTTCTCCTCTCATGGCACCTCTACCTCGTCGCGCGCGGAGAAACATCAATTGAGAGCCACGACAATGAGTATTTTGCGAAAAAAGCCAAACAACAGGGACTGGTGAGCGGTGCTTGAAGAAACGTCAGACGAGAGCGAGGCGCTGAATCGGCGCAGCGGTACGTGAATCCGTATGATTGTGCGTGGAAGGTGAATCTGCAGTTGTGCTTCAACGTCGGTCCCGAACGGCTGTACGTTCTCGCTTTTCCTCTTCCCTCGATATGTCTTGCTGACTCTACGGAAAAGACCCTACTATACGCTCCTCCTCCCGTTACGGTACCCGCCCGCAAGCAACGGATGGCGGTACCCTCTTCACCCGGCTGCGACGCGTGAGGTGCCGGGCGTGGTCGTGGGCGATGATGGGGATGAACTGACGGATGATGAGGGCGGCGGTGGTGGGTTCTGGGTGGATGGTGAGGAGGTGAGGGTTGTATATAGGTAGCCGAGCTGTGTGGGATCCAAGGCGATTCTCCAGGCCATACAGTAACAGGGCGTGATTATGTAATACCCTGGTTCAGCAAACGGACGCACATAAGTGACACAATACACGCGCGATAATTTGATCAACAGATAGACGATCATACAACATCCCCCCTTCCGCCATCTCTCCTCGAACCAGTTCCGCCATGGGCCTCTTCACCAAACGCCCCGGATCATCCCTCGGAACGTCCGGTCTCGTCAGCTCCACCCCGCACGGCAACGGCATGCTCGGACGACGCGCCGGCCAGCGCGGAGGTGATGGATTGGGAAGCATGACGGTGTGGATGTGGGCGACGTGGGTCATTGCGTTCGTCGGGTGGTGGGTGGCGTTTATCGCCATGTGTGTGGGAGAGGCAAAGTTGAGTGAGTTGTGCGGAATTGTGTCGTGGGAAGGTGGATGAGTAGTTGATCTGTGATCTCCTATCAGATTCGGCGGCGGGTGGGCCCGCAATGGGGACGCTCTGGTTCGCCATCATATTCCAAGCGGCCATCATCATTTTCCTCACGTAAGCACCCTCCTCCCTCTCTTGGACCGACGCCAATCGTGATCCCCCCCTCACACAGATTCTCCATCGCGAAATCCTCCCTTCCCGTACACCGCCTCCAACTATGCTTCATCCTCGCCATCCTCATCGTCTTTGCCGTCAATGGCGTCGAATACATCTATCAAGGCCAGTCCCGTGCGCGCGCAGGGCTGAGTAGCGCGGGGAGCTTGAAGGCCGTCGGCGCAGGATGGCTCATGCTCGCGATCATTGATGTGCGTACCCTCACTCCCCTTGTTCCAATTCCGCGTAGTTGAAAAGCTGATCCTTACGACAGATCATTTGGCTCCTCTGGCTCAGCTCCGCCGAGGACACATTCCTTCATCGCACCCTCTCCACCTCTCCCTTCCCCCAACACCCCTCTGAGTCCGACGCCCGCCCCAGCTCGATGGCTCCCAGACCAAGCAACGTCGGCGGCCTCAGCATCCACGAAGACCCCTATAACGCCGCGGGGACATCATACCCGCCCGCCGCGCAGGGAATGAACGGGTACCAAGCGACCCCGGCGACATATGCGAGTCCCGTGAGGAGCGGACAGAGGGAGCGGGAGTACGAAGCCGGTCCTGCTGCTGGGGCGGGTCCGGCGGCGGCGCAGCCTTCCGGCGTGCCAAGCGACGGGCAATACCGTCTTCGCGCACAGTGAGTCCGCCCTTTCCTCATTAAACGCTAGCTTCTACTGACGAGCTTGAAAGGGCAATGTACGCCTACACCGCTTCGCCCGATGATCCTAACGAGGTATCGTTCGCCAAGGGGGAGATCCTCGATATCATGGATGCCTCGGGCAAATGGTGGCAGTGCCGTAATCAGAATGGACAGGTTGGCAGTGAGTCTTCCCAGACATGGCGTCGATGTAGCGTTGGTGCTGACCGTTCGATGATAGTTTGTCCATCAAACTACGTGCAGCTCTTATCCTAATTCAGATTGGCGGGAGACGCTGGTCGGGTGGTCGAGGATTATGTCACGAAGAGACAATACAGTCGGTCGATTGTACAATGTCACTCGGTACAATGACGGATGCATTTATAATATACAACGGATCTTCCCGGAATGCCTGGTCGGTCATTCCATCGCGCGATACTCGCCGGCGCCACCCTACTCTGCCTCACTCTCCCACTGCGCCTTTATCCGCGGCCATTCCTCAGCAAACACCAAGCTCCCCGCCTGACTCCGCGTGAGCCCATCCTGCAGCAATTCGCGAAAAGCCTTGATACTCTGCAGGTGCAACTCGCGCTCCGAAATCTTCTCCTTGGCGCGCCTGTCCTCCCTTTCCAGCTCGAGCTTGTGCTTGATCTGCAGCTTTTCCAGTTCCCATGCCTCGACTTCGCGTTTCGTCAGGACTCGTCCGCCGGCCGAAGCACGTTGGCTGGGCGCCGATGGTCCTCCCAGGAGCTGATTCGCGCGCGACGTCACCTCGGCGAGTTCCTGCTCGGACGGCTCTTGCGAGCCACGCCACGGCTCAACGCCGCGCAACGCTTGGCCGAGCGTCGTATTGGCTAACGCGACGGTCGATGGGCTATCGTGCATTGCGCCGAGATCCATCATGTTCATATGCCCGACGTCGTGGTCATGTGCTTCTTCGTCGTGATGGGGTGTCTCGGAGATGGTGATCGGAAGAAGGGGTTCCTCCGCAACGGCCGCGCGGAGTCTTTCGTAGTATGGCCAGCGATATTTGATCAAGGCTGCAAAGGGATCAGTTGTCATTCTGGTCAAATCGCGTCAAACTTGCCCTGATGCGGCGTTGTTCGATCATTGACGAGCGGCGCCACTCTGCGCTGTTCAAAAGCCGACAACTCGGTCGTCGGACCCTCGACTTCAAACCTCCGCGCGTCCCGTGCTCCGCGTTGAAGGAAAGAGACCTGAAAAGCGTCAGCTCGGTCTTGCGACCATATTCCATGGACTACCCACCTGCTGCCTAATCGACAGGACCTCCCTCTCCGACATCCCATGCCCCGCCATCTCCGCCTGCAACTCGCGACACACCGTCTCCCGCTCCGGCACACTCCACTTGTTCCAGCGATTCCAGTTGCCCTCCGTGGCGAGCCAATTCACAATCACATCCCGCGCCGTCAACGCGCCCTCTGTGCCCGGCGTATGATGCCCATAATCCTTGTCAAAATACACATACGGCCCGCGGTCCGGATCCGTCACTTCCCCCGACGGAGGCACGTATGTCCCGACAGGCCGTGGCGGCATCGGCAACCCGTATTTCTTGGCCTTGTTGGTATCGCGCCGTCGTTGGGCTTCCGCCGCACGGCGGTCCTCTTCCCGGGCCCATTTCCTTGGACGGCCGCGGCTGCGCTTGGAGGGCGGGGTGGCCGTGTCGGTCGGCGCTGGGCGGGTACTTGTGAAGGGGTACGCGTTGGCGAGGTGGGATGATGTCGACGGGTCTGCTTGAGCGACGTTCGGGTAGGTTGGTTGTTGCTCGGAAGAACCATTGGTAGGAGGCTGTTGTTGCGTGGAAACCGAGGGCTGAGCGGTAGTCGAGTTGGTGACGACAGGAGACGTCGCGCTCACTCCCTGTTGAACGGAAGCCTGCTGCGGTGCCTGCGCATAATCGTTCGATCCGGTCTGCTGCGCATGGTGGATACTAGGCGAGGGAGGGAACCGCGAAGCTTCGGGTTGTCGTTCCACGGGTTGCGACTTTTGCTGATACTGGATCTTTCATCAGACAATCAGACCCCTGCGCTGAATCCGATCTCACGAAACTGACCTGCGACGAAACCTGCTGCGTCACCTGGCCATTCGTTGTCGGATGCTCCTGCTGCAGCACATACTGTGCGGGCTGTCTCACGCCAGTGTAGTGGGGCGAGGTGAACATGGCCATTGCATAGGATGTGCATGTCGGCGATATCAGGCCCCTTGGTGGGAGAATAAGGTGGATAGCAAACAAGCGAGGAATTACCGCAAACGCGCTCGATCCTGCCAATTGCGCGCCGAAGGGGCGGGCGCACCGGGCCTTGGATCATGAGCGAGGTCTGCTCAATCACTTATTATACTCAAGGGATATGCGACTCTTGTACAACAGGTGGTCATTCATGCTTCTTTCCCGTGCTCATTCCCTGTCCCTACTGGGCCACAGTCGCAGGTGCCGAAGCTTCCACCGGGTCCGCAAACGGATCAGCCGATTCCGGACGAACGGCCCTACCGTTCTCTTGAATGACCGAGAGCTTCCACGCATCGCCCTGTATACAGATGAACCATGAGTATAAGATAACCAGCGAACTCTCACAACTTACGTGGTGATTTCCATTCCTTCGCTCCCTTAGACCCAGAGCCAGCAATCCAATAGCCATGAACGTTGCCAGCACAAACGACATCCACGAAAACGCCAGACTGGCACGGATCTCCGAGCACGCGCTCTTCAATGCCTTTTTCGCCATGTCTGACCACAAGACCATCAGCGATATCTCCCTCATGAAGCGCGTGCAAAACTCACTCAATAGTTCCGGATCAAGGTCCTTCAACTCTGGATCATTCGTCAGATCGTTGAGGTTACTGCAGAATGACCTTCCGTCCGCGGTGGAGACCGTCACCGAAATCGACGCCGCCAGCCAAAAGATCCAGGTCAGGACAAAAGCCGCGGCACTCGTCAGGATCGGCATCGGTCGTTTCCATCGGACGAGGGCGGTGATGAGTTCGGTCACAATGGTGTAGGCCGCGGTGAATGCCGCAAAGGTGTAACTTTTGGTAGAGACGCCAAAGGTTCGGACCTGAGGCGGGTACTCAGAGGGTTTGAAGTGGTGGATGAGGAAAGTGTGCTTACAGAGTTCTCGACATGGGCGGACAGGCCCAGTACGACGACGGAGAAGATGACCAGGATGGCCGAGGCGATCCGGCTGGCGGAGATGATGCTAATAGCCATTGCAGAGTGCCGTATTAGACGCGATGCTGCGAGTGAGATAGCAATGGTCTACAAACGGTATAGTTAACGCTTTCGTAAGATGATATATATTTATATACACCAGTCACCAGAGTAGTCACCGACCGCCTGCTCAGCCATCCTTGGTGATCAGTCAGGGAGCTAGCTTGAAGCAGCGACGTTTCGCGCACGTCATTCAAGCTGCCATGCGCTGGCCAAGACTGTACCAAGCTCGATACGGGATATCTACCATTATAGCCAGCATAAACGCCTCAGTCAGGATAGCTGTCAGGATTGAAGCTTCGACCCTTCATGCTCCAAAGATATACCAAGCAGCCCTGAAGGCGGTGCCCATCAACCGAGAAGCGTAGCGGTAACGAGAACCAGGTTAGGATATGTCCGTGTTCGTGGAGATAGGGATATCACCTGCAACTCGGTCGTCTACGCTCTCGGTTCTCCATCTAGATGCCTCTGCGGATCGGCGTTCATCATAGCAGCGGGGATTACTCTGAGACATGGCTCGGGGGGTGGTTCGGACCCGCGACGATAATAGACGAGGTGGCCAAGTGCGTTAATTATAGATCTCTAAGCTGACCTCTCACAGCAAACAAGCTGAGCAAACAGCAGAGCCACCCAAGCAGAAAACGAGCTAGCAGACACAAGAGCAGCTAGCTGAATAGCTACGAGAGCTCTTTCTGCTGCTGGTGACACCGCCCAGGTAGTGACCTTCGGCATCGGCATGTGCAGAAGCGTCGGCAGGTGTGCGAGTCGGGGACGTTGGCAAGTCGTCCTAATCTAGTATCAGCCCCATTGACGTTGTCAGCGGAAGTATGATTCTGTGATTTTGGCTGGTAATGAACTGACTATCTCGAGTCTGATTGCCCCATAGCTTGACCCAGGCGGTAGAACAGCAGTTGGAGTCTCGCTGAAGCGTACATCAAGGCTAAGGGCCCATATCTGACCATTTATCAGCAAATAGAGGTATTGTCGTCTTTGGGCTCCACAAAGTAGCGCGAGTCGCAGAGGACATCCATTCGGGAACAGCTCAGTAGACGCGAACCGGTGATCCCAATACTTCTAACCCTGGAACGAGAAGCCGCGCCGTTCGTAGGTTGACGCTGACACGCATGCCATCGCCTGCGTTCCTGCTTGGAGCCATACCCTCACTTCCTCTTTACAATCTTTCAGTCTCAAAATACAGCAGGCCCTCACGTGCGGTCGTCGTTTAAGTCCCAGGCTGCGGACTCTTCCAGCTCCAGTTCTTAAAACCTTTCTCCTCGATATGATTCCTGACACGCTGCTCCAACTGCTGCAGCTGTTCGTCTTGCGTCTTGTCCTTGGGATGCTTGACGGCGACATACGAAGCGACAGCTTGATGAACCTGGAACACTGTAAGCACGGCGCGCAATCAAAATTCAAAGACGTTACCTACCTGATCCAAGGTCGCGACGCCGACAACGACGGGCGGCGTAGGGCCGGCGCCGACATCCCTCATCCCAAAGCTCACCGCGACATCTTCCATCTTCACCGGCCGCCCAGCGACCGACAGTCCAGAATCTCGAACGATTTCTTTGGCCTCATCCACAGCACGTCTGAGCTCCGGTGACGCAGGATGCCAAGCGGGTGGACCCTGGGTCGTCAACAGGCCCATGTTGAGCGGAGAAGCGTTCATCACCGTCTGGATGCCAGCTCGCGTTCGGAATTCGGAAAGATAGGCCGACAGACCGCTGTTTTGGAGGTTCTGGTGCGAGTATGTCTGGATGATGTCGACGGGTTCCTTGGAATGGTGTCTCACAAGGAGGGCAAGTCGAAGCAAAGTGGGCAGAGGGTAGGCTGGAGAAGACGATCTTCTAACGGATGATCAATGTCACGATGGCGTGACTTACCGCTGAAACCGATTCGCTTGATCTTGCCTTCCTTCTTCAATGATCGAAGCACATCCATCGCATCCAAGATGCGTTGGTCGCCCTCTCCCCATATCTTTCCCTCGTCTTCCGGTGCCAGACCGTACTCTTTGGCGATCTCGGGATCCGAAAGGGCGAGAACATGGTTGCCGGCCGGAGGGTTGAGCGAAGAGTTAAATTCTACGTCGTGCAGATCTGCAGCAGAGTGAGTCGAGTTCACGTAACACCGTGTATTCACGCACACACGACGTCCAGGTAATCCGTCTCGAATCGCCTGAGACTCCGTTCCACGCACAACCTCGTCATATTCTCGCTCAGATCGTGGTCCTTCCGCGCTGGGCTGAATTTACCAGTCTTGGTGAGGATCTGGTATGATTCTCGCGGATATTCCTTGCGAAGAGCCTTCAGGGCACTGCCGAGAACGAGCTCGGAAGGGTGATAATGGGGAGCTGGAACGATGTCAGCGGAGCCGGAATGATTTTTCGAGGAACGTACCTGTGTCGAAAGCATTGATGCCGTACCGCAGGGCCAGCCGAGTGATTCGAAGGAAAACATCGTTCGTAACGTTGGCAGAATCATCATACAAGTTGCTGAATGGTCCCGTGCCCAGGACTAAGGGTGGCAGGCCGTCTTCACGGACAGACTGCAGCTGGACGGTCAGCGAAGCTCGTACATATGCAAAGTGTGACGAACCTTGAGCTTTATACCGTCAACTGGCTGATCGTCCTCGTTGTCTTCGCACTTTTCCACATCGTATTGGGGCCAAGGTTCGTCCGCCTCCGTGGGGTATCTCGTCACATAACCCATGATGTGCTATGCAGATTCTAACGTGATATGGTTCCGTCGTTCTGCGAGGTTGAGTGGAGTCGGCGCGTCGCGCTCTATGTATAAGTTGGCTGGCAGCTCGTGTCTGAGCCTGAAACGTAGCAGCTAATGTAGCCCAATCGCAATTGACCTGCGTCTGCATCCGCTCCGGCTGCGGTCCGATCGGGATCCGGACTTGACATAGTATGCTGGCGTCTTGTCGGGATCTACAAGTTACTGAATGGAACGCCGGCGTCAGACAGCACATGCAAATCCCAGTTAAATCCACCGAAAAGCTGGAGCTCCCTGAGCAATGCACCAAGTCAGGAAGTCCCTTGTCCTTGTGACTAGTGATACAACCGATCCGTGCGTCTATATGCATTCTACGAAAACAGCAACTTCAGGTCCTCCAGCCGCCGCTCGTGCAAATCCTTTTTGCTGATCGACTGGTTCAGGGAAAGCTTGGCGAGGTCCGACTTTTTCTGCTGCACAACGAGCATCTTTTCTTCTATGGAATGCTTGACGACGTATTTGATGGAGGTCACCGTCCGAGTTTGTCCGAGACGATGCTGAAAGAACATCAGCGCAAGTTTGAACAACGGACGGCGAGACTTACGATTCGATCGATGGCCTGGTTCTCGACAGATGGGTTCCTGCCAAAGAATCAGCGATATTCCCTCTCTCCGTTGGGCGACTCACCAGTAGGGGTCAATCAGATAGGCTCTTGACGCGGACGTCAAGTTGAGACCGACACCACCGGCCCGTAGTGAGATCAACAGGACTTCACACTTGGGATCATTCTTGAGCGCATCCATAGCCTCGGCTCGCTCCTCTCGCTTCATGGTTCCATCCAATCGCGCATACCCGATGTCGGCGTATGACAGCATGTTTTCGATATGGTCAAGCATGGATGTCCACTGCGAGAATACGACGGATTTTGTGACGAGTGGTTTCCCATCCGGGTCGAGCTCCATGATATCGGATGCTTGACTGGGATCATAGTTTTCCGAATGCGGATTGTGTTTCGAGATTTGCAACAGGTCCATTAGCAAGATCCGCATTTTTGAAGAAAGCTGGGGCTCGCCCGAGAAGCGTTTTCGCTTGTTGGCTTTCATCTTGTTGTTCGTCGCCGCATCGACCGCAAGAGTTGCGCCAGGAGCGACCTCGATGACATCTGTGCCGAGTCTAAGCCCAGTCTCACAGGCAGGGCATTTGCGTCCGGCGCCCACAAGCCCGGTCGGCCAGGCGGGGAAGACGTCGCGTTTGAAACATGTTTGGCCTGAAAGATGTCAGCTTGAATTGAGACATCCAAAACGACTGACTTACAAAAGAGATGACAACACCGCGTCAAGATTGGCCCGCACGCCTTTGCCTTCCGCTTGCGACCCTTGTCGCGGTCCTCGTCATCGTCTTCTTCGTCTTTGGGCGGCTTCGCTGGCGCCTGACACACGACGCAACATGCAGCCTCTTCCGTATCTGTCGCACAGTCCGGCAGACTATTGATGTATGCAAACGCCCGTCGCAGATTGAGTCCTTCTTGTAGAATAGTTTGTTTGGCGATATCCGTATCTATCTCGCCCATGATTTCCTCTTCAACGTCGTCCGCATTGGCGTCATTGATGAGTTGCCAATGATCACAGATTTGCCGCAGGCGCAGAATCTGTTGCAAGATGTTGACATAGGTGATGTCCACCTTTTTCTTTTGCATATCTTCAAAGTTGCTTTTGGTTTGGGAGAAATGCGCGTCGTAGATGGCACGTTCGTCTGGTGACAGTTCGACCTGAATCAACTGATCCACCCGCGGCGGCAGGTCGAGCAATCTCTGACCGTCTGCGCTGACAGTGTCTTTGGTCCGCCGAAGCGTGCAATGCCGCAGGATGGTCTGCAAGCGGACCACACCGAGGGAATTGCCCGCCTTGGCTAGACTCATGATATACGTCTGCCAAACATTCTTGTCGTCGAATGGTTTGAGCCGCAGGAACTTAAGAAGCGCCCAGACGTCCTCGACCTTGTTCTGAATTGGTGTACCGGTCAAACACAGGCGACGCTCCGTTTCGAGGTACGATGCCGCTCGCGAAGCGACAGTCAAAGGGTCCTTGATAAAGCTACGAAGTGTCAGATAAATACTCCAGCACGAACTAAAAAACTTACTGAGCCTCATCCAATACCACTCGGAACCACTCGATTGACTGTAACGGACTGACGATCTCGCCTGATGTTTTCTTGCCCATGACATCGAAGCCATGGACCATGCTATTCTTGCTGCTGGTTTTAGTGTGCTTGCTTCCTGTTGCCTCAACCTTGAGGTTCTTCCGATCGGCCGCGATCTGCGCGGTTTCTTGTCGAGCGATGGGCGTCCCTGTATCATCGACCTCGAGAGGATCATCGCTGTCTCTGGTTCCGGGCGTTCCTGGATTGGATGGAGATGCGCCGTCAGCGAGGTACCGCCGCATGCCCTCGGCCGTTTTGAGTTGTTTTGAATATTCAGTCTGAAGCACGTTGAATGTCGTGATAACAACATCGAAGTCCGCCAGCTTGCTGATATTGACCTTTCTTGAAGCACCGTGATATACATAGACACGAAGATCCGGCTTGCCCTTCCCGTTATGATCGCCCTCACCGTTGACGCGCTTCTGACTGACGGTCTGATGCCCGCCCTCCACGTAGACATTTCCCTTCCAATGCTCTCGGATTTGATCTTCCCAATTCGTCACAGTCGACAGCGGGCAGATTAACAGCGTGGCGCGACTCCTTACTTGGATTCGATCTAGCCGCGCCCGCCGTTCGAATCGTGCAATCTTGCGTGGATCAAACTTGACACTCTGGTTTCCGATTTTCGCTTTGGGTGCCGCCGGAGCCGGCATATCATGTACCATTCCGGCAAAATGATTTGGATCAAGGTCGGCCTCCTCTTCCGAGTCGTCATCGGAGGAAGACCCGTAGTCTGTCGGACTCTCGCGGCCGTATTTGCGTGCAGTATGTAGTGTTGCGGCGATCAGACTGACTGTCGTGAGCGTTTTCCCTAGACCCATCTGCAGGAGGATAAGCGAATGTCTACCAATGGTGCAGTGCTCTCACATCATCAGCTAGAATACTACCCCTCGCCTCTTCCGGCCGATATTTCCCCTCGGCGATCTGTTCCGTCACACGGTTCTTCCATCTCCGGACCTTTCCTCCGCCATCCGCAATTGGCTCCCATAGACTGTTGAAACCGCGCCTGAGAGCCTGCTTCCGATGCCGTTTGCGCATCTTTCGTGCCAGTGCCGCCTCGTCATCTGAATCTTCTGCCGAGCCTGCCGGCACAGAGACGGGCGTCGTGGATCCCGACGCGGACTCGCTCTGTTTCGCGGCGGCCTTGAGCGCCGACGGCTCGGCCTCTCGTTGCAGCAAGAAAGTCAAAGCCTTCTTCTGATGCGGGAACAGCTTGGTCTTGATTTTACCGGGACTGTCGGTTTCTTGCAAATCATCGTGTCCTTTCAAGCTCCGGAACACCTCGTCGACCTGTTGCCGCTGCACCTCGATGGCCTTTTGGGCAGTCATACCGCCTGCTGCCCGATTCAACAGCGAGTCGGCTCTTCTGCCGCGCGACCGGAATCCCCCTTCTGGCGGGTTATGCGGGTTGAGATATAACGGCATCTCGGAATGATTCTTGGGATCGAAGTGCGGCAACGGAATGTCCAGGAATTGTCCCTTTTCCAGCAGCTGATTTGATATGTACTGAATATTGGCGGGAAGGGTGAATAGAAGGAGATTGAGCGGAGCTGTGAACATGCGGCCGGTGTCGCCTCGCTTGATGTAGCCCTCGACGCGAATGAGGGAACGCTGCATGAGCGATGAGAGGATCCGGAACATGCTTTCGTTGAGCAGGCCTAGCGAGACGGTTTGTGTAACTGGAAGAAGGAAGGTTAGCGACGAGTGGACACAACGGTGCATACAGCCTAGATTCGCGGGCTTTGCTGGGGCACGAAGACTCGACAGGAGATTAGCCCCATACTGCGCGTTCTAGGTGTCCCTGGGCAGAGCACCTCTCGTACGTATGGACTTAAATAGCCATACCACAACGACATTCTGCACTTGCTGGCCCACATCGTCTTTGCTGGCTGCTTTAGACCGGTAGAAGTCTCGAAGTCACTTCCTGCCCGCTTGCTTCTTCAATAGCCAAGCTTTCGTCTCCGGGCATACTGCCCCCCCTCGGTGGAAGATTCCCGCGGATCTTCCTGGTGGTCGGGCCTCCTATCTTCACCCTGACTGGAGTCCTACTCACTATTTAGAACCACAATACTGTCATTTTCCATTCCCCCGTGAGGTCCGCCTCTCTGCCTCCATTTACACTTGACGTGCAACCATTCATCCCCCGATGTATCCACCCTGACCTGTCTGGACCTGACCAACTCCTCGGTGTTATTCCCGCGCTCCATCAGTGCCGACGGATAAAGGATGAGCGCCTGAGTATCAATCGAACCAATGCAGAGAGGTTTGCGCTCCTCTTCTGGCGGTAGAGATGCATTGGTGGGTGGCGGCGTCGGCGCATTAGTCAGGTCAATTGTTTCATTCGCATTCGAGGTATTGTCGGGAAGCGATGGTTTCGTTTCGGATTTCACATTTGCAGGAGGTTCTGGTATGTATCCTCCATATACGCGTGCGGTATTGCCATTCGCCAACGTGAAGTCTGTCCCAGGCAGTACAGCAGGACGCGCAAGACCGCCGAGGTTGACAGCGACTGGTACATGACCGTTGCCTCGTCCTGCCGGCGCGATGGCGGACGTTCCGTTCGCGGACGCGGGCTCGTCGCTATCGACGTCAATCACGTGGTTGGCATCGATATCGATCACGTCCTGGTCTAGCCGTCTGCGTTTGGGTGTGCGTTCGGAGTCGTCCATGGCGATGGAGCGAGGAGAAAAGGTGAGAAAGTTGGAGGAGATGGGTGATTCAGTTTTGTCGGACAAGCACTCGAGATGGCTGAGTAAGCTGAGCGAGCGGTAGATTTCTGCAAAAATTGATGGTCGCTAAAAGGGCCAAAAGTCGGAATGCGCCTTGAAGTCCGATGGGCAGCATAACCAAGAGCTTATCGGTGACGCTGAAGTAGATTATGCATGCGCGGTCATAGAAGAATCTGATGGATCTATTCACCCCATCCCTTCAAACATCGAGCTAAAACGCTCGGCGCAGAGGCCGTTCGTCGGTTTGTCAGCTTCGACTGCGGATCAGCCGTAAAAGAAGTATTGGCGTATGAGACTAGCTGTTGAGGACTACTTCAAGCCAGTCATTCGGGCCTCGTTCTATGAGTTCAGCGACTCTACCTGCGCTAAGGCCGACGAACAGCTCATGGTTGGAGACGATCTCCCCATTAGCCCTGCCCTTCTTCCCAACGCGACTTTTGTCGAAGTGTATTTGCCATACCGATGCAGCTTTCGCTTCATCGCAATTCGCGCTGTCACTTCTCACATTTCATTTCATACTGAGCAGTCACGATTATGGTATCACACAATTCATTTGTACTGTCCGTGTGACATCTTCGCTAACGTACCTACGAAGCACTTCTTCCCGACATGACTTCCGAGTCTGTCTGCGAACCTACTGCCAAGTCAACTCGCCGCCGTCGTTCAGAGAGATGTTGAGTCCATCGATGACGAGCTTCTTCAGATCGCCATCGTACTGCATCATCAAGCCGTCGAGGTTCTGGCCATTCAAGCTCAGGCTGGAAGGTTGGGTATCGACGCCGAGAATGACAAGCTGGGCGATTGGCTGCACGACTTGGTGGTTGCCCTTGACTTGGTCGTGGGAGATCTTCAAGCCGGTTCCGGAGGCGTTAAAGGTCAAGGAAGCTTGGTCGGTCACTATGACGAAAGGTGTCAAGACACGTTGAAGTTTCGGGATAGCGGTACTTACCAGGGTAGCTGATTCCATCGTCGATCTTGGTGCAGCCATCGGCGTAGTCGTTGCCGTCAAGGTACACCAGCAAAGAGAATGGCGATTCGCGAGTCTCGGTCAACGTGTATCCGGTGTCCCGATGGATCAAGAGAACCGATCCAGATCGGATATAAACCGGGATCGTGCCGAGAGGAGCATTTAACGTGACCTTGTCCTTTGCACCCGCAATTTCTTCATGGGTGAACCAGTTGCGCCACTTAGTGTTACCGTGGTACGGCAAGTAAGCCTCGACAGAAGTCGCATTGGGACGAAGGACGGGGCTGACGAGGAGACTTTCGCCGACCATGAACTGCTCGTCGATCTCGGCGTAGGCAGGGTCGTCGAACTCGTAGAACAAGGCCCGAATGACTGGCGTGCCGTAGTCGGCGGCGTCGGCAAAGAGGGAAAGCCAGTAGGGAAGGAGGTGGTACCTTGCTTTGATGGCGGTCCGAGCAGCTTCTGCGACTGAATCCCACCGGTAAGGCTCCTGAGATAGGGCCGTCTTGGTGTTGTGGTTGCGGAAGAAGGGTCTTTTTTTTAGGTAGAGAGGTCAAAGATGGGATAGGAAGGGAACAAAAGATCTTCGCGGTCAGGAGTCTTTATCGTACGATGACCGCTACGACACCTACGTGAAAGCCGACAAGCTATGCCATCGGTTAGCTAGTTCCTCATCGGTGTTTCTATTGAAGCCTGCAGTGTCTGCACCGACCATTGGTATCTGGGCAAACGATGATGATTAGGAAAAACGCGTGATTCTTCACTCTTACAACATACCTGGAACAGCTGGAACTGCAGAACACCTTGGATACTGTACTTCATATACTCCCAGAGGGCATAGTTGTCCCCAAGCCAATGAGCCATATGTTTCCCGCTGCCAGGGAAGGTTGAACGAGAGAGGAGGAAAGGTCGGACTCCAGGATTGACCTTGAGAAGAGCTTTCTGCGTCGCCACTTCGCTCTGATAACCAAAGATGTTGTGAATATGATACTGCTGCACGCCGTCGTGGTTGGTAGCATTGGTAGCAACCGTCTTTAGGTTGAGCGCCCCTTCACCGTTGTGTATGGGGTATGGAGGGAAGTTCACTTCGGGGCTGGCGATGACATCAATGGATTCGGAGATTTGTTGACGCTTCATCAATTTTGCCAGCTCGGTCGCATTTCGGCATGTCGCAACGCCGCCGATGGTGATGTTGCCGCTTGTACCGAGGGAAGTGTCGTAGCATTCCGGATATTGGGTGATCTCGTTTCCTGGAGCTCCGGGGAGAGGGAAGGGTGTACTAGTATTTGCGAGCTCGCGAGGATCGGATCCGCAGGAGCCTTCACAGAAAGAACCTAGATGTCAAAGTCATGTCAGCTCCATGCATGGGGATCAAAAACTTGACGAAACAAGAGCATGGGAGGCCTGCTGGGAGCTGGCGGACAATGGTGCCACATCGACCGAATAGCACCAATTTGAAGGTATATTTCGAAGGAATACATCGTTCGATATGTCGCGCGGAACGAAAGGATACTCACTGGGCCTGAGGAAGAAACGAATCAACAACAAGGAGGTCGAGGAGAGACAATAGGACTTACTCGTTCTTAATGCGACGGAAGAGTTCAAGGTTGAATTCTTGGTCAGCCCATTTCCGTCGGACTGCCACCAGACTCACCATGTCCAACCAAATGGAGACCGCTCCCGTGGCTTGAGTGAAGTTGTTGAAGGCTTCGAACCAGAATTGATCAATGTTTGGCGCCGAGAAGTCGGGGAACACGGTGACGCCGGGCCAAACTCTGCCGCGATACTCGCTTCCGTCGGGATTCTTCAACCAAACGTCAAGCTCGGCGCCACGGGTATATGTCTGGTACACATCGGTATCATTGTAGGTCGTTGCGAAGGCGGCATCAACGATGGGAACATAGTGCTGGTTTTGCGATGTCAGGTAGTCGACGAAGGCTTTCATCTCTTCGGGTCTAGGAAGATTGTGGTTGCATGAATATCGGTCTTTCTCCTTCTCGCTACGCTTTACTCACGGGAAGTTAGGGTCGAAATCGAAATTTCTGTAATGCTTCATGTAATCTATGTCGTTCCAAATACCTGAGGCACGCTCGATCAATTCGGTTCTGGACGAGGCAGCACTGTAACTCACCCTCGAGAGGGATGTTGGCAGCCCGCATGGCATCCACAACGTCCCGAGTCTCCTTGACACTAGAGTAACCCCATCTGCAAAGTTGGAATCCAAAGGACCAGAATGGCATGGGCTGTGTTTGCCCAACGATCTGGGAGTACTGCTCGTGTACGTCGATAGCTCTTGGTCCAGCAACGAAGTATAGATCGAGTGTACCACCGATGACTCGGTATTCGAGGACACCCGGGCGCATGAGGATGTCCGTTCCATGGGAATTCAGCATGAAGACTCCGTGGGAAGAGGAAGAGGACGAGACGTTGTTCCATGACGAGGATAGATAGACGTTATGGCTTCCATATGCGTTCTCGTTGACTGCAAGTCACGCTCTGTCGTCAGCGGGTCGCCAGTGGAGCATTCGTCTCGCTCACCTGGATCCCCGGCATCACGCGCCCAGTGAGTCGTCAGACTGCCATTCTTGGTCCTAGCGAATCCATTCGGGTCAATCCATTCTCCGAGACCGTAGATGTAAGCACTATCCGGAATGGCAGTGGCCAACTGCAGGTACTGGTCCTCGAAAACGAGCGGGTGGGCCGGCATGGCCGATCCGTTCTGGATTTTGCCGTTTTGCGAGAAGTTGTCGGTGTAGATTGGAATCGAGGAGGCTCGCGTATCAAATATGATCTCGCCAGTTGATCGTCGAGTAATCCAGAAGGCAAAGGGGTTGGGGTCATGGTTGAACACGAGTTCGCTCGTCTCAGCACTGACGCTGGATGGCTCCGGTCGAGGCCAGATCGAGTCCGGCAACTGATATTGTTTCTTATCGGCATCGTAGATGTGAACGTGAAGACCTGTCCAAGACCGTCAGTCGATATTGAGAAGGGAGTGGACGTCTACTTACGTTGCTCAGTCTCGTACTCGACGGAAAGCATCAAGTTGGCGATATCGTTTCCGAACGCCTTGCATCCGTCACCGTTCATAGATATGCTAGCGAGGATTCCGCCAGTCGCACTCGTGTCGACGGAATTCACACTGTAGCCTGTAGATAGACTGTGAGTAGATGGAAAGATCAAGTTCAAGCGGCATACCTTTGCAAAGCGTGACATCGCCAGTAAACTCGCCGTTCGACATGGCGTTGTACAGCGATGCGGAAGGCCCATGATCGTTTGTGTATTCCCGTCTGCTTGTCGGGACAGCTTGAGTTGGTGATAAGAACAGGTAGGCCGCAAGAGAGGCCAGAGTGGCCGAGAAGACGACCATATTGACCAGAGGTGACGATTTGGTGTTCTTACTGGTTGCGGGCTCCCCACTCGCAGGTTTCATCGAATCCCGAGCAGACCTGGCGCTATATACCTTTCCGGTCAGGAACCTGACGGAGGGGCCCGACTCGAATCAGGGTGATTTAAAACAGGGGTCGGGTGGACTGCTTGAGGACTAGGTGCTAAAGACGATGTCAAACTGGGAAGCAAAAATGCAAAGAACGCTGCAGTTCCGGAACCGTGTCAGGGGCGTCAAAGGCGTACCTTCGGAGGAACCTAGGCCCAGCTATGGGCCCGAGGGGCGTCCACCTGACAAGCTAGAAGGCTGCTCGGACCCCTGAGCGGATCACATGCTCTGTCACATGTATGCATCGATATACTAGTTCGATATCGGATTCAACACCTTCCAATTTCAGCGATTCGGGGAAAGGAGAACCCCGCGTCGGGGTAGTGCGGGGGCTAATGACTCCTCGGTTAGTGACCCGGTATAGAGGAACATGACACATATATATGACACAGATTCCATATCAACTGCTGAAAGAGCTGGCATTTTGCCTGCAAGCGAACAGAAAGCTGGGGTCTGATCAAAAGCCCGATGCACCCTTTCGGATGGCCGTCCGAGTCATTTGGATGTTCATCTCACAGCTCATGTCACTTGTATCATATCAGCCGTTTGACGGTTATGACGTTGTTATACAAAAAAGGCATATGCACCTTTCCTGCTTCATTAGTGCTTCACTAAAGGAAGAACTTCGGAAAGACCTTCCGGATGATCGATACAGCTATCGGCTGTATGCGAAATCCTTGAATTCGATATTTATGCTGTGGCGCTCGTAAGAAATCATGTATGCGATTGGCCAAGTTCTGACGGGAACCTTGGATCGGGCAGGTGGAGGACCTAGTGAAAGACAAGCCGCACAATTGAATCCACTAATCACTCGACCCTCGAAATCTGATAGTTACAATTGTATCGTTGTATCGGAACAGAATCTGCTTCATAACCGGCTGAATCGATGATCAATAATGTAACGCTGGTACTCGTACCCTAACATGCATAGCTCGCTATTAGAGGCCAGAGGCGAAGATCGCGCCCGAAGATGTGGCGGTCGAGCACGATACAGTCAATCGAAAACGGGCGATCCTTCCTTGGCTCAACCTTCCCTACGACCCATCCTCATCCTGTGCGTCTGCAGTGCACACACTTCAACCACTCCTATCTAGTCATGTACAACGTGTCAATAAATGCCTCGGCCAACTGGGTCACGACCGTAGGTCCGACACTCGTCTGTCCGACACCTAAGACGAATTTGGAGAACAAATTTAATCTCTGCGACTGGGAGGGGTCGGATGAAGCGTACCATAGAGCGCAACCATGTCACCAGACGCTGCAGGGCTGTTCTTCACTTGAGCCAAGACCTCCTTCAGATCCTTAAGCAGATTGTCAATATTCCGGGCGGTCGGCATCTGTGCACGCGTCAGCTCGTGCGGCGCGAAACGCACAGATGGAACTCACCGTCACAGCCAGATGCAATGCTGCCGGATCCGCCAACGCATTCAAGTGCCAACCCTTCTTGCCCATGGCATCTCCGACCGCGTAAATGTTGACGGTGTTACTTCCAAACGCCACAACAGACACAAGCGGGTCACCAAGAACGTAGAGGTCGGTGGAAAGGACGGGGTCTTGGTGCAAAGCCGTCTTGAGTTTCCGTGCTGCACTGATAATGACTTCGCAAGACTGAGCGTAGCCGGCTTGTCCGAGATGAGTCATGACGGCCCATGCGCCGGCAATGATCGAACCGGGTCTGGGGACACAGCCCTGTCAACGAGGAAATTCCGGGCGGCGGCTTTCCCGAGCTTACCTGGATCCAGCCATTGATGGCGACGCGTAGACACCTAATAAAGATATCAGAGCTGTGGCATCCCATCGACGGAAAATGCTCTTACCTCCCGCCCAGTCTGGCTGGATGTAATACTGGTACTTGCGCAAATTCGCATCCCTGTACATGATGACAGATGACCCTAAGATGAAGATTCAGTATCTTGACGTCCCATCGTTCCAACACAGCATACCCTTCGGGCAGAACCCTGTAGAAGACCTGAATCAGCGACCATCAAAGTCAGCAAGAGCCCCTCACTCACCGTACTTGTGCGTATCGCAACTGATACTCGTCACCCCATCCACACTGAAATCGAAATCGGGCAAATCCCGATCCACTCGCTTCAAGAAAGGCATCAAGAAACTGCCCAAACAACAATCGACGTGCAGTCCGATTTTGTGCCGCAACGCCAATTTGGCGAGTTCTCGTATCGGATCAATGGCGCCGTCGGGGAAGTTTGGCGCCGAACCGACGAGCATGATGGTGTTTGGGTTACTTGAGGGCGGAGGCGGATCAGCTCTTACGTTAATGAAAGCGACCTGACTTACATCGCACGAGCCATCCTCGCGACATCGGCCTTTCGCGAAACCTTGTGAACGGGTATGACGTGTATCTTGATACCAAAGTAATCCGACGCCTTCCAGAACGCAGCGTGTGCCGACGCCGGAATGATCCTAGCGGGAATCGGCATCAGCTACCGTTTGACGCCCGGTTGTCTCGACTCACATTTCGGGCCTCGTGATGCCCTTGGTGTCTCTCGCCCAATCCCTGTAGGCCTTGCACGCCATGAGAATCGACTCGGTTCCACCCGAAGTCGCTGAGTGGGGGTTTAGTGAGTAGAAAGTAGCCTCATAGCGTGACGTACTGGTACCGGCACCGTGCGGGTTATTGAACAGGTTCAAGCACATACTAACGATCTCCGCCTCCATTTTCCTAATTCCTGATACACAAAATCTGATCAGCTTCGCCAGAGCAGCAAGAGTCATCTCGACATACCAGGGAACACATCAGGATGCAGCGGATTCGACACGATGAATTTCGACGTCGCATCGATAATGACTTCGTTGATCTCGTCACCTCCCTACAGCAGAAAGAATCCAGATAAGCCGAAAAGGAGGCAACAACTATTCGGGAAAACTCACATGGTAGACCGCTCCACTAACACGACCCTCCTTGACATCATTCTTCTCCATCTTCTGCAGCCTCTCCATCTGATCCTTGAGCCAATCCTTGCCTTTACCCTCGAGCGGCAGTGTTGCTTGATACTGGACGCCTTCCGGCAGCGTTTCCGGCAAAGGAACTAATTTGAGTTCAAGTTGACGCCGCGTTTGCGCCAGTTCGCTTGTAAGCTTGGCCCGTGACGACGGTAGACGGAGAAGCAACGAAACAACGATCTACCGAGATTGCTCAGCATCTTCAGACGGACAGCATTTTTTTGCGAAAGGGGCAACTCACCCTCTTGATCTTGTTGAACCCATCGTGTCCGACACCCATCATTCCCTTTGCGCGTACATACCGGTACGCTTCGAGGTATACATATCGCCAAACCCAGAAGATGAAGAAGGCATTGGCGATGTTGGAGATCCAGGTGCGGGAACGTCGAAGTTGGGCTGCGGACGGTAGGGTTGTCGCTCTGCTAATCACAGATGCTAGTGGGCTCATGTTGAGCGATGCAATACAGTGGTGTCGGTTCCTCTCGAGTGTTGGGAACGGACGTCCAGGTGCAGCGAGTCGCGATCCGAGCGGTAGATATAGATCACGGGGCGTTCCCATGTCCCATTCTCCCCTTCTCCGCAGCTCGGGCAACGGGGATGGGCGACCGATCGCTGGTTTCGCATTTGGTCCCGCGTCCTCCTCGCTGAATGAAACGCCGGTGATACGACTCGCGCTCGTCGGCGCACTATACTCCATCGCCATCCAGCGTATTCCGTCACTCGGCATGAAAGTCATCATCACAGGTACGTCCCTCATCCCTCGCGGTCGTCACCCCACTAACAACCATTCAAAGGCGCATCCGGCGTCCTCGGTCGCGCCGCAACGCAATACTTCCACGCCCAAAACGACACCGTCATCCCCCTCTCCTTTACGCGTTCCTCTCCCGCTCAGTCAACCGTACCGGCATATCAAAAGCTCGATCTCCTCGATTTCGATGCCACCCGCGCATTCTTCCGCGGTCAGAAAGACGTCGGGGCCATCGTTCATTGCGCGGCGGAACGGAGGCCCGATGTCGCGGAACAGGATCCGCAGAGGGCCGAAAGGCTGAATGCCGATCTCGTCGAGGTGTTGGTAGACCTGGCGAAAGAGATGGGTTGTCTGTTGATTTATGTGTCGACGGATTACGTCTTTGACGGGAAGACGTGAGTTCCCTTTCTGGATTCGCATGGTTGATGCTGACGTGCGGTCCAAGTCCGCCTTACAAGCCCGCCGACAAGCCGAACCCCTTGAACCTATATGGAAAGCTCAAGGAAGCGGGGGAACAGGCCGTTCTCAAGTCGACGCAGGACCGGACCCCGGGCAAGGGCGCCGTCGTCCTGCGCGTGCCGCTGCTGTACGTATTCCCCTAGCAAACCGTGGAATGATGGCTGATGCATGGCGCAGGTATGGCGAGGTAGAGTACAACGCCGAGACGGCGGTGAATATTTTCGTGGATGTGATTGAGGACCAGTCGGGCAAGACGTACAAGAGTACGCACTCTTGTTTTATCTTCTTTTTGATTGGCTTGTGAACGCTAACGGTTTTCGGTGCAGTGGATCACTTTGCCGTGAGATTCCCGACGTGCGTGGAAGACGTCGCTCGCGTCATGTACGACCTCGCGCGTAAGTACCCTGCCATCCTACCTCATGGAAAAGGCTCAAACACATCCCCACAGACACCATGAACCCCCTTCCGCCCATTGTGCACTTCTCCTCTCAAAAGGGCTACACAAAATACGAAATGACCCGGCTCATCGCTTCCTTCCTCGACCTGCCCATTGATCATGTCATTCCCGATACGACCGACCCGGCGACGGTCCCACAGGCGGTGGTCAGGCCGGGGAACACGCAGTTGAGTGTCGAGGCGTTGGAGAAGGAGGTGGGGGTTAGTGCAAAGGAGGAGAAGGGGTTCGAGGCGTGGTGGCGCGAGTGGGCGGAGAGGCATAAGAAGGCGTGAGCGCAGTAAACGGATTGCCCGGATGCTTCCACCGAAAATGAACCGTCCAACTACAGACGTGATTGAATTTCCTCAACATTTGTGATTGAAATTTCCTCAACATTTTTTGCGAGATACATTTATCAAAGCCTTTTACATGGGTACACTTTCTAGCTTTTTACTTTGCAAATTACTTGTTACAAATGACCAGCACTGGGACGGGCGGGAACGATGAGGCTGTGCACGGCCTTGACGCGGATCTGGGCTTGACACCATTGAATACACCTCTGCACGAGCTTGTGCGCAGGTTCAACCCGGCCGCGGAAATCGACGTCCTGGATCGCCATCGAGACGGGCTCGAGCGCGATCATGAACGAGTTCATGGTCCTGTATTTGGGAATCAGCTCCGAAGGAATGTAGATGAGGAGCAGGGCTTACCCGAACATGGCGTAGACGCCGTGCAAGTCCATCAAGAGCTCAAACTGGCCCTTGCCGGAACGCGTCGTGGGGAAAAAGGCGCCCGTGATGGCTTCCGTGTCGCGTTGCGCTCCTTGGTCGTTGGCGCCGTACTTGTCCGACATGGGTTTCATCTGGAAGAGAGGCTTTTAGCTGAAGGCGAGATAGCCAGGGTAAGATACTTGCCAGATCGACGGCCTGGCGGAGGTAATCTCGGAGGATCATGAGACCGGCCGAGATCTCGGCGCTATGAGACGTCAGCTCGTGTTTTAAAACGACGGAGGGTCAAACTTACTCTCCCTTGAGCCGAACGACGAGCTCGCCCAACATCTTGTCTGTGCTGGCGCTAAAGTCGTCCCAGAGGCCGAAATAATCTAACATGGGGAATCAGCACGGGTCATGCGACCGAATTGTGTCCGCTCACCCTCGAGATGCCTTTCTCGTGCAGAGTAGTCGTCCTCGGCCTGTGCCGCCGCGTAGGCAGGCTTCTCGAGTGAGGCAATGGCGGGACCTTGGCCAGACATGACTTCGGGCTTTCCGCTTGTAACCTTGGTGAGCTTGACACCGGCAGTCTGTAGCCAACGTTAGCGACAGTACGACGCTGGGAGGGCGACAAGCTCACCTTGAAGATTGGCTGCTTGGAGATGAAGTCCCACGACGGCACTGTCAACTCGTTTGCGGCGACCGCACGGCCATTCATATGGTCGTGACCACCTTGATTGTGCGCGCCCCAGTGGAAGGGAATGAAGACCTGGCCCTTCTCAATCTTGCCAATCTTGGCAGGGAGTTCCGCCTTGCCGTTTCGCGTCTCGACAATGACAAAGTCGCCGTCCTGCTCACTTCGTCAGCACAAGCGGAAGCGATAATACCATCCGTCGACTTGCCTGAATATCCAGTTTTTGGGCATCTTCCTCGTGGATCTGCACGTACGGATCAGGGTCGGCGTGTCGCAAACGCTTGGACCTGCCCGTCTTGGTCCTCGTATGGAAATGAAGATGGTTTCGCCCGGTCGCCAGGGAAAAGGGGTACTCTTCACAAACGTCGTCCAAGGCTGCACGGTACTGGCACCCCTTGAGGATCGCTCGACCGTTTGGATTCATCTTGGCGTAGTCGGCAGGACTGATGGGTGTGCCTGCAGAGACATTAGCTTGGACCCGACGACCCGTTTCTACTATACTTACCGAGCTCCAAGTCGTGCCCAAAGCTTTCGGCTTCTTCGGGTTTCGTAAAGAATTTCCCATCGTCATACTGTCGCAGATTAGCCTCGACGACCTCGATCACCTCGGACGTCACTCACCAGCCTGGGCCGTCCGTTCGGATACTCTTCATTACACGGCCACTGAATGCCCGACCCTCCCGTCAATTTGGCATACGACATTCCCGTGTAATCGCACGGTCGTCCCTTGGTCGACCTGGCCCAGTGATTGAATGCCTCTTCTTGCGTCGTAAACGGCAACAAGTCTCCGCCGTCCTTGTTCTTGAAGCCCATGCGTTTGGCATAGTCGACAAAGATTTCAAAGTCGGCCTGTAGTGAGGGACGTGTCAGCGGGGGCCTGGACTTGGCGTGAATGAGGGGGAGCTTACCTTGGCTTCTCCAGGAGGATCGACAGCCTTGTGGCTGATATGACAGGTCCTGTGCGGCGAACGGAGCGATCAGACATCGTCCAGCCGAGATTCTGAGACCATTTCTCACCTGTCGACGTTGGTGAACACGCCGGTCTTTTCGCCCCACATGGCGGCGGGAAGGACGACGTCGGCGAGCTGAGTCGTTTCGTTCTCAAAGATATCTTGAGCGATGACCTGTGGGGACACACGAATAAGCACCCCGCATGGACGAGAAGCCAGAAGCGCGCGACCCACAAACAATCCCGGATCGGTCAAGATATCCCTCACGCGACTGAGCTTGGGCAACGAGACGGCCGGATTCGTGCCGTTGACCCACATCATCTTGATCGTCCCGGCCTCCATCATCTGTAACATGGACATGATATGGATCGGATCCGTCCACGAGGGGATCTTGGAGACCTCGACGTTCCAGTAGTCAGCGAGCTCTTGCATGTGCGCCGGGTTATTGTTGTTACGGAAGCCCGGGAATTCACCGTCGCAGCCTGTTTCACGGTTGTTTTGCGCCGTGGGTTGGCCGTTCATCTGAGCGGGGATGGCCTTGTGAGCTTGCTACCAGGAGGGAACTTTTGGAATTGACCGACCTGGTAAATGCCTCCTCCGGGAATACCAATATTACCACTACGAAGCCGACTCAGCACTTTCCTCCTGCCCACCCCGGATTCGTTCGACTCACGTAAGTAACTGAATATTATTCAACGCGACCGCGCTCGCCACCGCCTGATTCGACTGATAGACCCCCTGGAGCGCGGTCGCCAAGACGGACTTTGCCTGTCCGATGATATCCACCGCGGCCTCGAGATCGCTTGCCGGGACGCCCGTAATCTGCTCGACCCGTTCGGGCGTATACCCCATGATATGCGCCTTCAAGTCCTCAAACCCGATCGTGTTCTTCTCGACGTAGGACATCTTGACGTAGCCCTTGACGACCAACATCCTTTGCATGCCGTTCAACAGGGCCAGGTTCGTCCCGACGCGCGGACGAAGGTGGACCGTGGCGTGTTCGGCCGTGAGTGAGAGCCGGGGGTCGACGACGACGCATCGGGGCGGGTTGGGCCCCGCCATGCGGTCGAGCATACGTGACCAGAGCACGGTCTGCGTAGCGGCGATGTTGTGGCCGAAGATGAAGAGGCAGTCGGTGACGTCGACGTCATCGTAGGAGCCTACAACGGGTCGTCAGACCAGAGAGAACATGCATTGTTTGGGCGGGGGGGATCGCACCTGGTTGTCCGTCACTGCCAAAAGACTAGACCCCAACCGTCAACACCATCATCCCAAGACCTTTATGCATCACATACCTCGCGCATCGCCGCAGCCGCACCCGCCGTACATAGCCTCGTATTCCCATCCATCGTGAGTGTGCCCAACCCAGCCTTGCCGATCATGGCTGTCGCACGGACTATCAGCGTTTGCTCGACACCTCGAGGCGAAAGACGCGCGCGTACCGAGGGCGTGGTATTCTTCTGCGAATAGTTGGCCGGATGTCTATCGGACGGGTGAGCTTTGAGGGGTAAACCGGACGGGGGAAGAGAAAGATGCGCACGTAGAATGAAATGGCATGCGGCGTCAAGTGCTCGATGATCTCCTTGCTTTTCTGCACGATCAACTCCATCGCTTCATCCCACGTCGCCCTCTCCAATTTCCCATTCTTGCGGATTTGCTATTCCCCACCACGCGCGCACACAGACCATCAGCTTTTTTCGTCTGACCGAAACAGCCACACGTCGGGGAACGTACGGGAAACGTCAGCCGATCCGGATGACCGTTGTATTCCCAGCTACAGAGCCCCTTGGGCCCGAGTCGGCCCTTGTTGATCCTATCGACGGCGCGCCCTCGGATACCGACGATCTTGGAATCCTTGCTGACGCCGATATCGGCGCTGGGGAGGAGATGACTCAGACTCTGTTTTTCTCTCTTTTCGCTGAGGGGGACCCCCGAGGGCGACTCACCCGCATCCTGCGGGAAAGGACGATACGCGGGTCAGTCCCACGTTTTGATGAAGAGGCGCGCATCAAGCCGGCGGCGGCGGGCGCTCACCATTGCTACACATCACGCACGCCGACTGCACCCAGTGGTCCACGGGCGCATGCACGTGTTCGTCCACCCTCACGGGCCAATTCCCCTCGCCGTGGTAGCCCATTCGAGGGCCCTTTTGCACGCGCGAAAAAAAAAAAAGTCAGCAAATGGAGGGAGAATGGATGGGATCGGGAGGAGGAGCGTACCCAGACATCCGCGATGGGGTCTCGTGTTTCATGCGGGTAGGTGGTGGACGACGAGCGTTCATGGTGTTTCTCTTGTTGCGCCGCGTGTGAGGCCATGATGTTCCGTAGGTGCAGGGTAGCGAAATCCCGTCTGTGACCGCGTCCAACGTTGAAATAGAATAATCTGCCCAGCGTACAATGCTCTCTGTGGGATGGTCAGCGTATAGAAGCCGCGGGATTGGCGGGGGCGTCCATCGCGCTCGTTCCAGTGAACGAATCTCATACGTCAGCTGTCGCCCGACCGGCCGGGTGAATATAGAAACCACGCGCGCACGGCGTGGGCAGCCGTCACCGGGATGCCTCCACCTCGGGCGCCAGGCAAGAGCGAAAGGCAGCCCCATCCCGCACGGGACCCATAAGTGATCAGGGTCATCCACCTCTTTTCCGTGCCATCCTCGCTCGCATACGACCGAGCGTCCACTCGGCAGACAAACCATGGTCATCCTGTATCAAACAGACAAAACCGTCTGCACGCTGTCCCGCAACGAAATCTACAATCTACATGACCCCGCCTCCACACGCAACCGCGCGCCCCGACTCACAGCCGCCCGAACAAGAGCCCGATAAAGATATACAGCAGCGTCAGCGGCGGCGTCAGCACGGCATACGACCAGCTGATCGTCTTGCTGATCAAACGCTCGAACGCATCCCCTGACGCGGCTTGGGTGATTTGCGCCAACGTGAGCGCGGGCGGGGAAGAGACGATCAACGTGGCGGCAAGCTGTGCGCGAGATACGCAGCGAGAGTCAGTGAGTGGAGTTAGGGGGGGGGGCACAAGGCAGGGCTCACGATGAACACCGGATCTTCCGCCGCCCGGAAGAGGTCGTATTTCGCGAGCGCGGCAAGAAGCGGCATGAACAAGAGCGGGGTCACGATCATTCGGCTGGTGACGGCGACGAACACGGCCCGGTTCTCGCCCGGTCGGGTCTTGGACGTGGGCGTGGCGGCGACGGCGGCGGGCTTGGAGGCCGGACGGGACGACTCGCGTGGGGCCAGGCCGAGGGACTGTTTGATTTTCTGGAAGGTGCTCGGCGGCTGCGGTTCCGTCGCCGGGGGAGGCGGGCTGTAGAAGAATGCGCCGAGGACGACGAGCGTGAGCGGGACTGCCCCCGAGGGGAATGAATCAGCTGCCGCACGTTCCGGTAGTCTACCCGCCAAACTCACTACTGCACTGCCCGGCACTCGTGATCGCCTGCGTCAACGGCTTTGTCCGGACGAGCGTCGCCTGCAACGGCGGGATCATGGCGACGACGATGGAGATGCACGCGCTCCACATCGGGACCGTCATAAACTGATTGACGGCTCGTGCGGCGTGGGAAAGCTTGTGTCGCGTGCGGCGGAAGAAGGCTTGCATGCGGGTCGAGGACGGGACGGCGAATTGTCGGCGGCGAGTAAAAGGAAGGCCCTGAGAGGGGAGGGGTTGCGTATCCCGGTCTCGGTTAGCAGTCGCTCAGCGCGGCACAGATCGGACTTACCCATTCCTCATCCTCCTCCTCATCGCTACTACTCTCCTCGTCCTCCTCCGCCTGATCGCTCAACGACTCGGGATCCGTCGTCGGCGCCTCGGGCAGGCCCAAGAAATCCCGTCCGCTCTCCGTCCGACTCGGCGCACGCGGTCGACGGCCGGTGAGCGTGCTCGATCGGCGCGGGGATGCCGACGAGCGCCTGCTGCGACGCATCGAGGAGAGACGACGTGCGGTCGGCGCCGGGACGAAGGGGTATTCCGTGGCCGAGCTTAGCGCCGGAGGACTGGCGACGAGCGCCGTGGGGGACGTCATCATTTGCTCGTCGTGCGGAGTCGTCCACGCGGCTGTCGCTTCATCGACGCTGACCCGTCCGGCGCCGCGCTTGACGTCCTCGACGGCGCCCTGACGCATCTGCTGCGCAGACGAAAACAGCGGATCCGTCTCCCGTCCGGCCGGATGGGTGTCCATCGGTCCGGGCTCGTGCGTGAGCGCGGGCTGGGTGTCCGCGACGGATTCGATCGTCGGGACTTGGTCGTCTGCCGAGGAGAGAAGTTTGACGCCCCATGACCATCGAAGCTGCCCCCGCGGGGATCAGCGCAGATCCGGGCTGCGACGGACGGACGGACGGACGTACCATCATGCCCAATGTTGAATAGAGGACCAAATACGTCAACGCGCGTCCGAGCATGGCATCCTTGTGATCGTCTTTTCCCCACTTGAGATGCGGCACTTCGATCACGAGCGACTACGAGCGACGCGAGCGAGCGAGCGAGCGAGCGAGGGAATCAGCCCCCATGGCTTGCACGCCACGCCACGCGCCCGACCTACCTGAATCAACGCGATCGGAAGCGAATTACTGTTCTGGAACATGGAAGCACACATCGCAAACGCCCTATCCCCAGCGCGTTAGATCCCCGGCCGAGACGCGCGCGACAGAGGGAAACGATCCTGGCACGTACCGCTGCGAGCGAGAGAGCCGAAAGACGGTGCCCATGAGGAAAGCGACGAGGGCGGAGACGCCGGTGATGAGGACAAAGCTGTAAGGGGGCGGTGCGGTGTCAGCTGCGGCTTGCGGGGGCGAAACGTCCTCGAGTATTCCCGCCATACCCCCGTCCGGGTCCGAGGACGGCGCACTTGACGGGAGAAAAGGCAAAAAGGGGAAAAACACTCACCCGAGCGGAATGACCCACATCTCACGCAGCTTTTCGGGCGTGAGCGAAAAGGCGACTTTACTGCCCAACAAGGCGGGCGTGGCGAATGAGACGTCTGGCGAGGGATCGGGTTAGCCGTCGTGGTCCTTGGCGAGGGACGAGGAAAGGGGGGGGGGGCAAGGCGTGAGGGGACGTACTGAGCACATTCACTTTCCGCTGCGTTTGCTTGTCCAGGACGCCCGTACTCGCGAGTATGTACCCGACGACACAGAGGATGAACACCTCGATGATGGACTGTCCTCGCGCGCACGTTGTCAGCACTTTCCTTGTCTGGAAGGGAAAGGAAGCGTACCTCTGCGACGGTCCATAAAAGCGTCCTCACTTTGCGGTTAAATCAGCGTTTTGGTTTCCTTGTTCCGTGCGCGCGGAGGGGAGCGTACCGGGGAGACTCGAGGGATCGCCCTGGAGGAATGGATCGGTGATGATGCCCATCTTGGCTGCGGGCGGCGAGGCGGGGGCCACGGGGAGGGAAAGGGAGGACACGCGCGGATATCGGCCTGGGCCCGGGGGCGATGACGAAAATGCGGATCCAAACCACGGGCTCGGCGGAGCAGGGAGGCACCCCGGCGGCCGAGTCCCCCCGGTCCAGCTAAGACGAGCTCACGTTGCCCGCCCCTTCCCTCCCTCCCCTCGCCCCGCCCCGTTCACCACTGCCACCCATGTCCCTCACATCCCACCCAAGACACCCCCCGACCACCCGCGCCCCACCCCGGCGCAAGTCAGCCCACACCCACACCCAGCCCCTGCACCGCACCTCGTCGCACGGCATCATCCACAGCACGGCCTCGGCCCTCGCGCTCACGAGTCAGCGGACGGGGATGGAGCGGCAGGATAGTGGCGCGAGCAGGGCGAGCGACGAGGTGAGCGTGACGAGTGCGCCCGCGGCGGGAAGGGCTAGAATCAAGTCCGGGCATGGGCATCATGTCGCGAGGCCGGGCGGTGTGGCGCCTCGCAGGAAGAGTCAGGTTCATCTCGCGGATCATGCGGTGCGTATTTTTTTTTGGTTTCTCCGATCGGCAGGCAAAGGCTGATGACGGGGCTGCAGCGCCGCGCATCGAGGCATTCGCGGAGCGATACCAACTTGAGTAGGCTCGGGCTTACGGCGCTCGCGCGTGCGAATTCACGCACGCATCTCGCCAAGGGCGAACCCGAGCCCGCGCCCGAGCCCGAGGAGGAAGATTGGGAGGAGGCGCCCGGTGGTCCCGGGGAGGGCGGGGAGGGGAGTAGTGATGATGACGACGAGGAAGAAGAGGAAGGTGATGAGTTGGTGATCCCGATCAAGAAGAAACCGACGCCGCGGAGCAAGGACCTGCCCTCGCGGGGGTTTGCCGTCGTCGTTGCCTCGCCTGAACAGCAAGACACCCAACCTCCACCGACGACGACGCCGCGGCTCGCATCGGCGGCCCCAACGCCTCGTCCATCGAGCCCGACACCAAGCGACGCCGGGACGCTCATCGCCACGCTCACGAAATCACATACGGCGCCCCCGCAACCACTACCGCCACCACCACCACCCTCGGGCCGTCACATCCGCACACGCAACAGCCACACCAGTCTCCAGTCACTCACGGCCGGATCCCTCCGGTCGTTCCTGACCGGTCCGCATCATCCGTTGAGTAGTCCGAAACCGGGCAAGCGGAGGGAAGGAACGGCGCCGCCCGTCATCAGTGGGGAGACTGCACGCGGGGCGTGGGCAGGGCCGTCGGCGGCGGCGACGGCGGCCGCGGTCGAGGGTGTTCCTCCGACGCCGGTCAGGACGGTCGACAGGCCCGCCGCGGCGTCATCCCTGCGCAAGGCTTCCTTTAACGGATCCACGGCCGGAGGAGACGTCGTCTCCGGTCTTCCGCCTCCGAGCGGACGGTTATCCGCGCACAGCGTCGCACAACGTGCCGCCCTCTTGCCAACGATGAGTTCCCGGCCTTCCGCCGCCGGCGGTACGCTCGATCCCGCCGCCGCACGCCAACAAATCGAAAGGGAAAGCGTCAACCTCGTTTCCCGCTTCGTGACGCTCCCGCCCGCACCGCCGGCCCAGGCGACGCAGCAAGGGATCTTCCCCGAAAGTCCCTTTGCGGCCGCACACGCGAGCCTCGTGCGAACGTTGATGGAAGAAGGCGCTCAACTCTTGCCGCTCGATACCCCCCAGTCGCACCTCCGTCGAACGGAGACATCCCGGAGTACGGCCACGTCGAGACCATCACGCACGACGACGGGCGGACAGCCGCCGCGGCCGCCGCCGTATGGCGCCACGCCGGCACCGCAGGGGATGGAGTGGGTCCCCGGCTTGACGCCGTTCGAGATGAGCGTGCAGCGGTGTCTGGCGCAGCGCAAGGGCGCCGTCAGGCTGGCGACGGGGAGGGCGTTGGGTCCCTTGGGTGCCTAGGCGAGGACGGTCGGTCGGGGGCGTGGGTGAGGAGCGTTGTATTGGGTTGTCGGATATCGTACGGGGGGTTGTAAGCTCGGAGAATGGGCGCTCGGGAATGAGCATGCGCGCTTGGAACGACGGCAGAGCGAGAGAGTTCCAACAGCGGACGATTCGCTCGAGCCAAAGGGTATGGTTGTTTTTCGCAAATACGGTCCGTGATGAAAGGCAGCTTGGCGTTTGCCTCTTTTTTCCGGGACATCAGGGAAATCCTTTTCATGACCCAGATGCGACCGCGACGGAGTGCCCGGGTACGAGGTGTAGAGCTGCTTGCCGTCGTATGCTGTCCTCGCAGTCACGACTGGGCCTGCGCTCTCATACAAGCTCACCGAGCTGGTTCATCATCACAAGACTACACTTTCAGAACCATTGACAGGGAGCATTCGCCGCAGCACTCCGGTCTGACGCGCGATATCAGTTCTTGCAGTATTCCATTTCGGTTGGTGTATCGGAGCTTTCCGCGCAACAGCGCTTTATGATTGTACGCTTCTTTCCTGGAGACCCGTGGTAGTCGGCGGGTACTTCGGGCACGAGCAGTTTACAAACTCTCCATGTCGTATGTATCGTACGGAGAGCCAAGATGACCATGCTATCTGATCTTGTCCGAATAGATGACAGCGTTGGGTCCCGCCGAGATCTAGGTCGTGCCCCTTGGAGTAATCCCAGTCGTCTATCGTGAGCTGGCCGTCCGCACCGATCCCTATAATTGTCAAGAGACTTTTGCGAGAACCGCCAACAACTCCCAATGTCGTACTGCAACAACCCAGCAGAATGTTGTACCACACGTCATCGTGACTTGCTCGGACTGAATCCCATCCAGATGACAGTCGCCAACGCTCTGACGAACTGCACTCAGGTGTGATGCCAAGTACAGCCCCTCAGATCATCGGATCATCGTTTGTATCATTGGCAAACCGGCGGCCCCCAGCATGTCCCTCCTCATACCCCTTCTTCCGATAGACGGCTCAAGTGCGAAACGTCACCTTAAAGCCGATCCTCTTGAGACAGGCCACGAGAAACATCTCTATGCAGATTATACATCATCCCCTTCTATACAACGCCTGTCTATGGCAACGAATTCTCCACCAAAGTGTGATCCGCATCGTCGACTGCCAGGCCATGCGCGAGAGCCAACGCGCGATGACCGACATCGTACAGTCCGGGGTTCGCCGCGACCACTGCTCGCGCAATGGCCTGCACCAGCTGCAAGCCTCGCCCCTCACCGCTCGGCGCCTCCAGATCATCCCATCCTATGCCCGACAACAACTCTATCTCGCACTCTAGCCCGGGTGTCCGTCGAAGGACGATCCATTTCGGCTGTCCGTCTTGCTCGATTTCGTAGGGATATTCACCGTCTTCGTCGTCGTCGTCCGAGTCGTCGTCGCTGATGCCCAAGACGTCTTCGAATGGCATCCACTCCTTACTTCGTTCAAAGCTTTCGGGATAGTTGGTTTTAGCATAGAGCGCATCGTCCGGGAGAGTGTCAAATTCGGGCGTCGAGCTCACAATTCTTTGTCGTTTCTTGGCCGTCTTGACCGGCTGATCGGCTCCGTTTCGCCATGGACCGGCATCGCTAGCTGTGCCCGAACGTCCCGCAGGTCGTTGCTTTTTCGCTACCCGGCGTTGCGATGCGACTTGAGACTCGGCCTCGGCGTAGGAATCCTCCCGATCGGAAAGCTGCGCCGCGTTGCCATTCCTCTTGCTTGACCTCGTGGATTTGCGGGAAGGCCGTGCGACAAATGACGGCTCGGCGACAGGTTGGTCGGCCCAGGCCGAGTCGGCGCCCTCTTGAGGTGGCAGCCATCCACGCTTTCGCTTGGATTTGCTGGATCGAGGCGTGTCAACATGTTCCTCGAGCGGGATCTCGACGTCAACTTCGTCTTCGTAAAAGGCCTCGGACGGCGCAGATGGCTCGGACGCGATGACTGACGCTTCGTGGCGCTTTCCCTTGGACCTTGACTTGTTCGGCGCCGAAGCCTTTTCTCGTCGGGAACCTCGCATGATGGCTTCACGATACTCGGTTGTTCCCGCATCGGCAGGGCCAGCTTCCAGCATGGATTGGATAACGACATTATCCCGGTTACTAAGTCCTAAATCAGGCATAGCCTTGGTAGGCCGGAAGGCTCTGCCGTTAACCGACGGCCTGCTGGTCTCGGGATACTCTCCGATATCGATCGCGTAGTTGCGCATATCATCGGTCGTCCAGGGCCGGTACACGCACACAGGTCGATTGATCACCATGCATGAGGCGCATGCCCGGTCTCCATATCCATCGCATTTGGTTAAGCTGTACAGAATCAGCGGTGGCATTCAGCGGGAGACGGAATACTTACTTGAATCGACAATACTCGCAGGCATGGCTCGCTCGCCTATCTGCCGGAATATCCACCATCTGCCTTGGGTTGACTCGATTGCCGTTCTCGTACAGGGTTCCGGGCAGCCTCTTGCTCCTGGTGCCTTCTTTTTCCGGCTTCCTCCAACTAACGATCGGTGCCGCATTCTCGTCTAAATAATACCTGATCGGATAGGGGACCGAGACGGGCAGATCTTCCACATAGAATGGCTCGATTGGAATCTTTAGCACTCGCCGCGGCACAGGTCCGACGTAGGCGTCTCCTGGATCAGATCCAGTGCTCCCTGACGACACTTCGTCGGACGGTTCCAAGTCGAAATGTCGCCGCGGGATCTGCGGCACCGTCTTGGGCTTCTGTCGGTGGCTAGGCCGACGGGGTTCCGGCTCAGGTTCCGGCTCAGGTTCAGATTCCGACTCTTCGTCGACCTGGATGTCGATGATGTCGAGCGCGTCCTCGGATACAATCGTCGAGACCGCTCGCTTGCCCTTGGCGTGTGACCTTCCGTAGCGGTCGTGTTCCTGCCTACGGTGAGTCTTGCGTGAAGGGACGTCATCAACATCCAGCATGGCTTCGAGGACAATTCGATCCTGCCTTGTCGTCTGCAGATCCGCGGGCAGCTCGAGCTTTTCCCGACGGCTGCGGCCATGTTCGAGGTCGTGTATATACTGCGTGTGTTCATCCTCTGCGCACGGCTCGTATAAGCAAATCGGTTGACGGGATCGAATGCAGGCTGAACAAGGTCGATCCCCATAGCCATCACATTTTTGCAGGCTGGAGGGGGTCAGTGAAAGCGTTGCTCTCCCGCAGACTACTCACCTGAAGCGACAGAGCTCGCAAAGTTGCTGCGCCAGTCGAACCGCGCGCTCTTCCACCGTACCTCCAGGACCCACGCGGTTCCCGTTCTCGTACAGTACGCCCTCAGGTTTGAGGCTCTTGACTCCTGCTTCTTCTGGCGCTTCAGAGCTGACGACGGTTTGGCCATTCTTTGGCATGACATAGTAACGCATCGGATGCGGAACCGAGATGCGCATCGAGTCGGGATCAAACCAATCGTGTGAGATCTTGAGCTTTCGCCGTGTTGAGAGACCCGCAAAGCAGGTGTCGACGCCAATGATTTCTCGCTCGGCCTTGGTCTTGCTTCGCCTCTCCAGCTGTTTTCTGCGGTTTGCGGAGGGTTTCGCTGTCGGTGGTCGTCCACCTGGTCGAGACGGATCAGCGATATCTGGAACCGAGTTTTGGCGAAGGATCGGAATCTCGAGCTCTACTTCCGGTGTTATCATGCGCTTGCGTTTTTGTGATCGTACTGGAACATCAACGGATTCCACCTCGGCTTCGGACTCTCGCTCTTGAATATCTTCCCCCAGCAACATGGACCGAAGAATCGCTCGGTCGTGCGTGTTCATCTGCAGATGCGCCGGAAGCTGGACATGTCGCCTGGATCCTCGCGCGGTGGACGGCGCAAGAGAGCTGAAGCCGGACTCTAGGTCTCGCTGGTACTTCGCCTGATCTCGTGCAGTCCAAGGCTCGTACACGCAGATGGGGCGATGTTGCTTCATGCAAGCCGAGCAAGGTCGGTCCCCGTAGCCGTCACATTTTGTGGCGCTGCGAAAGCGTTAGTCATACCGACGAGATCGAACGAATAGGCTTACCTCAAGCGACACAGTTCACAAGCAGCGTTTGCTCGGCGATTCTCCGGTCGCTCAACCTTGCCGTTGGGATTGACGATGCTTCCGTCTTCAAACAATGTACCAGGTGGTTGCACGCTTCTGCGTCCGGGCTTTTCCGGGGCGGACGCGCTGACGACGGGTGTCCCGTCTTCCGGCATCAAGTAGTACCGTACGCCGTAAGGTACGGATACGGGCAAGGCGTCTGGGTCGAACCAATCATTTTGCACCTTTTTGAGCGCGCGAACAGGTTTCAGTCCCGCAAAGCAAGCATCTGTATCAACGACTTGGTGTTCGCTGTTCTTCCTCTCCTTTGGCATTGGCGCAGGCTCGCCGTCCTCTTCTGCACGGTCGATCTTGCGCTTGCGCTGCACCACAGGCGGACTTATAGGCTGGGCCTCGGGGAAATGCTCGACGGGTTCCAAGAGATTTGCTTCGGCATCATGTAAAGAGGGCCAAGGTGCGTCCAGCATTGGCTCATCCTCGTCCCGCTCCGAGCTGACAGGCTCCATTTCGAGTTCTTCGTCGACCTGGATTTCAAAGTCGAAATCATTCGCCGGCGATCCGGGCGTATTGTCTTCTGCCAATACCGGGACACTGTTCTCTGGTGCGTCTTCGAAAGCCGCTGGCGGGAATTCGTCCGAGACCATAGAGTGTATGATCGCTTGATCCCTTTCAGACAATTCCGCTTCGGCTACGGCTGGCGAATTTTTGCGGAACTTCTGTGAAAGCCCATGCACTTCACGACGTCTCGATATTGATCCATATTCCAGTGCAGCTTGATGTGCGCGTTGCTGTGCAGCCGTCCAGGGCCTGTAGATACAGATAGCACGGCGTGCCTTTATACATGAGGAACACGGCCTGTCGCCGTATCCGTCACACTTGGTCTGGCTGGAAAGGGGTCAGCGGACAACCATATAGTGCCATAAGACTTACCTCGCACGACAAGCTTCACAAGCGTGATTTGCTCGTCGATCGGCCGGAGCCTCGACTTGGCCCTTGGTGTTCACCATGTTGCCATCGGCAAAGAGCGTTCCAGGTGGCAACTTGCTCTTCCGCCCCGCGGCTTCCGGATCTCTCCAGCTGACGATGGGCTGACCATCTGTCGGAGAAAGGTAGTATCGAATGGTCTCAGGGACCGAAACGGCAAGTTGGTCCGGATCGAACCAGTCGGTTTGCTTTTGCATCTTTCGTCTACGGATTGTGCCGTCTGAAGCGAGGTTGCTATGGGCGGCCTGGACTGCTGCCGCCGTAGCCTGAAGATCATCGAGCTCGACGATCTTCGGCCGTTTTGCAGTCTTGGGACCTCGCTTCTTGCTGATCTCTTTCTTTTCCTCCATGGCCGCTTCCTTGGCGGGGACTTTTTTTGGTACATCGATCACGACCTCGAGGGCATCGACTACACGTGCCGAACCTTCACGGACGGGTGACGCAGGGGCCCCGGCTCGAGGTTTCTTCGGTTTGCGCGCCTTGTGAACCTTTCTCTCCTGTGGTGGCGCAGCAGTGGTCTCCGACTTGGGTTGAGGGAGTTCCGACGGGATGGCCATGATCATCGACTCGATGACCTCTTCGTCTTGTGTTGTCATCTCGAGCTCCGCAGGCGGTGGATCGCGTTGCCGTCGTCGACTGTCTCGACCGATTGAGTCCCCTGGTTGCTCGCTCCGCTTGAGACCAGCCTCGAGGTCGCCTTCGTATTCCTTCCGCTCCTCAACGGTCCATGGCTTGTACAGGCACACGGGTCGCCTTGCCTTGAGGCATGTCGAACATGGCCGATCGCCATAGCCGTCACATTTTGTCACGCTGCACAGGGTCAGCGGAAAAGAGATTGCGCTGGGGATGCGGCTTACCTATACTTGCAGAACTCGCACGCAGTGTTGGCCCTTCTGTCTTCCGGCTTGTCCACTTTACCTGCCGGATTTACTCGAGCCCCATTTTCAAACAACGTCCCCTGAGGTAGATTGCTCTGCGCATCGGATGCTTCTGGCTCTCTCCAACTGACAATCGGGTGCCCATCCGGTTGTGAGAGGTAGTACCGAATCGCGTACGGCACAGCTGTCGGCAATTCATCAGGGTCAAACCAGGTATGCTCCATCCTGAATTTCCTGCGAGGCGCCACGACAGGGACCTCGGACTCCGGCTCTGTCTCCTGCTCTGGTGCTTGCCCTACTGAGGCGGCCTGGTCCGAGGTCTTTTTGGTGGCCTTTTTTCGAGGTTTGGCAGCCTGGGTGGGTTTCTGAGTCGCCTCGGCGGGTGCGGTGGCTGGCACGGCCGCTTCATCTTTGTCGCTAACATTAGCCAGGAACAACAACACCTCATTGAGCTCCCGTTCCGCCTTCTTGGGCCGCTTGCGAGCCTTCGCTGAAGTCGGGGTAGCACCCTTTTCGCCGTAGTTTCCGGCAGCATTGTTGACGATGGACAAGGCCTTGTCTACTTTGGAGGGCGAAGGTTCGCCCGTGATCGCAGCCATCGAACCAAAGATATCGTCGAGGTCGTTGCCGATGTGCATGTCTCTTGCACCGGAATTTGCGGCTTTGGCATTGAACATGGCAGCGGATGGTGTGCTGGAAGTTGCTGGAGTTGTTACTGTCACTCCTGTCGCTTAGTCAATATCAGCTCAACCGTGAAACCGACCACATTGACATACCTTGCGCCCCTGTTCCTGTCATGATCGGTGCAGGACGCTTCGCTTTGGGAACGTTTTTCAGACGGGCGCTGGCCGCCAGCACAGGTGGCTCCAGATCCGCCGAATGTTCTCCTTCATCCGTATTATAATCCCAATGCCTTCGATCGCTGGGCGCCCTATCCGCTTCAGTCTCTTCTTGCCGCACATCCCGCTCTGGAGATTCCATTAGTGCTGACTCAATAACAAGAGGCGGCGGGGGCAAGATACTCGTGCTGCGGCTGACCATCGCAGCGGATTTCCCGCGGGAACGAGCAAACATCAGATCCGGGTCGACAGGCTCGCCCTCAGCGAGGCCGAGCGGCGCACGAAGCATGGACGCGACATCGTCATTCGCCGTTGGCCGGAACTTGCCGCGCTTGAACTTTTGAAGCACGACCTCGACGATCAATCGACGTTCCCCGTTGCCGACGGGTCGTCCTGCTCCACGGCTTTTCATGCCGGTACCTCGTGTCGCCGTTCCAAAACCACTTCCGGCTCCGCGTCCGAGTCCGCGAGATATCACAGAGGCGCGTTGTAGGTAGTCTGTAAAGCCTGGATCGACTGCTTTCGAGGTGCTTGCCGAGGGTCCGTTCATGAATTCCTCTTCGGCGTCGGATCCGGGACCCAGCGGCCCTGCTGTCAAGTCTGGGTCTGTTTCACCTTCGGCATCGTCTGTCTCGCCGTCTGCGTAGGTTGGCGGAGCAATCGTTCCAGCGGAAGTTATCGGTGCGAATGATACCGTCGCGGCGGATGTCGGGGCCGTAGGCGGCGATGCAACCGGAACCGGAACCGATGCTGATGCGACGGGAGGCGCGGAGCCCTCTGTGCTCGTGGTTGCCGCGGAAGGAGCCGGTATAGACGAGTCGGCGACAGATTGCGGAGCCGGCGAACCGGATCCAGACGTGTTCGGGACCGGTTGCAAAGTGAGAGGAACCGGCCCAGCAGTCTCCGCGACGGGGATTGGTACTGAAGAGACGGAGGTAGACGCCTCGACGACAGGAACTGATGCTGGAGAGATTTGAGCAGACGGACTGGCAGCCGATTGTGGTGCCGGTTTACTGGTTACCGATTGAACTTCTGGCAGGGGAACATCCGCCGAAAGCTGCGCGGAGAGAGCATTCGTGCTCTCTGCCGAAGTGATCACCGGCACGGGCGCGGCGCGCTCTGGCCACAGCTCAGTGAAGGGTTCCGGAGACTTCGCTACCACCGGTCCCGACTTCAGAGGCGCGAGTGGAATTGATGATGTTGCGGCGGGAGAGACGCTGAGTGCTGCGAGTGATGATGGTGTTGGACCTGGTCGGCGCGTCGGTTGTGATTCCACTGGTGCGGGCTGAACGGGTGCTTGAGGCGCTGACGCGACCTGGACTTGCGGTTCGGTTTGGGTTGCGGTATCGATGATGATTGATGTGCTCGATGCAATAACCGTCGTACTTTCCACCATCATCTCTCGAGGTTCCCGTTCCTGCTGAGCCTCCTGTATCAACCCTGCAATCTCCAAAAGCGGATCGGCCTCGGTGCGAGGTGAAGCGGCGCCATTCCGAGGTTCGGTTGTTTCCGCCGGCACAGTCGACCGTATATCGGACGTCTGTGGTGCCAAACCAATCACCGAAGCGCCAACATCTTCCCCTTCTGTCGTCGAAGGCTTGAGGATTGCCGGAATGTTGACGGGTACCGCGGCCGACTCTTCAACGCGTTCCATCACCGTCACAGACTCCTCGACGACGATCTCCATACTTGCGTCCCGCTCATCATCTGTCTTTCTCATCAAATCATCCACGTCTTCGTGTGAAAGATCGACGTCCATCCCTGATGGCTGGGACGCGTCCAGGGTGATGCTTGATTGGCGCTCGTTTTCGGCGAGTCGGGTCTCCGCGATGGCCATCTCGTCCAGGTTGGGTTCCATGGCTGGAACCTCGATCTGGTGTTCGTTTTTCGGTGTCTGCGTGCCGTCGTGTTTATTTGGGCGAGAGATCAAGCGGTAGGCGATTGCATTCGTCCGTGATCAGTCGCCAGGGGAACCCGTAGGGTTGATCTTCTATTGTGTCGAAACGTAAGACGGCTTGTCATCTGGTGTTTTGTTCTGTCGAATGGATTGGAGTGCGTTAGAAACAGCGTATTCTCTCGGATGGCATGGGAGCATCCCCATCCACGCCATTAAAAGATGCAAAACTCACCGCTTTCGGCAAACACAACGCTTCTCGTCACGACTCGTCAAATTCCCGTCACAGGATCACGCTCGACAACCTTAGTCCGTTTTCGACGTGAACCGAAGTCTTGAACAGCCTTCCGTCCTCTTCTTCAGGGCGCGGACACGAATGATGGAAGCGAAGTCAAAGAAGAAAGATCATCACACGCACAACAGTCACATGAACGGGAAGTCGCTTCGCGGTCCGAACAGTCGCACGCTTTGCTTCTCAAGGTGCGCCCGCTACATAAGGCGCGAGCGACTGGTTCGCGTTCTCGTTCATCAAGCCATTCCCGTAGCCAAGTCCATGACGCGAGCACGTAAACCCAAGTACAACTAGTCTATCACCTCTCACGACCTCTCGAGGACTTGCCATGCATTTTTCCCCGTCACGCGCACCCGGTCGCCGACGCAGACTAGCGAACGTTCTTCCCGCGGGACGGCATTGACCCCAAAGATTGGAGTGAATTTTTGCTATCAGGTGCGCACATCGTCAGGTCATGGAATTGCGAGGCAAGATATAGAGGACTTACAGCAGGGTCCACGCGGCGGTACTTGGCAATGATCTTGTAAGGCACGGCTTTATCCGCCTCTGCATTATCGGGATCCACATTCGGCAGCTGCACCTCTATCAGCAATCCGTCCGTCAACGAGAATCGACAAGACATACCTGGCACCTTCCACATCGAGAAACACAGACCATTCCGCCCCTTCTCACCAATTTGTCAACCTGTTGCGCCTTGTCCGTCTCCATGGGCACATCCTCGTCGCCCTCAACGACTTGCACTGTATCCCCTTGAGATTGTCCCCAGAACTCGACATCGCGCCATGTCTCCTCTTCCCACGGTTGTACGGGATCAGACGACCCAGAACCAGAGCCAACGATGATGTTCGCCCTGAACCTTCGCAAGTCGAGTTTCTTCTTCTGCCAGGCGAGCTTGTTGAATGTCGGACCGATGTTGCTGAATACAGAGTCACCTTTTGGGTTGAGCGAAGCCTTGAGAGAAGCCTGGACATCCTTGAATGATTCTACATCCGAACCAATCAGCATTATTCCAAGAAAGATGAAACCGCGAAACATACCTTCGCTAGCCAACAACACTGGATACCCATCCGCAAACCCCGTCTCCGCGCCCCTCTTCTCCGCATACTCGACATCTCCACTGACCAACCACTCCGGTGATCCCGGCGGCGGCACGAGCCTTCGCACGTCCTCTTCAAACGGTGATTTCTGAATGAATTGGACGGGGCGGGAGAGGTAGGTCGATAGTTGCGCTGAAGGGGTGAGGCTTGGATCCGCCGAGGTGATGTAGGGGACGTGCGGGGGGATGTAGGCTGCTGGGAGGGCGTTCTTATGCATGATGGTGGGCCCGACTCTGGAAAGTTGTCAGCGAGGTTCGGGGAAAGGGCAATGGCGGGAGGCTCACTTGTCCCATGTGCGGATCTCGGATTCGTCGGAGTTGAGCTTGACGGCGAATCCGGGGAGACCAGCTTTCTTCGGGAAGCGGACGATGAGGAGGTCGTTCGTTTCGTCGATCTCGGGCGTGATCAGGACCATCTGTAGTATCCGTTAGTTCCCTAATACATCATATCATCACGTTGCTTACCGAAGGAAACTCTCGTGCAGTACACATTTGTGACGTCTCCACTTCGCGGATTGCCCATTGACGGTCATACTGGGCGAGGTCAGCTTACTCTCTAGTGCCGCAAGCTGGAAAAGCGTACCTGAAGGCCCTGAGACGTCACAACAGACTTTTGCACAGAGACACCTCGACAACTCTGCAATATCGTCAATAACAGCCGCGCATTCGGGCGCGGGAAGACTCACCTTTATCGGATGGACCCACAACGCTTTAACACGTACATCCTTCTCCTCCCGCATCCACTCCTCTCTCTCCGCTTCGCCCGCCGCATAATCCATCAACGCGCGATCGACGCTCAATAGATCCGCATCCTCCCACTCCATCTCTTGCGCCGGAGTGACGGGCGATACATCGCGGGTTGGTGTGTCGGTTGTGCTGAGTGCGGGAGGGTGGGAGAAGAACGGGAAGGAGGTATGGGGTGTTTGGGTGGCGGAGGGTGAAGGCGAGGCCGTGCGGGAAAACGGAGAGAGCGGGAAGGAGGGGAAGGGCCAGTATGAAGATGGCATGGTGGTGTTCTTGAAAGACGTCGATGGACCGGGCGGTGTGTTGTTATCTGGTAACGGCTTGTCCGGTAGATAAGGGATGTTTCGAGGTGAACGAGGTAAACGCTGGTAAACGAGGTCCACGATGATTGCGACGACCAAATCAGCGATGGGTGAACGAACAACGATGCCAACGAGCGGTATAGCAGTGGCAAGGCCTTTGAAGTCGTGTGACGATAAGCAGTTGTGAAGAACAAGCAGGCAACCATAAAGGAAGCAAGAAAAATGCTTCCGCGACGCGCTCGCTCGGTGACTGTCGCAAAAAGTTTCGGGTTTCTTATCGTCGGCTGACCCCGGCGTTAGAGAGGTCGCCGACAACTGACCGGGCTGCTGAGATCGTTGTTGACCGTATTCAGAGAGCTATTCACGACAGCTTTCCCCTTGGTTTTCACGATTGACGGGAGGTCGCCTGAGTACCAGCATCATCGCCCTTTGACCCCACATGCCCAATGAGCATGCTATGGTGTTCAGCATCCCGCGGCATCCTGGCACTGTCCACTGCTGCGGGCCTCTAGACTCAAGGCAGCTTAGGATTACACTCGTGGCGCCCGTCAGCGAGATTGTGACAGGTGAATATCCAAGTCATGGGAGTGTGGATAGCTGTGTAGACTGAACAGAGAAAGACGAGCTGAGATGATAGACAGAGAGTCTGGAAGGGCATCGGCGTCGCAAAGTCTGAGCTCGATAGCTAGATTGACCCAACATGTACAGTTGAGAAACTCAGCTGAAAATTCAGCAATCTGATCCCCTTCGGGAAGTCGACCGGTCCGAGCCGATGACCTTGTCGATCCTCGAGATCCCGTGTCGCAGGTGTCGTCATTTCGATTGCGGGAAGACGCAGTTTATTGAACACTATTGCTTGATTTCATAGCGATTATCGACAATTGAGGGACCTCTCTGCAGGACTCTCACCCTGGTAATATCCGACATGGCTCCCGTTCGCGTGTTGTACTGGTTCAGAACCGATCTTCGGCTACATGATTCGCCAGCTTTACAGGCTGCGCTCGACCTCGGCGGGAAGTCAGGCATCGAGGCATTTTACCCAGTACGTAACCCTTTCTCCTCTTGACCTCATCACTAACGGTCTACAGATCTGGTGCTTTGATCCTCAGTAAGCACTTGCCCCTGTGTGCCCGATCCCCGCTGATCGCTCCTATCACAGATACGTATGGAAACACAAAGTCGGCGTCAACCGATGGCAATTTCTGCTTCAGTCTATGCAGGACGTTTCGGATGGGCTGAAGAGGCTAAATGATAAGCAGAGACTACATGTGCTACGTGGATCACCGGAGGAGGTTCTGCCGGTCGTGTGGAAGGACTGGGGAATCACGCATATGGTGTTCGAAAAGGTGAGTTTGCTGATCCGTCGCTGAAGTCTGTACTGAGATTCTTCGTAGGACACTGCCGCTTATGGTAAGTCAGCAAGATGGAAAACGCGCCCTTGGCTTATCTATTCCTGGTAGCTCGTCAGCGGGATGAACACGTCGTCGATACACTCGTCAAGCAACATGCGCCGCACATCAAGGTCATAATCAAGGATGGCCATAACCTTCTGGACCCGGAATTGGTCGTGAACAAGGGCAACAGCGGGAAACGCATCACCACGCTCGTGGCATGGAAAAAAGTCAGCTCGCTTGAATGTCTCTTAGAAATCGCTGACACCGGTTCTAGGCAGCTGCCAAGGTTGGAGAGGTTCCCAAGCCGCTTCCCGCGATCTCGAGCATTCCGAATCCAGGGTCCCTTGATCTACCGTCCGCGACGGAGAGAAAGGTGGAGACGGGCGCGATGGATGGCCCGTATGCGCGCTTGGAGGGGGAGAATGTAAATCACGATATCATGAACAAGGAACGATTCGACTGTTTCGGTGAGTACAGCCCGCTAGTTCGTGCTTCATTTGGCTCATCGAACCCTTGTAGCCTCGATATCTGGACCCAACCATGACTTTGCTGTTCCAACATTATCTTCCCTTGGTCTAGGCGAAGCAACCACCTCTATTCCCGGCGGAGAGACTGAAGCACTCCGTCGTCTCGATGCCTTCCTCGCAGACAAGACCCGCACCGCTACATTCTCGAAACCCGCCTCGGCACCAACTTCCTTAGAGCCGAGCACAACGCAGCTGAGCCCCTACCTGAAGTTTGGATGCCTGAGCGTGCGCCAGTTTTATTGGAGGGCGAAGGAGGTGATCGATTCGTATGTCCCGAAGAAAGGGGAGAAGGTTACGAAAGAGCCGGAAAATCTGCTTGGACAGGTGAGTTGGCACTTGGGCGTGGAGTGTTGTGGCTAAGGCCCGTCGAAGCTTGAGTTCCGAGAGATGTACTATTGTGCCGAGTTTGCGACACCCAAGTACGACCGAATACGCGGGAATTCGTTGTCAAGGTGAGTGGTTCGCCGGTATCGGTGGTTAAGGCTGACAACCTGGGCAGATTCATGAACTGGGCACTCATGAATCACTATGATGAGAACGGTGAAATGATCATGCCAAGACCGAGAGGCAAGGAGGCAGACGAGGAGAAGTTTATCCGATGGGTATGTCATGCGAGTTGCAGTATAATAGACACTAACGGAGCTTCAGTACAGAAAGAAGGCAGAACCGGTTTCCCGTGAGTAGGCTAGGGCTGTCGCCTATACGACGCTGAAACCCCGCTTCAGCTGGATCGATGCTGTCATGCGACAACGTAAGTGAGCTCCACCCTTATGCCGTCTCAAGCTGATCCTTGATCAGTCAAGTATGAGGGCTGGATACATCACCTTGCCCGCCACTCGGTCGCGTGCTTCTTGACGAGGGGCCAGTGCTACATCTCCTGGGAACGTGGGACTGAAGTATTTGACGGTATGTCGTGATGCGATGCGGACGCGCAAATTGAGCTGAAGTTTGGAACAGAGTATTTGCTTGACTGGGATCCAGGTGAATAGCATTGCTGGGGCAAATCGTTCCGTACTGATAAGACGCGGTCCAGCGTCAAACCCCGGAAACTGGATGTGGCTATCTTGTTCCGCCTTCTTCTCGCAATACTGTATGTCCACTGGGCAATTCGACTTTCTCCCCTGATCCTCTTTCTCCAGTCCGAGTGTATGGCCTAGTCTCTTGGCCACAGAAGACTGACAAGACAGGCGCATTGGTGCGGAAATACTGTAAGTGACGTCGATCTAGCGCCCTCTTTGTAAATGGACTGATGGAGCGATGTCCTTCAGGCCCGGAGCTGAAAGACTTTCCGGACAAGGTATTTCTCATACGCGCCGGCAATGTCGACCTTTGACTTACCCCATATAGTACATATACTCGCCACATCTCGCCCCTCTCGCCGTTCAAGAAAAAGCGAAATGCATCATCGGCAAAGATTACCCTCATCCCATGCTCGACGAGAAACACGAAAAGGAGCGATGTATCGCGCGACTGAAAATTGCATACGAGCAAGGACTGCACGGAGACGCACCAGAAGTCTTGAATGGCTCCGCTGAGGGAATCTTGAAACGGAAGTTTAGGGAGGTTATGGGCGCGGAGGAGGACGGGGATGAGAAGGAGGTGGTCAGCGTTGGTTCGAAGCGCAAGGCCGAGACGGGGCCGATGGATTCGTTTGTAAAGAAGAGTAAAACGAAGGCATAAACATGTTGTTCCAGTCTACAAGCGGACCCAAGTTTAAAAGCAATGAAAGAAGTCGATTAAGCTGAGTATAACGAAAGAGGAAGAAGCAAGAGCAAGACATGCATGAAGAGGAGAGGAAACGAACAAAAGAGCAAAAGAAGTAGCGTCGACTGGTCTCGATCCAGTGACCTCTGGGTGACCAAAGTGAGAAACTCTCATATGGGCCCAGCGCTCTTCCGACTGAGCTACGACGCTGTTGGATGAAGGGGTTTCATTGCAACACTCATGTACCATATATTGCCGTATAATTTGGATCTCTTGAGAAATTCCAAGACTCATCATCCGTCGCACCAGCTGCTGACAACTCCCGACGTTGCGCAGAATAACGCAAAGAGGGACAACTTCGAGGCGAAGCAGCCGGCTGAGGAGCAATCCCTCACAAGCTCGCTGCACTACCACTATCACCCCTCGTGGACGGCGACATTTATCAACGCTTCGGCAGCTGCTTTGGCCTGAAAATCGTTCGCCTGTCCGAGAGGCCGGGTGGTGTGATACTTGCTGTGACGGTCGTAGGATCAGCCTGCTGCATGGCCTCTTAGATATCATCGAAGGCTCTAGCTTTGCCGGAGAGAACAGAGACCTCATAAGTCTCGAGCAGTCTCCAATACAAAAGACGAGCGATTCACGAGCTTGTCCAGGCGTCAATCGAGCTGACATGTGGCGGCTGATACAGTCCATGGGTGACTACCCGCTGCCAGTCACGACATCGCTAAGACACGCGGCAGGGAAAAATAATAAATGAAAGCCCGAGAGCATCCGCCGCGCGCCCAGGCCAGCTGCATTGAACGGGCGAATATGCTCAGATCGCATCGCATCGGGCGGTGTTCGCCAGCGGACGACGCTTCCCCTTTCGATTGCTAGGCCGCGGTCCAGCTCAGGGGATGGGGGCCTCGCATGGCTTCACATGATGCCCACTATACCTCCGCGGATCTTAGTGCATCGTGCCGACCGACGTTCTTGCGGGCTTTCTGGCGAATCGATATTTGAGCGAAACGCGCATTGATAATCTCGGTCAACATCATCGTTTCGTGATGGCAGTCGATCTCTTACACCAATATACTGTTGAGGAAGGGACGGCAACAAGACTCCCCGATCATTCCATATCTCCATCAAAGCTCACCTCCATCTCGTACGGAAAGCGTAGACCGTCTGCCACCATGACGCGCGGCCCGAATCCGCTGCACACGGGATGCTGGGCGACCCTTCTTACCAAGGCGAGTTATCTGCAGGGTATGTTTCATTGTCTTCTGTGTGATCACCATGTTCTCACATGTCTTGCTCAGGCGTCATGGTCCTGGATGCCAGCCTGAGAGCCGTGGGCTCGAAATACCCACTCGTCGTTATGGCCACCGTCGACTTGCCCCAGGATTGTCGTGACGTCTTGAACTCCGCCGGAATACCGATCGTCGACGTTGAGACCATCTATCCAACCCCAGAGCGTCACTCTCTCGTCGACAACGATCATCGTTTCCGAGACACATGGACAAAACTGCGCGTGTTCGAGATGGTGAACTTTGACGTGAGTCATCATATACCGTAGCCGTTCGATCCTGCGCTGACCTCGAGAACAGCGTGTGGTGCTGGTGGATGCCGATATGCTGGTATTCCAGAATATGGACGAATTGATGAGCATGCCGATGCCGGGGAAAGACTATATTGCCGCTTGTCATGCATGTACATGCAATCCACGACGCTTTGCCCATTACCCTGTAGACTGGTAAGTTCCCTGCGAAACAGCATTCGTGCCCTCGATAACGATCCACTGCCCTCTGCAGGACGCCAGCAAACTGCGCATACACACCATTATCCCACCCTGAAGGCTCACACCAAGCCATCCCCATCACCGCCTCCTCCCCACGGACACACAAACTCCTCAACTCGGGTCTCGTCGTCCTTACACCATCGCTCGACATGATGGACCATATCGTCGATTTCATCCATACGTCGCCCGAGATACCGGGCTATCGGTTCCCTGACCAGGATGCGCTTGCGGCGATCTTTGCGGGGAAATGGTTGCCGTTGCCGTATGTGTATAATGCGCTCAAAACGTTGCGGACGGTGCATAAACCGCTGTGGAACGACGATGCGGTTAAGAATATACATTATATGTGAGTCTTCAAAGCGTTCCTCTGAACGTAGACTGAACATGATTGTCGCAGCCTCGATAAACCGTGGGATGTCGTGCCAGGGTCGAACGCAGCATGGCCAATGACGGGGACGGAGCATGCCGAGGTGCATGGATGGTGGTGGGACAAGTATAGAGACGTGCTCAAGGCGCTGAAGCAGCGTCCAGATTCCGGGTGGGAGTTGGTGGATGCCTATGTTAGTCATTAGATGAGTTCGGGATCTAGAGGAGTCTTCATGATGTTGTATGCAGTATTTGTATTTCTATGCTACATTGGGTGATTGCTATGCGATCTATAATCTATGTCTATAGTGAGCCGAATCTAAAGTAGAGCAAAAGCCACCACTCCAAGGCTGGCCAACACGCTGAAAGAGCCTTGCGGTATTTGCCTACCAGCACCGCTCGTGATCGTACTCGACGTTCCTGTTGCCTTCGCTGTACCGGTAGGAGTCGCATGTGTTGCTGTGGCCGAAACAGCAGAGGCATTGGTGACGGACGAGGTTGAGTAAACCTTGATATAGTCGATCTCAAAGTACGCATTGTCGTAGTTACTTGAGGTCAGTACGTATGTTGAGTAACACGTCGCGGGTGAAACCAGGGCAGGGCATCCGGTCGATGCGAGGGTCGACGCCTGGCCGGCCCATTCTCCGCAGAGCGTGATATCGAGGATCAATTCCTGAGGTGTAAAGTAAGAAGCAATGTCGCAGCCTTTGGGAGACCAGAATGCTGTCCTCTCGCCGAGCTGGGTTGTATCGATGGCCGAGTTTGCGTTGGTGACGGCGCTGGGTACATCGGCTCGCTGACACAGGGAATTCAGAAGTTAGAACTCATCAAAGGGGAATTCCGATATTTTTACCGAGTAGAACCAGATACTGATGGGTTTGGCGATCAGTATGGATTTGAGTACAGGTTGGGGATACTCACGAGATCCCGTCTTCGGCGAATTCCGTCACCCATACACCTCCTCCGGCCTTCGCAAAGTCTTCTCCATAACTCGTCGAGTTACCGTCGATGACCGTGCAACCGGAGTTCGCGTTGGCCTCGACGTAACAGTTGGTATAGTTGGCCGTTCCGGTGAAAGGGGTGGCAGAGTCTTTTACAAGGGTGCATCTGCGAAAAAGTGAGTGACGAACAGCAGGTGAGTCAGAGGTGGCTCAGCTCACCCTTCGTCAGTATGCAAAGCCATCTGGTTGCCGGCCTGGTTGTTAACGCCTTCGAAGGTGTCGATTTCACCTGTTGCTGGCCACTTGGCGCCCACGCCTGTACTCCAGCTTTACAGAGGTCAGAGCCGATCGTTGAGGGAAAGTCTCAACCTACAAGGCGGGCCAGACACCTGAACAGGGCATAAGCTTCGCGAAAGGGTTTCTGAAAGTCACTCACTGCAACCATACGGCAAGTGCAGGGCGTCCATGACCCATACACTGCCAATCTCAAATGCATCTTTCGACGTCAAACGGACTGAATTCCGCTTATAGTTGTATTCCACGGTAGCTGAGCATGGCAAAAGTCAGCCCAATTCTAGACGAGCAATCTAATACGCTTACACGTGTTGTCTACCTTGACGATGGCGTTTCCACCAGTGTTGATGTACGTCAACTTTGGGTCTGCATCACCGACGGTGCGGTTGACCCAAATGGTGTCTCCATTCGTAAGGTTATCGTAGTGGCCGCTGCGACCAAGCGTCAGTCGCTATTAGAGATTTGACAGAGTCTCACCCACTAATAAGTCCAGTCATCGAAAAACGTGTCGCCCTGGTAAGTCTTGATCAGGTTGTACGTGGATCCAAGCGCCGTGACCGAAGCAGCGTTCAGCAGACCGGCGGCAAGGGTAACGGCAGACAGCGAAGTGGAGGTAATGCGCATGATGTCCAGCTTGATTTCGATAGTGGCCGTTATTCCTTGCAGGTCGCGAAGTTGGAAACCTTCTTCGCGATGATCGTTATATCAGATTCACACCCAAACGCATTGACACTCAACGATCAACAATTCGCTACTCGCCGCAGACTTAGCAAAACAGAAATTGTGGCGCAGCCCCGGTGGGGCCCGAAAATGGTGTCAGCAGCGAGCCGGCGGTGCAGTTAGCGTGAATGGCTGCGTGAATGTTCATAGTTGGCCCGAAGTCAAGTCCAAACCCGATTTGAAGCGCATCCCTCCTTTCTACCACGACTATTCATACCTTGGGCGGTGCTCACTATTCTCAACTGCACAGCCGTCTCAGTTGCCATTGCGAAGACTGAGTTGCTGCGAAGAAGTCATTATGCAATGGTGATAGATTTCTGAGAGCAGCAGGTCCATCTATTTATAGCATGCGATCGACTCCGTGACATTTTTGGTAATCACCGTCAAAAAGCTCCTTCGCTTTATTATGATAATTCTTCAGGACACCTTTACAGATCCACTCCGCGTTGGTGATAATGAAGAACAGCTCGAACAAGCCGATCCGTGGCATAGGTCCCTCTAAGGGCAAAATTGTGGACAGGTATCCCAGATCAACTCGCAGATTCTACGTCGCTATTCCCGGATATGTCGTCGTTCCGACCTCAGAGCAGCTTCCCTCGAACCATTTTGGGACCGTCAATCTCTATCTGTCAATGATCGACGGAGAAATCAATCAAGCTAAGGCAAGACAGAGTCTCGAGCACGATATTGTCTCGATCAATTTCGGCAGATTGAACTCAGCCAATATTCTCGTATAACTACAGTAATGTATCTCTTCTGCCAAAAGACAGTGTCAGCGGTGCTTCGCAGGATGCCCGATGAATTCATCTAGAAGCTTGAGCTGGCTCGATGTAAGCTCTGAGGCCGTCACAATGACCTCTACCGAGTATATGCATATGGAATGCTTTCTGATGCTGTTGAGCTTTCAAAGTGATAACAGCCTTCGGGAATGCTGCTGTGACATCAATTAAGGTAACTTGGGATGCCGTATTTTGTTATCAAAACGGCTGACGGGGTTGGCTGTATCCTCAAATAAACCTCAAAGATGCTGCAAGTCCAGTAGCCGCCGCTCCCTCTATGAGCTCTTCTATAACGGCCATGAATGCAGCGAGTCGATTTCCGAAGACCGTACTTTGAGCTTGACCGCAGCCCATGATGGCAACGATGATAAATACACGTCACGCTCAGAGCAGCTCTTAGAGCCTCCCCAGCTGCCTCCCCAGCTGCCTCCCCGCTCGTTTGCTTGGCGGCTGACAGGAACAAGCCTCACCGGCTTTCCCGAGGTGCTTCACAGAAGGAGAATTGTTATCGAATCAGATAAGGAAGGGCAATTCCGGCGAGCTCCCTTCTGCGCTTGCTCTTTTCTCCGAGGGACAACCCTGCACACAATCCACTCGGCTTGGTCTTCGCATGGTGTGGCAGCTGTCGGCTATGTGGCAGTGACATTCGGGCGAGGATGACTGCTTTTGCCTCTGCGTATATATACTCTACATTCAACTTCTTCCAGAGGCCAGCACGTTACGATCCTGAATTCCATTTGACTTGACTACCAACTCAACCTTGTCAACCCCTATACTAAATGCCCAGCATCGCCTCATCCGATCGTCACGCCATTGAGGGCATGCGCACGGTAGTTGTGCTCGGAGCGTCTTACGCTGGCTATACTGGTGCCCAATCTCTATCCACGCTCCTGCCTCCGAACTGGAGGGTTGTCGTCATCGAGCGAAACACCCATGCCAATCGTAAGACGCTTCAAAACCTTGATACCATACCGTTGCTGATGGCACATTTTCAGACTTGTATGCCTTCCCTCGGATGGCCGTTATCAAGAATCAAGAACACAAAGTTTTCATCCCTTACACGACAATTTTTCAGCCGGAAGGCCTGACGCCGGAACAACTGGAAGACAGCAAGAGGCATCAGATGATTCACGGATGCGTTACCGAAATCGGTAAACGCTCACTGAAGTATGTCCCTCTGAGCGATCAAGGCAAGCCCGTCGTCCCCGCCACACCACCAGTAGAAGTCCCCGTTCAGGTAGAAGACGACTGCGGGATGGGCGCGGCGTGCTGCAAAGAGCTCAGCTGGGAGGAGTCGGAAAAGGCGGAAAGGACGCTTCACTACGACTACATGATTTACGCTCTTGGATCTCACCTCCCGGCACCTATCAACATCTGGAGTACGGTGGACCACAACACCGATATCAAGATGTAAGTGCCGATGAGCAATCATTATGCGATACCTGATGTTTACCTGGACGTCTCCTCAGCGATGTTGCTGCGGGTTGTCAGGGAAGTAAGGAAAGGGGTCGAGCGTGGTTGCAGGCTGCGCAAAAGCGTATCGAAAAGGCCAAGAGCGTTGCCGTGATTGGAGGCGGAGCTTTGGGAGTTCGTGAGTAACGCTAATCTTGGGATTACCGATCACCGCTAAAGGACATCGCATGCAGAATTCGCTACCGACATCGCTGCGATCCACGGCACTGGCACCAAGAAGATCACCCTGATTCATTCTCGTCAGCACCTCCTGAACCGATTCGAAACCTACATGCATGATGGCGCCATGGACAAACTCAAAGAGCTAGAGATCGAAGTCGTTCTCGGTGCACGGGTCGACATGTCGCATCTGGCGAGTCGCGAGGCGGATCATGGTGTTGAGAGGGTTATCAGAACGACGGACGGACGAGAATTCGAGGCTGAGCTGGTCGTAAGTCTGCCTTTTACCTAAACATGGGGTTCTCTGACGCTTGGGTCTAGCTTTTCTGCACGGGTCAAAAGCCAAATTCGCAACTCCTGGCATCGCTATACCCCGAGTCCATCAACGTCAACGACGGCTCCGTCACCGTCAACCGCTTCCTTCAGATCGGCAAGAAGCCCCGACCAGACAGCGACGAAAGCGAGATCCAAGTGGTGGACGAGAACATCTTCGTTGTTGGCGATACCGCTGACGCCTTTGGTGCGCTGCAGGCAGGACACACCGCATGGGCTCAGTCGCGTTTGGCGGTTCGGAATATCGCGAGGCTGGTCGAGGCGGAGAAACCGGTCAAGCTTCGTCGTAAGATGGATATTGGGCAGCTCAAGTGGGAGGAGGCCAAGGTGCCGGTAGAGGAGGAGTTGGAGAAGTATGTACCTCCTCCGCCATCTATCAAAGTCTCGCTCGGTCTGGTGAGTGCGCTCTGGGCCAAGGTGAAATCGCATGACTGACATTTTGGTAATAGGATTCCGCCATTGTGCAGAATGACGGCAAGTTCTCTCGATACGGTAAAGAATCCTGCCAGGATGATCTGCATTCAGAGATCATGTGGACGAGCAGGGGATTGTCTGTTGAGGACATGACAGTGTAGAATGACTTCAAGAGCGCGATGATAGCATTGTATTTATGGGTATGGCATCAGATAGAAAAGAAAAAGGGTACCCTGGATATATGTCACCTGGGGTGTTCAACGACCCGTTGCAAGTTGAACATGTGTACTTCGCCGGAACCCTATCGCAAAAGGGGTGCCCGAAAGTGGGTGGTCTACCGGAGGCGGCGCGACAACTGAAGGGTTGAGAGATGTTGCCTGGGAAGGCTGACATTGATGGGCATCGTGAATTTCAGTAGCCAATGCGTGGCGATATGTACTGGAAATGCTGGAAAAGGCCAGATCAGCTTGCACCTGGAGGATGTATTGAATTGAATTGAATTGAATTGCACGAAGCAATCGAATGGAGCGATCGAGGGAATGTCTCTGAACCATCATCCTTTCCCGCTTCCCTTCCGAGCTCTTCTCTAGCAGACTGATGGACGTCAATCCAGTGCCATACCTGACAATAACGACGGTCATCAGACAGGCACGTCGCTCGGGAAACCCAAAAAACGGAGTGTTCGGATAATCAAGATGGAAGAACGGAAGCTCAAGCCCATCTACGGTAAGTTCAGCCTATTCGCCATTCCTCCTTCATATGCAATCTAACCATAATCTCAAATAGACGAGCTCGAGCGAGGTCGTGCAAAGAATGCACTGACGGAGATAGAAAAGTACCAAAAACGATATCCGAAGCAAGCAAACAGTCCCATCATCGGCGCCCTGAAATGTGTTGCTCTGCAACGTCAAAGGAGGGACGATGAAGCGTATGAGTCATTCCTCGATATGGTCCGCTCGAACAGCAGAGGAGCGAAAGCCCAGGGCGCTGTAACGACGACGGATGAGGAAATTCCGGACGATGTGGTAATTGACGAGAGTACGCTTCATACTCTGGGATATGCGTTGCGGCCTATGCGTAAAAGTGAGTCACCCGACACCGCATTGCCGTCCGGGCTCTGACTTTGCATTAGTTCCACAACTAATGAAGCTATACCAGAATGCTTGGAAGGCAGACTCAGCGAATCTTGAGCTGGGCGTACAGGTATTCCAGAATGCCGTTCGGATACAGGACTGGAAGACGATGCAACAGGTGAGTCTGATCTCGTATGGATGAGCGAAATCTCACACAGCATCTTTCAGACATCAATCAAGCTGATTGGCGCCAGTCAAGACGCACGGACGTCTCAGTGGGCTGCCATGTCGAGCTACCTCGAAGTGGGTCATCGAATATGTGAAACGCTTTAGTGCTGACATCTCTCAGGCTTGTCAACCGGAGACTCCCGAGAAAGAGCAATCTCTCCTCCTTACCTTGGCTCGATCGCTCCTGGAACGCAAACCCTCATCTCCCTACGACAATGCTGATACGTTGCTTTTGTACATCAAGGTCCTCCGAGAGATTGGCGGCGATGCGATCATCGAAGCACTCAATATTCTCACATCGGACGCCATGCAGAAGGATGGCGAAGACAAGGCAAACAGGGGCGCGATCCAGAAGTGGATGACCGATCTACGTTTCCGCTGGGAACGTTGGGAGCTGGTCGAAGAGGTATCCAATGGGTCTTTGATAGGAGACTGGAATTGGGAGGAAGAACTCGCCAGGGCGAGCGATTTGATTTCCGCAGAAGATGCGCCGTAAGTCCGGATAGTTTACCAAGGCATGTTACTGACCTTGCGAGTAGTATCACCAACTACAAAGCATACCTCAGCTTTATAAGCACATTGATGGTTCTACTGGCTCGCGGAAACGGCGAAAAACATTTGCAAACAGCTCGACAGACTCTGGGCGATCTGGCGAAACGCTTCGGTAATCAAGAACGTGCGCCTCTGCTTGCTTGTCTAGAAATCAACCGGAGGCTGCGAGAAGCGCAAGTTGAGGTTGAAGCTTCTTCCGAAGATCACGGCGACGACACCTTGCTGCAGTCATATTGGACGGATTTCGGGCACAAGGGAAGTGTTTTGGATGATCTTGGTCCATATGTCACCGCGCAATCCGACTTTGTTGCTACGCTTAGAGGAATACTCGGCGTCGAGGCTGTAAGTGCGTGCGCCATCGGGAGAGATACATGCTGATACTTGAGGTAGACCGAGTACAAGGATTATATCCGCCAGCTGAACGCGCATAAGCTCTTGCAATTTGTGTCGCCACAAGAAAAGGTTGCCGCAGCAAACAGAAAGATTGCGCAAAACCAATTCAGGCTGTACCTCTCGGGCGCAAAGTTTGGTAAGATACCTGAAGAACTGCTAGAATTGATGCTAAAATCCCTCTAACGACAGGTCAAGGGCTGCCACTAACAGATGTGAAACCGGCCGACGACTTTGGGCTACTGAGCGCACAAGCATACATTGCGGCGTGGTCCGCAAACAAGACGGATCTCACGGGTACGTACATCTGCTGTTTCGTATATTTGGCTAACGATCTTTCAGACTTAATCACCGCCATCTTCGTTCTTGAAAAGGTCGTCCGAGATAGTCCGGCCAACGGTCACGCGCGAATGCTACTGTTACGCCTCTACCGACTCGCAGGTAAGGGGATTGCCGATATGTCACGAACCTTTGTGTTGACGGGGCTCTGTGCCAGCCGCGCCCTCGCTTCTTCCTCAACACGTACAACAGCTCAAGATGCGGACATTCCAGCAGGATACCGTACTGCACATGGTCACCGAGCGAAGTTCGAGCGATTACGTCGCCGGTGGGGAAAAGGGTCGTGCGATGATTAGCAAGCTTCTATTGAATTCCAAGGGAATTTACGAGAGCACGGAACGAGAGGTACGCTGGCGCTTTGTGTCCTCCCAGCGTTTCGCTGACTCGCTGGTCTAGATCTCGGAGGCGATGGTTTCCGCTTTCACTGCAGGATCATATAGCCAGGTATGTTCATCGACTCACAGAGTGACCCTTGCTGACCGGCTTCGCGTGTAGATACCGGGAATGCTCAAGCTGAACCAGCGGTTCGAAAATTCTCATCATCGGTTCCTGGGCGAGCTCGAAGTTGTTCGGCAGTCGGCTTTGAGAGACTTTAACGAGTTGACGGGGGAAAAGGCAGTGGCTGTTGAGAACCTCGCAAGGGATAAGAGTGAGTTGAAGTGCATGTCCCGCGTCTTGTTCTTTTGGCTTACCGTCTCTGTAGGTCGACTGGAAGACGTCCGGGACTGGGACCTCTTGCCCGACTATCTTGGTAAAGACGGGCCATCGCTGAAAGAGCAGACGTTGACGGGACCGCTGACAGATGTAAGTAAGATCAAGCCGACATGATTGATGCTGAACTTGCTTTTTAGGGGTTCTGGGTGAAGAGCATGACCTCGATATGGATCGCCGTTCTTGATCCCGAACACTCGAACAAAGTGGACATCAAAGACGACTCTCAGGTGAATTTTCTGCGGATGACTCCGACACTTCAAGCTGAAGATTGGGCTCAGATGACGGAAATGGAGAAGCAGCTCGTGTCGTTTGTGCAGGACGTCCTGGCTTTTGAGCAATCTTGCAAAGCTGGCACTGCCGACGATTCCGACAAGGTGAAGCAAGGCTTCCAGGGTACGCGTCTCTAAGGTGTTTGAATCTTCCACTAACGAAATCACAGATCTGATAACTGCCTCTGGCAACGTCAATAGCGCACCGTGGATGTTGATGCATTCTTGGTCTACTGTACTAGAGGTAAGCTTATAACTAAATCATCGGGCCGAAGTAAATCTCACTCGACTTTCGCAGGCGTTCGCGATGCTCGAGATCGCCTTGTCGCCTTACAAGCCTGTTTCGAGCAAGAAAGCAAAGAAGGGGCAGAGCAGTAACATTCCACCTCAGGCACGTGTCCCGGCTTTGATCAGAGGCAGAGGCTGAAGTTTCGCGATAGGTCGGGGACGCTGTTAAAGGTATCCTCGTAGATTCCAAAGCGGCTTTGAAGACACTTGCGACCAGCGCCGCATCCCTCGCGGGTGAGGATCGAGAGTGTCCTGCAGGAATCCTGATCAATGCACTCAAGGCCGACGGGTTCACCGAACTGGTATGTCGTCTCCTATGCCTCTTCTGGTGGGTACTGACGGTATGTCGCTTACAGGCGGAGTCGTCCTTTGCCAAGCAGTGTGAGACGAGCGTTAGAGATAGTCGGCGGATTGGATTCAAGGAGATGGCGAAGGAGTTCAAGAAACGGGCAGATAATTAGCGGGGGTGTCATGCTTGCGGGTTGGGGGTCGTTCTATGGAACTTATACATGATGCTACTACTAGCCTCTGTGAGCAGCATGCGAAGCTAAGTATGAAGGCCGAGAACAGACGGAGTAGGCAAAGACACATGCATCAAAGGTCACATGCACGAGACCATGATAGAGGGACCGAGCGCGTGCACGCAGCGCGTTGACGCGTCAATCGAGACTAGTCGATTCCCTTTATGGCATGGCACGCACATGAAGAGAAAATTGGACGTCTCTGGCTCTTTATGTCGTCTGAGCAGAGCGGTATCCTACTATTTCTATCCTCCCCTCCTTCATTCTCACCGACCTCCCTTTGCGTTGCCAGTTTCTTCATCACTCGGTCACCAATCATACTTTTGCTCAATAGTTACTCAAAAGCGACACCGTCATCACCCAAAGACTGACCCCGATACTTCCTTTTCCTCACAATGAACGCCAACACACCTCAACGTCCCTCACTTGTCCATCAGCCAACGAGCACAAAACGCAAGCGACTCTCGGAGGGACAGGCAGATGATGATTTGGTGATGGGGGATGACAGCGGGATGGCGAACGGGATGGACGATACGGGAGGCATACATGGCACTGTTGTCGAGAACGGTGGTCCAGGGTGGCAGGGCAGGATCTTTCCGCATGATACGAGGGAAACCAAGGTGAGCTCTATGCATCTGGTAATACTTAAAGATTGCTGATGGCCTTGTCAGCAAATGCGAACAGCAGATAATACACCAACGACAATACTCGACGATCCGTTCCTCTCGCAGCAGTTCCCTATCACCTCGAACGCCGGCATGAGTCTACCCATGACACCCATGACTATCAACGGCTTCCCTGATGCATCCGCGCAACCTCCAACCAACGGGTCCATGGACGTCGACAAGCCCATGCCGGGTCAACATCCCCTCTCCGTTCAACCCTTCTCGCCATCACTGGGCGCGCCGTCCTCCATTGGCCTTTTACAGCCTGCTGGGCCGACGGAGGCAGTGGCGTCGGGGCCTCGGACAGCGCCTGCTGTGCCGATGCATGAGATGCAGGAGAGTGAGGGGTTGGAGATTGGGAATGGGATGTGCGAGGCGGATATGCAGCGGATCAGACAGGAGGTTGCGAATGCACGGAATGTCCATGGGTGGGTCTTCCCTTGACTTTCCTCTCCCATTGTCATTTGACGCGTTTTCACTCAGTCCGCAATGCTCGACCATCCCGAAACTCATGCTGAGCGATCATGCGGACCCGATTACGGGGAAACGCAGCATGTGGACCTTCTGCGAGAGCTGTGGAAGCTGCGACATGGTCGTTTGATCTCCGCTTACCTGCTTTTCCTGCGACGGCCTCGATTTTGCCAACACCATCATGTAGCGTCACCTCATTCGTTCTGCGCCATACGTCATGTATCCATTATCCACCAAAAAGCCAAAACATTTTCCGTCTGCGGCACCATTGATTTCCGCCTTTCATGCGCACGCGCCACCTCCCAACATTGGGTTACCTCAAGGCTATCTGGCCTCACTTGTATCATATCAACAGACATGCACATGGCATTCGCACTAATTGCAGGAATGCACCCGTTTTTGCCGTGCGAGAATTCATGATCCGTATCCCGCGTGTCTGAGTGGAACCGCGGATTTCCATGATCGTTGCCTTCCCGTTCTTCGGACTTACGCATCCTTTGGAGCAAGCTCCGAGCCGTCGTTCAGTACGTATGTGCATTCCCATACGGCACACCCCTATCCTACAAGCAATACAACATTGCTCTTCCGTATCCCTCCAAGACGCTTCTACCCGCGCGAAACGAGCTCGCCGACCTTCTTCTCGACTTCCTCCTTTGACAAATCCGTCAGCGTCGTCTGTGCCTCTCTTCCGTGTTCTGCAAGAATCGCAAGGTGGATAAGTATGCGTCGAGGGGTTTTGAGATGGATGGGAGGATATGGCGTACCGAATCGTGCGAATACGCGGGGCTCGACGCCTCGTGCTTCCCTAATCAGGACCTTCAGATCCGGGTTGGAGGCCTTGAGTTGCGGGTACGAAGCGAGGACGAATTGTCTGCATCAGATGACGCGGACGTGTCAGTGTTGTACTTGGGATGGTCGATGCGGGACTCACCGGAGGCCTTGCGACGAGCTCGAGGTTTGGCACATGTGGACTCGGAGCTCCTTGAGCGTCTGGGGCAGTGATTTGGCGAACGACATGATGTGGATAGGCGTGGGGAGCGAGGTCTGGAGTGGTCAGGGATGTGAGGCGAATGGAGATGAAGTTGCCAACGCAAGACATGTTGGCTTGCCCGTCGGTGCGATCGAGGGAAACACCAATAAGCGCGCATCGATTGCAGTCTCGCGAGGTCTGGCGCAGGAGGTTGCATTCGCATGTCGGTGGTCATTACAAGCTCTCGAGGATTTCTCGTTCCGATACAGAGTGTCTATACGCTACATGATGTACCTTGGGAGACAGGCAGCGCCATGGACAGGGGAACAAACCCTGCGTCAGATTCGCCATTAACAGAAACTCGAGCGCGTGCGCGGGTCGAACTTTGCATGAACATCAAGACCGAGGACAATCGACATTACGCTGAATGCTCAAAGTTGCCCGGTTGACAAGACACCTTCGAAGCCTATCGATGCACAGCGTTTCAACCATGAAGACACGAGAAGTTCGCCTCTTGCTTGCCAAATTGACACGACGACTTATTCAAAGGAACGCTTGCATGGGGACAGTAGTTGACCTGCATCGCCTTGACTTCGGAATTTCAAAGATCCTATATACTTCACACCAGCGGTACATTGCCTTCCTCTCGCGAGGATCGTGCCAACCCCATCAAACATGTGTCCCACACTTTATCCGCAAGACCTTCTCCTGCCTCCATCTATTCTACCTTTCCGAAAAAAAAAAAACAGGTCAAGCACATTCCCTCGCCCAGGAAATACGGTGGAACGCGACGAGACGCTCGCTTCATAGTCGCTTGTATATCGACTTGCCGCCGAGGATCAGAGACTGGATACAGCGGGCTTTAGTACATGAGGAAGACCTTCAACTCATCGCGACCGAGTTGTTAGAGAGATTGAGAAAATATACGAGATGGGTCTTGCAGCATTTCTCTACTGCGTGGACTGAACTGAGATTCTTCGGGATGATTTCTGACAATAGGCTTTCTGCAAAACATCACGCTAGTTAACCGGATATTATAGTCCGCCGTTCTACAGATTGCTCTCACAGGCCTTCCATTATTTATATATTAGCTAGAGACAATAAAGCCATTGAATTTGCCATTACGGGTCATCTATTCGTCCTGTCCGCTCAAACGTCCGCCACCTTGTACACCAACTTTGACGCCGAGACCTTGCCAGACTTCATAAAGTCAAAGCCATGTAAGATCCCCTTGAGCCCGCCCTGCATGTCCTTAATTGGGTTGGGACGGATTCCGTACTCTTCGATGAAGGTAGGAGTATCCTTGCTGAGCTTTGCGTAGAATTCTCGGTCGGCGGGGATTCCTTCGACAGTGATGTCGTCGACAAAGTGGAAGGTCTACGAAGTGGGCTAAGTTAGCGTCAGGGATAGGTGGGCGACAAGGGGGACTTACGTCGCTGATGCAGGTGTATACCCAGTTGGTCTCAAGATGGATGCCCCTCTCTTGCGCCAACTTCTTGGACTCGTCGGAAGCCAGCAATAGGATTTGAATCTTGCGGTCTCCGTCCTTGTCCGAATCCGCGAACGACTCGAGGCAGATCCTGAGGGATTGTTTCTCCGAAATCGTGTCTAGCCCTCGCGTAAGGCTGAAGTCCGTGATGGTCCTGATCTCTCGGATCGCTGCTGAAGAATCATGATAGTCGACGCAGGCATCCGCTCCATACTCCTTGACAAGATCAAAGTTCCTCGGGCTACACGTCGCGACGACCTTGAAACCGGCAAGCTTGGCAAGCTGGACGGCAAAGAGCCCGACGCTCGTGGATCCGCCGTAGACGAGGAACCATCGCTCGCCCTCGACTTTGGCAGGTGGGTAAGGGACGTCGAGGCGCTGGTAGAGAGCTTGACAGGCCGTGCCGAAGCCGATTCCGTAGACGGGGGCTTCGCGAAGGGTTACCTTGGACGAGGAGGCGGGGATCTTCCAAGCGGCGTTGCTGGGGACGCGGAGGTATTCTGTCACGGGGGATGGTCAGCGACATCGGTGCAAATTCTGAGGTAGAGACGTACCGGCAAAGGCACCCCGGTCGGGGAACTGTCCACCGTGAACGATACCGGCAGCCAAATCTCCAACCTGCCATGAATCGTCCTTCAAGTTCTTGCCGAGGGCGACCACTTTTCCTGAAAAGTCACAGCCGTCCGTGGCCTTGGGTTTGCCCCAGAATTCGACGTGTTTCCAGTCTAGAGGGGAATCGAGTGTCAGAATTCGTATTTGGTGAGCGAGATGGAGTTGTGGGCACGTACCGGTTGGGTTCTGGGCGACGTAGGCTACTTTGACAAGAATATCGTTGTCCTGCAACTCCGGGACAGGGTGGTCTTTGACGTCGGCACTTTTCTCCTGCAGTGTCCGTCAGCTAAATGCGCGGTGCACGGTGGTGGGGAACTGACCGAATCATGAAGGACCAAAGCCTTCATGAACGCGGGAATATGAGGAGCGGGGATATGCTGAACCATCTTGCTTGTCGAGTATTGTTGACATGCTTCTTCCTACGGGGCGTCCTAACGCGCCGCGCGTCAGCCTTCTTATACCATAACGGCACGTAAAACCTGGCTGACATGGCTGACGAGCCCATCCTGCAGACATCTAGAAACTCGCTGACAGATGGATGCTCGGTGGATGACGAATACGGCAAACTCGGTCGCGTGCAAAAACGCCGCTGCTGGGCCGCAAGCGAGTTTGGCTTCAGTCTTGACGTTTTGTCAGCGTCGAGAGCCTTGGCCCGGTGCGCAGGATTCCTGCAGACCGGCTAGGTGTATTGGCTGGTGTATTGGGCCAATGCAGCTGTCAATGTTCGAGTGTCACCGGAAGGCAAGGAAGGGATAGGTGGAGGGAGCTGTGGAGGGGGATCCATGGTGTTGAGGCATCGTCTACCCGGTAGATCTGCTGATTAATGTCGCGTGAACGGATAGTCTAGGCAAAGGGCAACTTTGGTTATCTTGCTGGATATCTTTTTTCCGCGACTGGCATCAATGATTGTTGAATGGGCATCTTGACAGGTTACAATCTCAGCGCTGTATGAGGTATCTCACTTCAGAGGATCATGTGGAAGTAAAGTATCCGGTCCGAATACTTGAATTAAAGCGCAATGCGAGTTCGCCAATAGACAACGTTGCGTTGTCATTTGCGCTGTAGTACTTCAGATAATTCTGCGCTCACGCAGAATCCTTCCCTGCAATGTCCGTCATCCAGCGCGCTCATCCATTCCTGGTTCATTCCCTGAGAAATGCGACCCAAAAAACGCAAGGTGGCCCAAGGGGAAAGGTTCCGCGGTGTCTGGTGCGCCCCGATGCCTCAACGAGCCACAGCCAGCACGGGTGATGTGATGACGAGGAGCGACCATACAGGATGGTGATGGCAAGCCATCGTTGAGCGTTTCACCGAGAGATATCCACGATGGCGGCGACCATGGCGAATGCAACCAACAATGCTGCGGCGGCTCCTGCGGGAAATGCTATCGAGACGGCGCATGAGGATATGATCGTGAGTCCCCCCCCCTCGCGTTCCCATCGCGTTCCCGGAACCGCCGAAATGCTGATTCAATGCGTTACCGATCTCAGCACGATGCGCAACTCGATTACTACGGGAAACGACTCGCGACGTGTTCCTCTGATCGGACGGTTCGGGTGTTCAATGTCGTTGATGGAAAAGCAAGCGGTGAAGGCGTTGTCCTGAAAGGGTCAGTTGCTCCTCTTCTTCTTCGCCGTTTGATACTGAGTCGTCCCTTGATACAGCCACACGGGACCTGTCTGGCAAGTCGCATGGGGTCATCCTTCCTTCGGGACAATCCTTGCGTCGTGTTCATACGACTCGAGAGTCTACGTATGGAAGGAAAAGGAGCCGGCGTCGCTTGGTGGTGCGGCGGGCGGTGGATATGGTGCGGCAAGGGCGGGACAAGGCCATCCTGCAGAGTGGGAGAAGATCAAGGAGCATGCAGGACATAGCGCGAGTGGTAATTCTGCGAGATGTATGATGGGAGGATTGGAGCTGATTCGTCGAGTAGTCAATTCTATCGCGTGGGCGCCATACGAGCTTGGGGCGATCTTGGCATGCGCATCGAGCGACGGAAACGTCTCGGTTCTCCAATTCAAAAGTACGCTCCGATCGCCATACCTTCCCGCTCCTCGCTAATCCTGCGCAGACGACGGCTCCGCTGACGGCGAGAAATTTCAAGCCCATGCGATCGGCGTCAACGCCGTCTCCTGGTCTCCCGCCAACATGCCGGGATCGTTGAGCGCGAATGCCTCGCCAGCCGGGGGTAAGACCGTCGCGACGGTGGAGGGCGAGAATGGGATGCGGTACCAGAAGCGATTGGCGACGGGCGGGTGTGATCCGGTCGTACGGATATGGTCGTACAAGTGAGTCCCCGCGGGAGGGCAGGATGGTGGAATGTGCTGATGGGTTGGCAGGGATAACGAATCAAAGCCCGAGTTGGAGGAGGAATTGCACGGTCATACGGACTGGGTGAGGGATGTCGCATGGGCACCCAACATTGGCTTGCCCGGTGAATACATTGCCACGGCTTCTCAAGTGAGTGTTTGTCTCCCAACGGGCCAGGGAAGAGCTGACGCGCGACATAGGACCGCACCGTCTTGATCCACTATCGACCGAACCCCTCGACGGCATGGCAATCCACCCCGCTGCGCCCGAACGGCGCCGACCAGCCTCCACAGTTCCCCGACACGGTCTGGCGCGTTTCGTGGTCGCTCGCCGGTAACATTTTGGCGGTGAGCTGTGGTGATGGGAAAGTGACGCTCTGGAAGGAGGTATTGGGCGGGGGTAAAGGGTGGGAAATGGTGAATGAGATGAACAGTTAGGGGTTGTAACATGGCTTTGATGATTGAATACAACGGCATTTTCTCAGACGTTTTATCGACATTGGTTACAGGTCCTTCTTGGCGTCATCCCCCGGGGCGGCAATCAACTCGACAACGGTCGTCTTCTCCTTGTCCCAAACCCCGGCCTCCCAGTACTTGTCGCTCTTCAACCGATCCCAACACGCTTCAATTGTAGGGAACTTGAGCACCATCACGCTACCGGCCATCCCCGGGTTCGGCTTGCCCTCGGGAACGGCGGGCGCAGGATTGGCGCTCGAGGTTGCGTATTCCTGCGAGAGGAAAGCCCGACCGAAGACTATACAGTTTGAAACGGCGTCGATCGAGTTGAGGGAATCGGCGGAAAGCGCTTGACGCGCCCGGTCAGCTCGTGTTGCGTTCGTGACGAAAAGAGTCGAGGGGACTCACGGGAGACACCATCGACCTTGTCCTGCGAGGCACGCTTCAAGTGCTCGTCCCGTACGGCCAGTCGCTTCTCGAGCGCGTTCGGGTAGTCGGGGCAGTGGCAGACGTAGATGGGCATGGCGCGGGCTGTGGTGGTCGTAAAGTGGCGGCGAGTGGATGGGATGAGACGGGATGGCATGTGTGGATGTGATGGGGTGAGCGGTAAGGACGTGCGAGGGAGCCAATGAGTGTTATGCGCGTCGCGAGCGGGCCGGGCGGACGGACGATTGCCGATCGGCCGCCGGGTAACTCGGGCGCATCGTCGCCTTGGCTGATAGCTGTTGCCTGGATCTTGCTGCCATCGATATATGCCGTCTGTCTGGTCATGCACTGTTGTAAAGCTTGAGAGTCATACTGAGACAGGCCTTGGTCAACTCGCGATCGCATTCTCCTGCCATTCAATACACGCTCTTTATGATTCTTTGCTTTCTCTTTTCTTATTCACATATGCATACAACTTTCCTTCTCTACGGTTTCCCACTGCCGTTCTTGACCACCTCCTCCAAATACTTGTAAACGACCGAAAAGTCCCGATTTCCCATCTCCTCATTCTTGCCCATCATCTCCCGATACACGCGCTCCGTCAACTCGCCGACGTAGAGCGGCGAATCGACGCTCTCGGCCGCGCGCAGGGCGAGGACGAGGTCCTTGTGCGCGAGCGCGGAGAGGAAGCCGTTGGCGTAGTCGCGATGGGCGGCGGGGGAGGAGTCTCCGATCTTGACGTGCGGGACGGGGAAGTTTGTCTGTGCGAGCAGAGGAGCGCCGTGAGGGAGCGATAAGACGCGAGAGCGAGGCGAGGGCGAGAGCGAGGACGAGGACGCGCGAAAAAAAGGTTAGCGGCTGATGGGTTCGACCGAATCGTCTCCTGACGCACCGAAGAAGCCCAGCTTTGTCCTGTCGACGTATTGATGATATCACCGAGAATCTGCTGATCCAAGCCCAACTTTTTCCCAAGAAGCATCGCTTCCCTGCGTTGCACCGTTAGCTGGAGTCGCAATCGCGCGGGAAAAAAACCAACTCACGAAAGGCCCAGCATCGAGATACCCAGCATCATGCTATCCCCTTTATCAGTTCTGTTCCTCAAACGCAGAAGAGGGGGGGGGGAAGAGCTCACTTGTTACATATCTTGGCGGCCAGTCCGGCACCGAGAGCGCCGCAGTGGATGACGCGCTTGCCCATGAGCTCGAGCGTCGGTTTGGCGCGGGCGAACTTGTCGGGAGAGGAGGCGCCGACCATGATGGTGAGGGTTCCCTGTTCCGCGCCGTAGACGCCTGAGCCGAGGTGAAGCGGCAGAGAAAAAGTCAAAGGGAGGGAGGGGAGAGAAGACCAGAGGAGGGATTAGCCATGGTCTCGGAGAAAGCCTGAAGGGAACGAACCACCCGACACGGGGGCATCCACCATTCCCGCCCCTGTCGCTTCAATCGCCTCGCTTACGGCGCGGGACCCTTCCATCTCCACGGTGCTCTCGTCCATGCACATTGTCGCTTTCACTTCCTCGGGGGATAGGTCTCCGGATTTCAGAGCGGAGAGGACAGAGGGTGAGGAGGAGGACGTGTAGACGTGTTCGACGTGTGTCAGTTTGGGGATCATGCTGATGATGGTGCTTGATTGGAGCGTCAATTCGTGTGGATCTACCAAAGCCGGTCAGCGCAGGAAACAGGAAAGAAGGGCGGGAGAGACAAACCCTTGGCGACAACAACCTCGACATCCTTATTCTCCCTCTGCTGCCGCTCCACTACGCTCTTGACGCACCGATCATCCGGATCACACACGACGTACCGCGTCGCCGGCCCTCCCGGCTCGGCGCGTTGCAAGCCGCGGACGATGAGATTGTTCAGCATGTGTCCGCCCATTCTGCCGACGCCGATGAAGCCGATCGTGTGGGCGCGGGTGGACGCGAGAAGACGCAGGGAGGAGTGCATGGTGGCAGGGGTGATGGTAGTCTTCGTTGTCAGATGGGAAGAACAGGCGGGAGGATGAGGTGGATGGGCTGTTATATGCCCCTTGCGATGGATGATCCCGTGGGGTCCCGCTGGTTGTGTATACGGCTACCTTGTCGGGTATTGCCGTCTTCCGAGCCGCGGGGAAGGTGCCATGCGTTGTGGTCGCTCGGCGTTGGACGGGTCAAGGGTAAAGATTGGCCATAAAGAAGCGTGATCGCGGGAAAAAGAGTGGTCTTTCGTATCAAGCTGATTCTGTAGGGGAGCCAAGATCGACTTTCTGGCTGTACGCCTGGTTCATTTACGGCCCTCCCGACTCGGTCGGCTCTCGCTCGCGCCGGACCGAGTGGGTCTCCACCGGATTGCCGTATACAGGGGCTGGCTATATAGGCGAATGCGCTCCTTATCGTCCAGCGTTGTTCTTATATCGCACGTCGGACACCATCTCCTATCCTGTCGACATTCCACCGCGAGTCCATCCACCATGCTCGCACGTTCAATTCCCTCGACACGCCGCCTTCGCGCATCGGCACTCCCCACGCACCTCCTCCGGCCCAACCTCGCCGTCCTCACCCCTCGTCTCGACTTTACGCACTACTCGACCCGCGTCGCCGACGTCAAGGCCGACGAGGGCGCGCGATGGCAAGGAACGTGTACGGACGGCGGGGAGACCAAGATGTGTATCGGAGAAGAATGGGTCGGGAGTCGGGCGAATGAGTGGTACGAAGTAAGGGATCCTGTGAGTCCTCCCTTCATGAGCATGAGCGCATCGGGGGCTGATGGCGTTCCCGGTAGTCGACGCAGCGTCTGTTGACGCGCGTCCCGCAATCGACGCCCGAGGAACTCGAACGCGCCGCGCAAACGGCCGCCAAGGCATTCAAATCCTGGTCTCGCACATCGCTACTTCATCGACAGCAGATCCTGCTCAAGTACCAACACCTGATCAAGCATCACTTGCCCGACCTCGCGCGGAGTATCGTGTTGGAGCAAGGCAAGACGTATGCGGATGCGCTCGGAGACGTGGGACGCGGATTGCAGGTCGTCGAGAGCCTGTGTGCGTTGCCGAATGAGATGACGGGGGACAAGCTCGAGGTTAGCAGGGACATGGATACCTATGTCCGGCGCAGTCCGCTCGGCGTCGGGGCCGTCATCTGCCCGTGAGTTCTGGGTGCCTGTCTCGCGCCCCCGCGACTTACACCCCGCCCACGCAGGTTCAACTTCCCCGCCATGATCCCGCTTTGGTCCCTGCCCGTCGCGATCGCCGCCGGCAACACCCTCCTCATCAAGCCGTCCGAACGCGATCCGGGCGCCGCTGCCATCCTGGTCGAGCTCGCTCACCAAGCGGGCGTCCCACCAGGCGTCATCAACATCGTTCACGGCGGGGTCGATACCGTTAATTTCCTCTGTGATTCGCCCATCGTCAAGGCCATCACGTTTGTCGGAAGTAACCCGGCCGGGGAACACATTTATACCCGTGGCAGCGCCAACGGGAAACGCGTCCAGGCGAATTTGGGCGCCAAGAATCATGCGGTGGTGATGCCCGATGCGAGCAAGGAAGCGACGTTGAACGCCCTCGCCGGTGCGGCGTTCGGCGCCGCGGGACAGCGGTGCATGGCATTGAGCGTCGTCGTCACCGTCGGCGATGCAGGCAAGTGGATGCCGGAGATTATGGACAGGGCGCGGGGTTTAAAGGTCGCTAACGGGTTCACCGAGGGCGCGGATCTGTACGTCCCCCCCTTTCCCTTCCCTTCCTTCGGACTATCACCTGACTCGGGCTTCGCGCAGCGGCCCCGTCATTTCCCCGCAGGCAAAGGCCAAGATCGAAAAACTCATTGCTTCGTGTGAAGAGGAAGGCGGCGAGATCCTCCTTGACGGCCGTGGCGCCAAGGTCGAGGGATACCCAGAGGGTAACTGGGTTGGGCCAACGCTGTTGAAGGCTCGAGAGGGTATGAGCTGTCATGCGTGAGTCGCTAGGAAGGATTCCAGCGGGGAGAGCTGACGGGGCTGGGCAGGATCGAGATCTTTGGACCGGTTTTGACCTGGATCCACGTCGACACGCTACAGGAAGCCATCGATTTGATCAACCGCAACAAGTGTATGTCGCGCGTTCCCCTTTTCCAAGTCTTGCGCCTGACCTTTGCTCTCCAGACGGGAACGGCACCTCCATCTTTACCAACAACGGCGCCACCGCGCGATACTTTGAACGCAACGTCGAAGCCGGCCAGATCGGAATCAACGTCCCCATTCCTGTGCCCGTCCCGACGTTTGCATGGTCGGGCAATAAGGCATCCGTCCTCGGTGGGCATTCGATGTACGGCAAGCTGTGAGTCCCCTTTCCTTGCGTTTTGGTATGGACAGCGGGCTGATGGTGGTGTAAAGGGGTTTGGAGTTTTGGACACAGAATCAGACGGTGACGGCGTTCTGGAGGAGCGAGGATGCGAGTCACTCCAAGGCGGATGTGGCGATGCCCGTGCACAATTAGGCGTCGGGAGCGGTTGTTCGATTCAAGAAGAAAGAGAAAAGGTTGTACTCAAAGATTGAAGATAAAAGAACAAGTTGTTATGCATTGTAGTCGTCACACGCGACGGAAGTGTGGTTTGAGACCAACAATTGCGAGACCAACTGAGACTGGAGAGCGGTTTTCGTATGTAAGCCTTCTTGTCTTTCCCACTGTTACCCGAGGGCCATTCATCGGACTGTGCGAAGACATATCCAGTGTTCTAGCCGTTTCCTTGGTTTCCTGGACGGCCTGGTGCGAGTCTGCGTTACGATTCATGTCTTTCAAATACGGGTACCCTCAGAAGGTACCTTCTCCACAGACTGTCGGGGAATGTTGAAGTCAGGGGTCTGTCTTTACTCTGTCTGGTTACTGGTGATTATATCTTCGGGTCACTGGTTCAAGATTTCTCGCCAAATCACTGCTCGGTATGTATGGAAAGTATCCCGAAACGACTTCAGCAACTAACAAAGGAACAAAGAATACAGAGACCGAGCTCATTCTGCGACCGACTTGCATCGTCCGATCCGTTCTGTTTCCCCAGGCGCTGGCATGATACCAAAGCCTCGACTATCGACTTCGCGCGAAATTCAGAATCTCTTGAGCCATCAGGTGACGCAACAACCCTTCGCCAAGACTGCAATTTCCAGTCAGAGACGAGAACTTTTGCTGCCTTACCTCATACGAATCGACGTGAGCCGCCCGCATGTAGCAAATCTGCTTCCCGATATTCAGGAAGACTCAGTATGGAAGAATAATAGACCAAGAATCGCAGAACAACATGTTCCTCTTGACCCACTCAGTTAAGGACGAATAACGAGCAGGATGGTTCCAAAGGGGATGGCGCTTTTCACGCTTGTGGCCGCATTCCCCGCCTGGCCAGCTGCTATTCTGCGCAACGATGTCGAAACGATCTCGCGTTAAGGTAAACACGGGTAAAGCTCTAAATGACTCGATTCTCGAACACAAATGTATGTTTGGGATTACACGATGATCAGCGACTCGGAAGGCGGTAGAGCTCAGGAGGCTCCGGCATGCCTTCGCGTCCCGCCACATCACGCTCAAGCTCTCAGTACCATCGGAATGAGCTGCGAAAGCGGTCAGACACGACTTTGGGGGTCACAGCTGACCCACCCTGGAATCGACTGTCTTCTCGGGAGGTGATGAACTTTGCGGTGTGCTGCACATCAAGCCTTTCGGCAAAAGGCGCAGCTTCTACGACGAGATCAGCTGTGTTCGTGTTGGGCCCGAAAACGCTTACCAGAACGAGCCACCAAGCCCACAGCCAAACCTGACGAACGGGCTTGCTCAATGGCCCTTTGGAAGAGCATACGCCCGATACCTTACCTCTGGTAGTGCGGGAGGACTGCGACTGAGTCGACGTCCACATGTGAATGAGCAAGTCAATTCTCTATAAGCAGAATTCCACCCGCCACTCACACTGTCCTGACCCCATCTGCCCGCAAGAGTGTCGGAGATCCGCTTGCTGATTGACCCAACGCGAGCAGACTCGACCTTGAATGCCGACTGTCACGTTGGTGTCATAGTAGGGATTAGGCAGAGCGTTCTCAAAAGCAGAGTCCGCGGCCCGCTCTCAGCCCAACAAGTGCCGACCAGCTGACCGTTCTTTCTTGCTATCAAGGTGACGCCATTCACCTTCTGTATAGCATGGGCAGTTGACTGGAAGAACGCCTTCAGGTCATTTCGCGTCAGCGTCTCCGTTGACGTGCTGGAACCAGCTGAGGTGCTGACAAGGGTGAAAGTAGATCTCGGCGATGGCAGCAGATTCTTTGGCTGTGCCGGATCGGATGGAGACGCTCATTTTGTGTGAAAGGATGTTTGATGGCTCTGTGAGGGAGATACCTCCCGGGTACTTGCCCAGCCACTTCTATCCATTGGTGCCCACATGGAAAGGGAATGCCATTCAGCTCTTTTAAAGGAGTATTCAAATCAACAGCAACAGAAGAGTCAACATGTAGAGGAGTGTATGGATATCCTGTGTTGCTCACCGGGGAATCATAGTTCATTCGAGACGATTTATCGCCATAGGCCCAACCTACAGAGTTCTCATGTACGAGGGGACTCTGGTTCTTGAGCATGAGACACAAGAGACTTAACGTCGAAGCGATTCGATCAACTCCTGGGCGTTCAACACAGTCGCACCGCCCGGATATCACGATGGTGATAAGTCGTGGACAAGTCGATCGCAGTAGTACAAGCTTAGAGTCCCTCACCTTGTTCGTCATCGGTAGAGGGTGATAAGACGGTTCAGCTCTCACGTTAATATGCAGGCTGATTCTGTATTTTAATTTGTGGAACAATGTACATACCCTTGGGGAGATGTGACAGATATGTCGCGCAGCAGCCGAATCTGCTGAATCTATAACAAGCAGGCCGACAGTCGAGCCTTGCCACCGAGCAAACACCGCGAACGAGACAAGCAGGCGCCTTCAGGGATGCGGAATACCCATACCCAGCGAACCCGGTCGATACTATACTTACAACCCAAGATAAAGTCCATTCAATCACCGATACACTCGCGTATTCTCGACATGTTCCCAAACCCTTCCCGGCACCTTATCATCAAAATCCTTCCCCTGCGCCATATCCACCACCACATCCTCCTTGCCGCCTCGGGAAAATCCTAAACGACTCAAGAGCGGGACACGCGACTCGCGCGCATAGTGCAGTTCCGGCAACGGCGGCGTACGCGCCGGCGACGCCGCGCTGGCGACGCTGCCGAGCATGTACAGGGCGCTGCCGCGTTTATCCTTTCCATCACGAGCGTCCGCATGTTCCTCGTCCGAGAGCTCCATATCGACGGCCATATCCTCGACGGCATCGCGTATGGGGCTCATGACTTCTTTCGGGGTGGGGGAATCGGGAGAGCCGCGTAGGGAGGCGTCGTCTTCGGCCGGGCTTGTTCCTTTCGAGGTCGAGTTCGAGAGGGATGACTTCTTCTTGCGTTTTGCGTTGGGTGACGCTTTGAGCGCCGTCCCGACCTTGCCTCCGGATGCGCGGACGGCTTGTTCGAGGTGCTGGATGTAGTTGATGGCCTTTTGTAGGATGGCCGCCTTAGAGTCTGCGTTGGTCGTTTCTGGTAGTATTGTCCGTAACGTGGCGAAACCTCCGTTGATGCTCCTGAGAGAACCGTCAGCATGAAAGCCCTTCAACACAAGCAGCCCGAACTCACTCTCTTCTCCGCTGTTCACACTGCAAATGCGCCAGCCGCCGCACCGCGCTCGGATCCGACGACGTCTGTCCCGGCTGCGCCGTCTCGGGCACGGCAAACCCTTGTCTCCGCTGTATCGGCTGACCTAGCCCACCGCTATGATTCGGCGTCATCATCAACGCCGAACGTGATCCGCCGCGCGGACTGGCATTGGTAGTATTCGGTGGTTCATCGGGCGGTGCCAAGCCGATACCCGTCATGGTCAGGCGATCGCTTGCGCCGGATCCTCTGCGTTCTACTGATGCGGCGGCGGCGGCGGCGTGGGTGCTTGTTGTCGAGCTACGACGTTTGCGCGGTCCTGTTGTTGGCAAGTCGTGATCCGGATACATCGGATGATGTATCGGCGCATGTAGATGATGGTAGTGTGCGTTCGGGGGCAGTGACGAAGCGCTGTGATGTCGGTGTAGTGATTCCGCGAGTGACGCACGGGACGGATAATCGGGGTACCGTGATGGCGGTGACTGCTGCATAAAGCTGGATCGCAGATTCACAAAACTCGTATTGGTGGATGATCCGTTGGCTGATGTTGGGGTTGTCGAATACGAGTATGGGCTGGTCATGCTCGATACGGATTGAGAATGCGGTCGTCCGGTTCTGCTCGGCCCAGGCTTGGACTGCGAGTGCGACCGTCCGTGCGAGTTTGGCGCATGAACCGACGTTGAGGGCGTGGACGTGCCCGTGGAACTCGAGTACGAGTGAGAGTACGAATGCGCATGATGGAGCGGCGGGGAGAGCGTATCCTTGATCGACGGCAACGGATAATGCGGCGACGCTGCGCCAATCCGTGGGAGCTCGTTGTCGGTGTTGTCAATGGTCAGCCTGGCCATGGCGCTGTACGAGTTGGAGTACATGGCGGTCGAGGAGAGGCAGCGAGAGAGCTTTTCGCGGTCGATGTCGTGGATGAGTGTCTCCAGGGCTAGGGCCATCCTACTGCGACGAGGGAGGCATGATCGCCATCCCGACTGCATCAGTAACCTATCCCATCCGATGCTTTTGTCACATGCCCCCACATGTCCACCGCCCGCAATAAGCCCCGCCTGCCCCGGGCGAATTCCCCCGGCGCGACGCGGAGCTCAATTCTGCAATTCCGGAGGCGCGTGACCGGAGTTTCCCCAGAGCGACGCCCATTTTCGTTTTTTCGCGAGGATAATCGGGTTGGCACAGTTTGGCGTACAGAATACAATGAGCGGACCCTACACGACCTGCCATGCTCCCGTTCACTGGTCCCTCCTAGCCATGGCGTCCATCATGTCAGCCCCCAATCATCACGAAGTATCCTTGCATTCAACGCTTTCAAAAATCTATCCAACGCAATTCTGAGGATTTCCACCTTCCGGTCCGGTTCGAGACCCGGGCCGTCCACATCACCGAAGTCCGACAAGCCGAAAAAAGCCGATGAAGGATCGAAAGATGCCCTTAGCTGATCGCTCGCGAGGATCCGCCTGCCTGCCTTCCAGCCTTGTACCAGTACCGAAATGAGTAGCGTTATGTGGAGAGTTGCCTGGGGAGTCGTTCTTTAGAAAAGCAGCTCGAGGAGTTCTTACATCCGCTTAGCCACTGCCAATTTGCGTATAGATTTAGAGGGAAAAAACGGAAATACGTAGGAAAGATGATAGAGAAAAGAAATAGATACCCCTCTGCACGTTGACGAGTCTCTATAGGTGGATTAGGCCTCTTCGAATCACCTTACCGGGAATAATCCTGTTCCATCCGCTCGGGCCAGAAAGCTCATCAGGGAGATATCGAAACCCCCGTGAAACGCTCATGTGATCCCTGCCGTATCCTCAGCTAGCGGTATCTTAGCCAGCAGCGCAGCGTATTCCAGTCGCTTTCCTCGAGCCAGATTGCCAATCCAATCAGCTGACGTTCCCCTTCGCCGCTCCTTGGGTCCGTTTCTAGCGCTCCACATGTTACCACGAGTTCGCAATCTGAAAAGCGCTGACGGACAAAGAGCCTGAAGAGGCCCCAGTGGTATGCGCAGTAACCAGCCGAGCGGCGAGAAGAAGTGCGCCCCCGCTGTGCGGCAGTTGCATTTGCTTCTCGTACACGAGCGGCTACGCCGCGCAGCCTGACCGAAGTTCGCCCGAGAGGTCCGCCAGACGTTTCGAGGTCATCAGTCCTGAATTCTCCTGAGCGGCGAATCATCTTGACCCAGAGTAGCTCCCGGAATCTGCATCGCCAGCAGCCGGACAGGTTCAATCCGAACTTGGCATGCAATGAATTATAACGTGAAACCATAACTGTGATCAGTCCGCTTCTATACGACAGTATATGCAAGCCGGACAAATGCATACAACCCCGACCTTTGCCTCTACTTCTTACATTCCGTACGCGCCATTTCCCTCCAGCAGCGCTCGAGCCTTGGCATCCATCTGCCCTACGAGCGGATCCTCCCTCGGCTGATTCCACTCTTGTCGCGTATTTAACGGCCCCGAAGGCGCCGATGGGTATCCCGGCACAACGTTGAAGTTGTATCCCGCAGGCGGCATTTCCGCCTGCAGCGATTCGCCGCCATTCGCGTACGTCTCGCCATTCGAGTATCCCTCGCCGTTGGCATACGGCACGTAAAAGACTTCCTGCGGGGCAGCCGGCTGCGCCATTTGATGGCTCGAATCCGCTTCCAGGAGCTGTTGGATCGGCAACGATGGCCGTCGGCGTTGGTTTCGTGCGCTCATGATGTAGTGCGACATCTCTTGCGGCTCTTCCGGCTGTTGCCGTGCGTGGTCTTGTTGATGATGCTGTTGATGTGTCTGATATTGCGGCGGCTGCGGCGGCTGTTGCTGAACCTGTGGCATGTAAACCTCCTCGCTTTCGCCTTGGTAATACACTGGCGCGAACTGCGGCGGATGACTGCCCGTTGCCGTCGGTGGCGGGTGATACGAGAAAGGTGACTCTTGCTGACTGACCGAATTGCCATATATTTCGGCAATCTGATTTGAACTCGCCGGGGCGATGCTGCGAAATTGTTGTTGCTGCTGCTGCTGCATGCCGTGCTCGATGTAGCCCGGCTGACCGCTCGAGGATATGATCGAACGTCGAGATTGTCGCGAATTCAATGATCCAGATGACGTGTACGATGGACCCGACGAGCTATAGACGGGCATACCGCGTTGTTGCATTCCCTGCGGTGTCGGCGGAACAGACATGTCGTAGCTTGCTTGATTGCGCAGCGGAACGGGCTCGTAGGGTGTACGAGTGTACTGCATCGGAGCTTCCATGACACGCTGCACTGGCTCAGCGTACGTGTACGGCAGTCGGTAGGCGTCTCCTCGGTCGGCGGCAACAACAACGTCGTCCTGAGAACCTATGACGGGATCGACATATTGCCGCGCCATGAGTCTCTCGTGTACCGGTTGCTCCTCAAAGGCCACGACTGATTGCGGAATATACGGTACCGCGTATTGACGAGCATTCGTCGGTGGTCTCGAATCCGGATTGGAATTCTGCGTTCCTGGGCGAGCGTGACCGTTGATGTGCGACATCTCCGGCTGTCCAGCCGTCCATGGACGACCGTGCGGGCCAACTGGTTGATGTCGAATCACATATCCCGGTGATAATCTCGTTATGGGGGCCGTCGTCTCGGCTGGAGGGGGCGGGACAGGAATAATTACAGGCGAAGGATCGTAGGCCAGATCATAATCCACCGAATCGGTTTGAACATTTTGTGTTGCGCGATGATTCTGTGTTGAGGGGCCTGGACCAGCTTCGGGATCGCCAATCAAGTCAACCCTGGTCAACGACTTTCTCGGCTTTCTTGGCTCCTTGTTGGGACGCGGTTTCCGCTGCTTCTTGGCCGCTGGCTCCTTGCCCAATTCGATGACCTGCCCTGCTCGCTTCTGGTCCCGAAGCGCCTTGATGGACAAGTGCTGGTGTATTTCTCCGAGGGAGGCGAGTGTTCGTTGATTGGCAGCGGACTCTTCGGCGTGACATGAAGAGACATGTTGCCGAAGGTTGTCTAGACGCGAAAAGGCTCGACCACAATGACACGAGAATGGTCTCTCGCCAGTGTGTTTCCTGTCGCAAACATCAGCCGCGGGTTCTCTGTAACGCACAGGACATACCTGATATGCCTTGCAAGGTGTTCACTTCGCGTAAAGGTCTTTGCGCAGTCTCCGTAGCCCATACATACGTAGATCTTGCCCCCGCTGACGCCGGTCGGCATCGTGTTGATTTTACCTGTGGCAGGATCGACCTCATCCTCGGCCGGCCGATAGTCATGCAAGAGTTGCGGCTGATCAGATCCCGGTACAAGGGAATAGTACTGACGGCCCGTCGGCTCCAAGCGTTGTGGTGAGTTTTTGGGTAAAGGCTCAGGCTGGGGGCCGTGTCTCGGCGCCGGTCCAGCGGAGGGCCCGACGCTGGCAGGGAACGCAAAGTGATTGACGTTGATGGCGTTCATCAAGCCTTCCGACATTGAGCTCTGCCTGGAGTCTTCTTCCTTTGGTATAACGAATTTGGGATTATTGGTTGGTACGCCCTGCAAGGGGACATTAGACATCATGTTTGCTGTTGATGGCCGAGGGAATTGTTGGTAAGGCTGCTGCCGATTGGGCGGAGCGGCATATTCATCGAGTAGAGGCTCAAAGGAGGACGGGGGCTTGACAGGTCTTTGGCCGCCGCCTGTGTTATTGTATGGATTCATCGCCATCCGCGTCTTCACGAGGAAGGTGATGTTATATGTTGGAATCGGCCTTCACCGACACTTGATGTCCGAGATGATTGTTGACGACGGATTCAAGCGGCATGAATAAGTGTTGCTATGAGCGAGTTACTTTATCGCATGGGCCGCTTGAAGTGATTAGATTTCTGAATGTGACTATCGTTCCGGCACCTGCATTCAGCTCGTTCCGCTGTATGCCCAAAGTCAAAAGACACAGATGAACCTTGAAATTGGTTGCAGAGCCAATTATGTGTTTAACGGTGTAGAGCGTACGCGGAACCCGGTCGCGAATTGCAGTTCGGAGCGCCGACTTTGAAGATGGGAGTTGCGTGGAAGAACACAAGCAATTTGACCCCGCGTAACGTGGAGGCCCGATATGTGGCGAAGGGGACCTGTTCGAATCATGCCATCAGTCAGTGTTATCCGTCGATGACCCGAGAAAGCTTGTATTGCCTAATGCATGAACCCTTGTTTCGCAAGCGGTGACAAAGCATGACGAGGACACGTGACTTACGTCTATAGTTCTGTACGGCGATCACAAGGGGTTGCGCAAAAGCAGAGACAAGCCGAGATGCCTGTGTGACGCGCCACGCAGTCGTACGGCCTTTGCGTAGTCACGTAGGCCAGAAAAATATTGCCAGGGTGGAGGAATTGCAACGTCTTACTGCGGATGTAGCTTTGCCACAAGCCCGGATCAGTCAACGTGCAATGCAGACGTAGAGTGCAGCAAAGGATAGACTGGAGGCGCGGGATGGACGGGAAAGGAGGTGTTGAAAGGAGTTGATCAGTAAGCATTACGACATGGGACGGCGGGATAGGAGAATCAAAAGAAAGCAATTCAGCAAGATGGCACTACTAGAACCATGACGCATTGGGCCGTTTAGTTTCCCAGGTTCTGTGAAGGCTTGGGCAATCGCAGAAAGCATCACATATCGGCTTGACCGATCCCCCGACCTTTCTCGTCACGCCGCGCTCTCCCGCCAACCACGTTTCGATGGAAACAGGCAGACGGTTTCCCTCTTCAACGCAACCACGCACGAACGGAGTCCAATCGAGAGGCCACTCACTAGTCTATCCCTAAGTAAGCCTGCCTTTCCTCCTTTCCTCCTACTGCAGTGACGTGGAGCTGACTGCTGGTACCCGATAGCTGATTGAACGGCCGCTTGTATTACGTGCGTGTCGTATAGCCTTGCTTGAATGTCTAATGCCTTGATACAGCTTGACAAAGACGCCGAAGACGATCCCGCAGCAAGAGGGCGAAACACGGCGGTGGGCGCGGTGGACCAAAGAGCGCAGACGTGGGTTGATGAATTGACGGAGTGAACAGCCGGAATGGTGATCGAAAGGAGGTCAATATCTCCAGACGGGTTGGCCGTTTGATGCGGGAGTATATGCAGTACTTGACGCAGTTGAAGTCTAGCTGTTCCTGATTGCCAGAAGAGCGCCGTGTGGCGTCGGAAGCCGAGAAGAGTCGACGAATTCCCGAGAACACGCAGAGAAACAGAGAAACGGCGCCACGGACTGTGCTTCAATAACGACGGGATCACAGGCGGGATGAGATCCAAAGGGGTCCTTGAGACGGGGCTGAGACTGCGGGTTGTATCTGACGGTGATCGATGGCTTCGAGCTGTCGACAACCGGGGTGTAGAGAATGAAAGGTCCAATGGCTGAACCAATGCGAGCAGTCAATTCTGGGTCTTGTTCCTGTCCCTGAGTGTCTCGGCAGCGCGCCCGGCGCGCGGCAGCTGGATGCTCAATATCGAATCAAGCTCGGGAGGGGCAGCTCGAAGGGCGTCGTCGATGTCGGATATCTGCAAGTATGTCAGTCAGCTTGTCAGTCTTGCCATGAAATTGCAACGGTCAAGCTGGAGCATAGCGGGCGTGACGGACAGGTCGACGAAAGGAGGCGGTCGAGTGGCAACTGGGACGTCTCGTCCAAATCAGCAAATATGACCTTTTACTTGAGACATGAGGTAATAATGCTGATGACCGATTCTAGACTACAGATACGCCCGCGAAATCTGCGAACCAGCCTTGCATCGGACCCCCGGGCAAGCCAGAACCCTCGGTCGGACGTCCTCAGAAGGCGCTCTGCGAGCATGTGAATACTAGTGGAGCGATGCTTGAACTAGAAGAAAGCTATAGCAAGACCGAAGGCGAGCCATCTGGCGAGCCTCGCTCTCCGAAGGCAACGAGAAAAGCACGATAGCATAAAGCCAGAACAGATCGACAATTCGAAAATGCGCGCTAGCACATAGGCCGGAACCGCGCACCAGCTCGCTCACCGAAAGTAGCTGACAGAGTCTTCTTGCGAATGCAGCCGAATCACCTCTGGTCGGCTGCCTATTACTCCATTCCCATAATTTCCGAGTAGCGAGCAAACCAGTTGCCAGGAAGTGTCGAGGTAGTGAGAAAAACTTCAGAGTATCATCGTACCACTCGTGTCCGAAAAGAATCTCCCGGGTTCATCCCAAATCTTTCCTTCGCCCCTCCTAGCTCTTTTCCCCCTCCGGACATCCTCAGAACAGCTTCCCACAACGGTAGCAAAACGACCAATCGGTTCGTAATCTTATCGCATCGGTGGGCCATGTCTTTCGTCAGTGACATATCTGTGTCAAAGCTCTGAAAATTGCCCGAAAGCGGGAGTGAATCGATCCATGCGTATGCGGAATATTGGTCGTTGCCCTTTGCCCCGAAGGCCGTTTGAAGCGTCAAGGAGCTATTCATATTCGTTATCTCAAGCGAACGAGCTGGCATACGCGTCGTCAGTATCGCTATCGTTGTCAGGCCCCGCCGGGATTGGGCAGCTGATTGGGCAACACAACGCTGCTAGCGGCGAAAGCTTGTTCGTACCTGAGACAAATGACATTCACATGAGGGGTATTGCTGGATCTGGGATCCTGGGAATCGTTCTGGCAGCTGTTCTGGCTTGCTTTCTGACTTCACATGCGGTCCGGTCCGCCCAGCGAGATTCTGGTCATGCAGGTCCCACCTCTGGGCCACCGACATGCTACAAAGCTGCGCTGCCCAAGATAAATCCCAGCCCATGCCCATGGTAAAGCAACGGGACTGTTCAGCCTGCCGTTTTGCGCATGCGTCTGCCCGACTGAGATTTGGCTACTGCCGCTGGAACTGATTAGCTGACTGATGGAAGTACCTTGTCAAAGAGATTTTCGATACCGCCCGAGGACAGCTGCAAGAACGAGTTCCCAAAGCTCAGCTTGGGAAAGCCCTCCGACCTTCTACAGTAGAGGGCATCTTTTTAAGGTTCCTCTTGGGCTCCTTATGGTATTAGTCGGCGTCTCGGCTGCTGTTGAGCAGACATGGAGGAGAGCCTCCGGAGGCCGAATAGTAAATCGCGACGATATTTATTGCGGAAGATTGTAGGATTCTTGATCTTGGATTGTTGTATTTCTCGATCTCGGGTTGTTGTATCAGGGTCATCCGAAAGGCGATTGCAAATAGCTCTATAAACTCGATTGCGCCTGAGATCATCTTAGATCGTTCGTACCTTGGACAGCTCCTTGGACAGAGCCCCATCTCAGCAGCTTTCTGAGCACAGCCCGAGCACTGGCCTGCATGTACATGAAGAAGCTCCGACGAAAGGCTAGATTTCAGGGAACCAGCCGAAAGATTGCCGAAGGGGGTGTGAGGTGCGATGATCGCTAGATGTTTGATTGGCTGTTTGCTTGGGGAACGAAACTGAGAAGGACTTTCCTTCGTGGAGCGAGCAATGTGTGGAATTGTCAAGGTATGGAATGGCTATGGCAAATAATAGCAAACGGAGTTGGGGTGCGGAGCTGCAGCGGCCTTTGAATCCTTCCGGACGATGGCGAGCCGGAGGCTCGAAGTTGCATGGTCGCATTGACGGGCGCCAAGGTGTACATGTTTGGCCGATAGTGCGGTAAAACGCTCTACTCATATAGGCGTTGCGTTGAGTCTAGATATTCTAAACGTTTGGCGCCCAATGATAAGCCATGTAGTACTGCTAGACGAGTGTCCAGTCATTCTCGGTATCACGAGGATAATGGTGGCAAATTGATCACTAGGATCTACATGACCCAAATTTCAAACGCGCTCGAAAACGGGCAAGAACCTGGGCATGATGGCGTTAAAGGAACGAGCGTACCTTTCGGTCCGATGCCGCTTAGGGCGGTCTTCAAGTGTTTCCTCTTTTCACATGCTTGTTGATCAGGTACACCGGCTTCCACAGACAGCCCCGCTGAGCCGCTTGAAAGAGTCTCTCCGCGGCGCAGAGCAGGAAGAATGACTTCATCACATTACGGACAGATGACTAGACAGCAGCTCGACCCCTGCTTGTTTCCTGCGAACGACCTGTATGCCTTGCGCTCATACGCCACAACGATCCCCAATGACCGATCTGTGAGCGTCATGCAAGATGGGCGTTGCGGAAGCAAGTGGATGCAGAGATTAAGTGCAGCAGGACCCCCCCGAAGCACTCATGCTTGAAGGAAGAAGACCAGGACCAACGGTAGCCGAAGAGACCTTGTGCAACGAGGCGACCGTCTTATACTCACCATATGTGCAAAGAGTAATACCGGTCACACTTCAACTTGACCCCCGAGCACTATTGATGATCCGCTCGCCGCGTCGAGAACCGCTTGATTCGCAAAGAAATCATGTCGTTTGCTTTTGTTGTCCGATGCTACGAAGATTATACAATCTCTGTATGCCCCGTAGTTCCGCGTGAATCGCGCGTCCCATCCCCTAAAACTCGCGTGCCATACCAGCAACACCCTGAACCTAGTTCAACTCCTCCAACTTGGCGTCGCCGGCGGTCTCCTCGACATCAAAGTTCTCCACCAAGTCAGGCACGTCCTCCTCGTCGGCCTCCTTCTCGCCCTCCTTGCCCTCACCACCGGCTTCCTGCTGCTTCTGTGCCATCGCCTGGTAAGATTCCGCCAATTTGCGCAGCGAGGCCAACGAGTCGGGACCGAGCTGGTTGAGGATTCCGGGAACGAGTTCGGGGAGCTCCTTGTCCTGACCCTGACCGGTGATGGCGATCGTGTTGGAAGGCAAGGCCGAGTTGACTGAAGGAGCATGTTGTCAGTAAAGATCCAGTGACAGGCAGCATCTGTCGTTCGCTTTTGGCCTTTCAGTCTCGGCCTCGTTGACTCACCTCGGGGGTGCTGGAAGTGCAGCACGGTACCGTCCTCCTTGAACATGTTGACCTCCTCTACACCAGTGATCGGCTGGACGTTGAGCTTGCCCAAAGCGGCCTGGATCTTTCGTTCATCTCCCTCCTTGGTGGAAGCCGACTTCTTGATCTGCTTTCGTCGGGGTGTACCCTTTCCACCTGTGAACGTAGAGTATATCAGCTCGTGATCCATGAAAGATTGTCAACCCCGGGGAGCCTTCTTCTATGGAGCAGGGCTCCGCTCCGATCGGTCTACCTCCCGCCGTTTTTGCGCTCGCCTGTTAGGAGTCTCCTGCAGCACCGTAAAACATCAAGCGCCAGCCAGTACTTTGCTCCACCATCTGATATGCAATGCATTCCCTCCACCAGACGAGTTCCCTGCATTTTGCCAGCTCTTCTGCCTTCCGCTGTCGCTGCGTGACTATGCGAGAAACTTGACACTAACCGAGACGGGTGTTTTGAGCTTGGAGCTTGGCCAACTTTACGGGATCCATGATGAGGTATAAGGGTGACGAAAAGTGGTAAGCCGGAGATGTTATCCACAGTCAGGGGATGATCGTCAAGTCACCTTCGGGCTGGCAGAGTGCGATTGCAGGTGGACAGCCAGAAATAGGCGCGACTGGGGTTGTCACGCGCTTTCCCACGCTGGCTTCAGGGTCATCGGTATCGTATCGCGCTCGAGTCGGTGGGTCCGTGAGTTAGGAGAAGTTGTGGGTTTGATCAGCCGGGGTGCAGGTGAACAAAGACACGGCAAACCTCCTGAGCGCCTCATGGCAGAAATCTCGGCTCAGAGATTGGGCGTCTGCGATAGCGACCCTGCTTCCTTTGACGCTACCCCTATCGTCATCCAAGGATTCCTCGCAGGAAGGGCTTCCTCATTGGAATGCCGACTTGTGTGTACCAGACTAGCAAGCTACCCAGACGACTTTGCCTTCAAACATCCCTGCTCGAAACCGTTTCGTGCTCCCAAAAGAGCAAGATTCCCCATTCTCGTCAACAATGAACATCAGAATCCGTCCTGCAAAGAACTCCCAAGAATGCGCCGCCGTAGGCGAGATCTTCCACCAAGCTTGCAGTAAGCTGGACTGGTATCGCTCGGTCTACTCTCAGGTAGACCCAAGCGAGATGAAAAGGTTTGTGACCCAATTGGCAAGCGTCATTCGAAAGACCTATCACGGGATCGTGATTCTCGCCGAGCTGGAAGGCCAGATCGTGGGATACCTTCTAGCGTGGGAAATCATGCCACATTGCAGAGACCCCTACAAACACCAGACTCTGACAGGGAAGCCTCATGGGAAAGATATCGTCAATTGGCAGTTCCTATCCTCACAGGTCAACAATGCATGCGATCAAGTCCAAGAAGAGCTCGGAGCCCTTCTCTGTGAGGCGTTTACGGCGCCGCGCATGCGTTATGTTGCTGACTTTACCGTTAGATGTCGATGAAGTGGGTGTTCTGCCTGCTGCGCAGAAATGTGGAGTCGGCCGCAAACTCATGGAGTACACGATCAAAGCAGCTCGCATGTATCACTTGCCCGTCATTTTGACTGCTGCTCCAGGCGAGTCGCCAGAGGGAATGGGCACGTTTTGCGCTGGCAACTAACCTCTACTGTCCTTCAGAGGCAAAGATATTCTATTCCCGGATGCGCTTCAAGGCCGTAGGCGAGCCTATCAAGTCGAAGAGCGATGGTAAGCCGCAAGTCAGTCGGCAGCAGTGGTGATGTAGACCTGAGCTGACTGGGTTGCAGTTATTCCCAATGCTCTTGGACAACAATCTCGGGTCAAATGAGGATTAAAGCTCTTGGCTTCATGATTAGAATTGAGCTCAGAATGCATTCGAAGTAGATTGAACTGCACGTCGGAAATGTCTGCAAGGTTTCATCATTTCGCCTCTTGTTGTACAACTTAGATTTCGTATAATGGATACAGACAATCAAGGTGCACTGCACCGCATTTCGTATCCCGTACAGGTTTTGGAGATCGTCGCGACTATCCGTCATAGTCTACGTCCGTCTGATCTGTTGACATCAGTCTTGCGTATTCCAAGAAGAGCCTGAAGGGGATGATCAGCCTTCATTTCACCGCGGAATCCGGAGCATACCTGAATTGATATGCAATCAGATCCTGTCTTCTCCAGAAGGTTTGACTCCACAGCTTTCCTGCTATCGCAATCTCTCGTGCCAAATCATCGTGGCCATTGTGTCCTGATTTCGAATCACCCTTGAAGAAGAGCATCGTGTCATATAGATCTGACAGATCGACCTTGATTGGCACATAATGAACCCCTTGATGCCAAGATGAACTTCTGCGTTCTGTGAGCGACGAGTACTCACAAGCCTGGATACGGTCTTGATACCACTCAGGGAATACAGTTGTCTTCAGGATCAGTGAATTTGTCGACATCAATCGCTTGAATCTTGCGGACCATCCATTCCCATCTGTAAGGGCGTGAGTGCAGGTTCCAATCGTCGAAAGAGAGGCGTACCGATATCGTAAATATACTTATATCTGCTAGGATGTCAGAACACAGACACTTTAGGGGAACGCGAAACTCACTTGTTTGCCTTGTCCCAGCCTTGCCTTTCCTTGAACTCGAAATTTTTCGATAGCTCGTCACAGATATGCTGATCGGCACACTGGATAGGTTCCCCTACAAATCCAATGTCGAGCAACAACTCGTTCAAATGGTTGACCGGACTGGACTCGGGCTTTCCGATCGGAATGTCGGGTGATGCAGCGGACGGAAGAAGGGCAATCGTGCCTTCCTGCAGTGATGCTTGTTCAACGAGACGGATTCGTTGAGAGATGTCTGGCGTTTGAGATTAGCATCTTTGCTCTCCGCAGGTATAATCGACTCACTCCATGCGAGACCATCCTTGAACAAGATACCAGTGGTTGAACCTCGCTGAGAGAAGGTCAGTGCGTGATCAAGCGGGAGCAAGCGCAACTCACCCAGAGCAGTCGCGAATCCGTCTTTTGCTCCCAGGGCGGATCGTTTCCAACCTCTTCCGTGAAAGCTTCCATGGCAACCTGTACAGATTGTCAGTTCCTAGCCCGCATCGACGAGAGGTCTACCCACGGTCAAGACGTCTGAGTGTAGCGGAGTGGAACACATGGCGAGGATTGGGTACAAGTCCTTTTGGGGCCGAGGTCCCTTGCCGTATCCCGCCAGGAAGCCCGTGATCTGCGTTAATTCTGGGTGAATGCAGGGATCCATAGACCTACAAAGGGTCCATTAGCTGAGTGTCCACAACCTTAGTCACTAAACTTACGCCTTGTGATCCCAGATGAAAGTTTTGTCTCGCTTGAAAAAAGATTGCGAAGTCGGCAGAAGGTCGGGATCGTGGCTGTTGTGTATGGGCTTGTGGGGTGCACAGGCTGATGCCCATCCTTTGTGTGCCAAGTCGTGCTGCGAGGAAAAGGTCAGCGATTGCTTGAAGCGCTGCGCGAAACACTCACCTCGTGTTCGTGAGGGTTGATGACTGGAAGCTATTCAGCGTACACCTCTTACGACGTCAAAATCGCGACTTACATTCGCCCATTTCAGCCGCATCCTCCAATGACGAACGCTGGAAGCCATATAAGGTTGAGTGCAAACGGTTTCTGGCCACAGCATCACCCACATATTCATGCCCGACCATCTGCGCCGGTCCATCATGCCCCGAAAATGTCACCCGCAAATGCGGCAAAAACTCCTCAATATCCTTGAGCAGGCCCAACTGCTCGTGCGCCCGCTCGAGCCCTACCCGTTCATCTTCGGCCGTGTCGAATGTCTTTTTGGCGACGCGACATCCAGGCTTGCTGGGCGCGTTGCATTCCAGGACGTATGTGCCCGGTGAGGTTTCCCATTCTGGTTGGAGGGAATGGAGGTACGCGGGTTTCATGCCGCGGAAGGGCTCAAGGTCTCGGTTCTGCGGAAAAGAGTGAGTGGGGTCTGCGGGGAATGTAAGAAGACGTACGATCTGGTCGTACTCGTCCGGTAATTGGACGTTGTTATCCCGTACGTACTTCCACCTGCAAGGCGTTATCAGCCAAATTCAGCCCATAGTAGTTGACGACTTACCACTGTTCAAAGCCCTTGGGTGGTGGACGTTGATATCTCCGGCGGTACTCTTTCGTAGCTTGCCATAGCGTGGTACTCTGTTTCGACGTCTTTTGCCTCCAGGCCTCTTGTGAACGTGTCAAGAGGTCGAAAATCGGATGTCGGCCTTGCGGATTGACAGCCACGAGTCCATTATCCATGTAGTTGTGCGGCTTGAGCTCGACCTTTTCCGCCGTCTGCGACTGCTCTGCTTCATCTGATCCAGAGAAGAGTCGATCCACCAGGGAATCCCTCCATGACTGTGACTGCTCCTCTTCCTCTTCCTGATTCATCCGTAGTCTTTCCCTTGACGCAGGGATCGCCGCAGCTTTCGCGGCTTGATGCCCTTGACGGCCCTTCCGCACAATCTGCTGCACCGCTGCGCCCCCTGGTATATTCCCCGTCGTTTGCGATGCGCGACTGCCGTTGTAAAAGTAGATCAAGAGCACGCATAGCGGTCCAAGGCAGAGCAGGACCACGTTCTTGAGACTTCGTCGTGAACGCTTGAGCGGTACGGCGGCGGCGAGACCGCGGATTTGGGCATGCTGCGGGATGAGGGGTGAGTTGCGGATGGCACTCATGATGGCGACGATGGCGAGGACGAGGCGACGCGAAAACAAGAGACGAGGTTCCAGGGCGTCCTATATCAGCTGTTCTCTTCTCGAAATCCAAATTTGGCTGGGAACCGGAACGCGGTGACTATTCGCGGGTGCGCGTCCATGTCTCGAATTGATCCCGCCGGCTGCCACGTGGGAAATGCTCAGATCCCGCTCAGATAAGAGAGCTGAACAGCTAGCTAGACAAACAGCTAATCAAGGTACAGTTAGTATCAAAGCGCGAAGCACGAGGCGAGAAAGCTCTAGAGAGGCTGCTTTTGATAGCTGTTCGCATCATCATTGCAAGCGCTATGCCCATGTGCTTGCAATCTCTCGTCTGACGAGGGTCATGGACGAGACCCGTGATGCCAGTCAAGCAGATAGCACATTCGATGGGATCCTGCATGGGTGGATCCCATATAGCACACGTACAACGCACTATAAATCTATGCGATTGGCTAGAGACCCGTCCACGTAAACGTCGCGTCGACTTCCACTTTCACTCGCTGTACAATCTCCTTTGTATTCCGTGCTACCCGCAACTCGTACTCTCCCGCCTTGACTCTCCAGCAATTGTCCTCCTCCGACCACGTCGAGAATGATCGCTTGTCAAGCTGGAGAGTCACCTTCTCGCTCTTTCCCGGCTCAAGCAGCGACGTCTTGGCGAACGCCTCGAGACTCTGTACAGGGCGGTCGGCAAGGAATGGCGCGGAGAGGTAGAGCTGAACGACTTCGCGGCCGGGCGTGGGGCCCGTGTTGGTCACTTCGAGCTCGATCTGCATGCCATCGAGGGCAGATCCTTTGACTTGTGGAGACGAATAGTCAAAGGTTGTGTAACTGAGACCATGGCCGAATGCTATGGAGGAAATCGACGTATATCAGTATGCTGTCGAAAACGCTCGAGGTTTTACTTACGGAAGGCCGGCTTGGGGGCTCCCTCCTTGTCAAAGTGTCGATAGCCCATAAACAGACCCTCGACGTACCTCAACGACAGGTCATCGGCTCGAGGGAAGTTGCCGAATGAGGCACAGTCTTCGAGCTTTGCAGGCCAGGTGTAGGGCGAGCGACCGCTGGGATTCGTCTTGCCGGTAAGCACATCAGCGATGGCTATAAAACACATCAGTGAAGACCTAAATGAGAATCGCTACCTGCTCACCATGTCCCGCCTCGTACCCCGAGAAGTGCGCGTGCAGAATCGCCCGTGCCCCTGAAGCACACGACAGATCCACTGCGGCTCCGGACTGATTCACTATCACCACGTTCTTGTTGGCTTCCAATACCGCACGTACAAGCTCCTCCTGTCCAGCCGGCAAAGCAATGTCCTTCCTGTCGATCCCTTCCATCTCCCACTCTGCGGTGGTTCCAACGAAACACAACACAACGTCCGACTCCTTGGCAAGCGCTACGGCTTCCGCCAGGGATTCCGCGCGCGTGATACTCTTTACGATGCCGAATCGCAGACCTTGACCGACGGGCTCATGTCCCGACTGCGCCTGGGACTGGGCGATCACCTGGATGGCATATTCCCTGCCTGCTTCGAGATCGATTTCGAATGTCTGTTCGAAGTCCGCAGAGTAGAACAGTTGTTGCTGGATGTCCATGACCCCTTTGGGTGCAAACGTGTGAACCAATTCGCCGTTGATGAAAACTCGGGCGTTGGAGCACGCCACCAGGGACATGATATACTTGCCAGACGCCTCGACCTTGACCGTTGTCTTCATTTCGATTTCGTATTCCTTGCCCAGCCCTGGAATCGGTCGAAGCAGGATCGCCACATGCGCCTCTTTGTGCGTCTCAGTGACGACCGGTTGGCCTCCGCTCGTGCGATCCCCTCGGTTCCAGAAGGTAAAGTCGACCTTGTCCGTATACGGCGCCTCGAGTACCGGCACCATCTTGTGCGTCTGCACACCATGCGCATGATGGAGCTTCTCCGGATGAGCTTTGAACGCTTCCCTGAGACCTTCAAGCGGAGATACGATGTAGGAGGGCCGGATAAGATGCGCGAGGACTTGGTCTGTCGCGAGTGATCCGATGATGGCGATGTTCCCCGCTTGCGCTGGGTTGATGGGAAGAATGCCGTCGTTCTTGAGGAGAACGATGCCGTCAGCAGCCGCTTGTCGGATGAAAGTCGCGCGGTCTGAGGGTCCGCTGGGCGAAGATTGCTCTGGCGCACGATCTTCTTCCTTGGGCGCCGCAGTAAGTTTCAAGTAATCGATGACCCGGGTGAGAGGCGCGTTCAAGTCTGATTCCAAGAGCTTGCCCTCCTTGATGGCCTGGAGCAATTTGGGACCTCGGGCGGCCGGGAAGGGCATCTCTACCGATAACCCGGCTTTGATACTCGCCACGCCGTCGTATGTGCCAAACCAATCACTCATGATCAAGCCAGGGTACTTCCATTCGTTCAGGACGATGCCGATGGTGTGTGGATTCTCGGCGGCAGAGGTCCCATTCTGGAGACGAGAATAAGCTCGAGACCGCGCTAGGCGGGTTGTACTTACGATCTTGTTGTAGGCAGTCATGATCACTCGAGGATCTGCCTCCTTGACAGCGATTTCGAAGGGGCGCAAGTAAATTTCGCGCAAGACGTTTTCCGAGACAATGCTGTTGTATGTTCTGCGGTCCGTTTCTCCATCATTGCAAACGAGATGCTTGAGGCAGGCACCGACTCCTCTGCTTTGGATACCTGAGCGAACTATTAGTCGGGAATCGAGGTTATTCGGGGAAACACGTACCCTGCACAAAGGCCGACGCATACTGTCCCGCCAGGAACGGATCCTCTCCGGGACTCTCTTGGTTCCTGCCTCCTCGCGGATCCCGGTGCAAGTTGATTGTCGGCGCCAACAAGTTATCAACGCTCTTTAGCTTGCACTCTTCCGCCAGTTCCTCTCCGAGTCGACGCATTGTGGCGATATCGAACGTGGCCGCTACGCTGGTTGCGTTGGGTAGGACTGCAGACCCATGAGGGCCGAATACGGTGTCGCCTCGGATATCGGTCGGGCTGTCGGAAACCTTGACTTTGTAAAGACCATAAGAGGGCAGTCCATTCGTGCGAGAAAAGCCACTTCCAGAGAGGGCGAATACCTTTTCTGGCAAGCTTAGCGAATCGATGATTTCTTGGGTGCTGGGAGTCGTGTTCGTTGTCGGCTTAGTAGGCGCGGCAGGCCGGGTCGCGGTGGGGACTGGGATGGGCATGATGGGAGAGAGGTTCGTTCTGCCTTGAGAGAGTACGTACGAGGGATGTCATGGTGGCTGGGCACTGTATGAATAGGATATTATAGCAGTACTGCACGCAGATGCCTTGCCCGCAATCATGCTGAAGCACTCAAGCGACACTCAACCCCGCATCGCGCGTCCACTTTGGGCGGACGGACTAATCTGACGTGGACGCGCGTGACTGACCCACCTAGGTCTTGAGCGGACTACTGAGGGTTGAAATTACTCAGCTTTGAATCGCTATGACTCTATCTCCCCTTGAGACGGATGTCAAAGCGTCCGTCACGACCTTTGTCGCAAGACGTGCAAAGGAAGACGAATCTCGTCGGTGCTCTGATGTATTCGAAATCATAGGGTGTCCGAGGCTGAAACCGCGCCACGGCGTCCCACGAACGCCTCGTAAACTAGTACACTCTATCCGCCCAGAATGACTTGTAAGAACTTCTTATCCTGCTGATGGACATCACGATTCCCATGTAATAGTTCCCGGGAAGCTCGAAGGTTTACGTACCCATCGCGGCCGCAGTACCCATCGCGGCCGCAGAGGACCGTGACGCCCTTCTGGAGCGCCACAGACTTCCCAGAGACGCTCGGCCCTCTGCTACATGGGATCGTGTGCTGCTAAGACCCTGTTCGTGGCGTAGCCGGAGCTTACTCCTGCATTGCTGTTCACGCTTCTGAAATCGAGAATGGGATGTCAAAAGCAAAACGGACTGGGCGCGCGCGATTTGAGTCTATTCAGCCAGATTTGCGATTTTTGCACTTATTCAAGCTTCAAGCTTCAGCATCAAAGGGTCAGTGACTTATCGGATACGTGCGACATCTGTCAGTGTAGCTACCACAGCCTTTCCTTCAGGCCGTTAATCTGACAGGCCGTCAATCAGGCCGTCAACCAGGTTCTTTGATACCCGATGAGCATCTGAAGCCCTCGTCGGGCCATGCCTCGAAGCCCCGAGACCACGCCCAAGTCGGAAATCCTCGCTGTCCAGTTCTGTCTCACTTCACGTCACGGTTCTTACGGAAGCAAAATCAGCCTCCACGATCCATGAGCATATCCAGACTGCCCAGGACAGATCTCCGCGCCGTAAGCAGCCTTCCCACATCCCTTCCCTTACTTCCACCGCATCATGGCATCCCACGAGGACGCAATCGACCAGCTATGCGCCATCACGGCGACGGAAACGACCATGGGCCGCCGGAGCATCGAACAGGTCCTGCGATCCACGGACTGGAACGTCGAAGTGAGTCCCTTGTTTCTTTCGGCGCGAGCGACGCTGATCCTTCGTAGCAAGCTGCCGATCTCATCTTTAGCAATCCCGAGGCGCTGCGTCAGTCCGAGGTGGATCCAGAGCGGAGAGCTGAGGAGCATCGTCCACGCCGTGTGGAACCTCGACGGCGTGCGCGAGGTCCTCCCGTAGCGAGGGTCGGGCTCTTGCAGACGCTGACATGGCCAATCCGGTTCGTATTGAGGCTTGTATCTGGTCTCTGGTACCTGCTGGGTGAGTCGAGTCCCGTTGCGCGGCGAGGTGGAGCTGATGATCCGCAGTACGCAACGTCTTGCCTCTTGGGCTTCTCCCATACATGCCTCGCTTCCTCCTCCCGCCATCGGGTACCTCGTCAAATTATTCGTCCATTCCATTGACATCGACAAGAACCTTTGCCGAGACGCTACGACAGGAATGTCCCGACGGCTATATTCCCGAATTTTGGCGTCAGGATGACGAGGAGCGTCCGACGTATAAAGAGTTTTTGAATCATCTCAAGACGGAACGCAAGGTTGGATGCGTTGTCCTGTGCTGTGCCGATCACGAGGACGATCTGGACTTCAAGAGGTAGGCATCTCCTGCGAAGGAAAGAGTGTATGTTGACACTTCCGTAGGAACGTCTTGACAAACGAGGAATTCGTCAAGTGTCTGCGCGACAACGAGATCCTTATATGGGCGGCGGACATCCGGGAAAAGGAGGGATACCAGAGTGAGTCCATCTACGTCACCCATAACCTATCTCTTGACACCGCGTAGTTTCGCAAACCCTGCAAGCCACAACGTACCCGTCCCTCTCCTTCTTCTCCCTCATGCCTGTCGGCACATCCGGCTCCTCAAACTCCAAATTCACCATCCTTACGACCGTACAAGGCCCACCTTCGACGACCACTTCCGCCCCAGCCCTCATTCAAATGATCACCAATACCATCGTCCCACGCACTAGGCCGTTCCTAAACCGTCTCCGCCGCGAGCGTCAGGCGCTGGAAGAGGCAAGGCGCGTCCGTGATGAGCAAGATCGCATCCTTGCGGAAAGCGAACGACGCGATCGGGACAAGATTCTCAAGATCCGGCGGGAGAACGAAGAGCGTGCAAAGAGGGAACGAGAGGAAGCGGAGCAGAGGCAGCGCGAGGCCGAGGAACTCCAGGCTGCGCAGGCACGAGCGGCGGAGCTCAAGGAGCAGATGCGACAATGGCGACTATACGTCCGGCAACACCTTGCACCGGAACCGAGTCCGGAAGAGATCAAGGCGAAACGGGCTGTCCGGGTGCAGATTCGCCTGCCCAATGCGCTGGGGTCAGCGCGCAACGTGCGTGCCTTTCCCGTCGACTGTTCGGCACGGGACGTCTACCTCTGGGCCGAAACGCTCCTGCTCGTCCCCTCCGATTCTGGCTCGGGCAGCATTCCTCCAGGTTTCTCGGACGACTATCCTCCACGCGTAGATATCCCGCATATGGCGCTTTTCACTGCATACCCTCGAAAGGCTGTCACTGCTGATGCGCAGGGGTGGCAGGTGATACAGCAGGCCGGAGGAAGTCTCGTTATGGAACTCGAAGAACAAGATGGATCGGACTCAGACTAGGTTGTACAGAAGGCATTATGCTAGCATCTAAGGAGCAGTTGCTGACGATCATGCGAACAATCGGCGTGATCTCAGAATCAAGCCTGGGTGAATAATGTTGAAGATGGCCAGGCAGAGGATCATGGGGAGGAAGTCTAGAACGTTGAAGTAGACTTCGTGGGTAATTCTAGAAAGCAAGTTAGTATCACCGACGACCTGGCGGAGCGCTCAACCCACAGATATCCGTCCCAACCTGGAGGGAAATCAGCTCATGGTCCCGTGATCAAAGGCGGAGGTACTCACCCTGCAGCAGTTCGATCGTTCGGTAGATGCCTCGCATCACGATCATGAGCGCACTGAAAAAGACAGTCGCAAGCATGATCATCCACCGTTTCCTATCCGCCGCCTGCTGCGGATCGACCTCGACGGGTTTTTCCACGAGACGGCGTTGATACGGTCTGTCGGAGAGAAGACGAAGGATAAAGTCTGCGCCGAGAGCGACGAAGACGACAATCGCGGCGAGCTGGAAGACGATACCGGCGACCACTGGGGTATTGCGTTAGAGGAGGGAAGCCGAGAGATGAGGTGACTTACTAATATTGGTAGAGGTGGTCGTGTCCTCGTAATTTTGGGACTGAACGGCAGCCCTTCCGCCGCCGACCGCCTGGTGAGATATGAGATTGGGCTGTAGCGGACAACACGAAAATTCACTTACCTGAATTACCAGACTAACGACATCCGCAATGACGAACAAAATCATGTACCATTTACTCTTGAGCAGTGAGTACTCTTCGCCGAGGTGCTTGATGCATAGTCCAAGGAATGTGTAGTCGAATGCCGAGAAGAAACAAGGGGCGAGAATGAGGCTGTAGCGACGTCAGTGATCGCCATCCTAAGACTCTGCTCGACATACGTGGTGATTTGCATTAGGAAGGGCTAAAAGGCGAATCAACGTCATATTCCGACAGGCAAGAGAACCAACATACCTCAATGTTCAAGACATTCTGCGAGCTCCAGTACCTTCCGGCCCATCCGACCACCTCCAGCAGTCCTCCCGGAACGAGCGTCACCAGAATGAACCAGTAATTCGGCTCACCCCGGGCAACCGCCGAATCGTTAATGGCCAGACGCACGTCTCTGCGCCGTTTAATGCTGTAGTAGATCGCTTGTAGCACGTGTAGGGCCGTGGAGACCGAGAAGAGGACGATTGCTGTAAGGCAGACGCCGCTTGATGGGACATAGCCGTAAGGCGATTCGCCTATGATGGGTTGTTAGGACTAAATTCTCGGATTTAGCATCGGACTGACGGTATCGCTCTGCACGAGCCGCAAGACTGTAACTGTGAGCATCCATGGTGTCTGGGCGGACGTCCGGAGTAGGCTGCGGTGAGCAGAACGACAGACGTATATGTTGGTCCGCCATATCAACATCGACATTCATCAGCCCATTCATCATTTCTTGCAACAAACGAGAGAAGTCCAGGTGAGACATTGCCACGCGCGGCGAGAAGCGTTGCGAGATCTCGGCCCCGTCATGCCGCTTCTGCCGTAATGGAAACGACCGAAATGGAAACGACCGACCGGCAGCCGTTATTGTCCGGCATATTTTGCATCCGGCTTCTGTGCAAGAAGCGCGAAAAAGGCCATAGACGACAATTTTGCTCTGGCGTTCGAGTTGTCCAGACATTTCCTTCACCAACAAGCGAGGAAGCGAGCAAGTACTCCGCCGATGACCTGAAAGCCAACTCATCCTGAATTGGAATAAAGAACAGTCAGGGGAAGGCGGGGAACCTGTTCACAGCCAAAGACTTCGAGAAAGACGATCGCATTGCATAAATCATATCATCCGATAGTATCGCTGAGTACGAGCCAAGCTGAACAGCAGTACTGCATAGAAAGGACAAGGCCATTCATCCAATAGCTTGGAGAAGGACGCCTGCTGATATTGGCTCATTAATGCAATTCCGCCGCGGGAGCAGCAAGGCGCGTCTCATAGCGCAAACCACAGCATACCAGCAAATGTCCATTGATCTCAGTTGAAGACATTTGACGACAGCCTGGGAGAGGGAGACAAGCGGGATCGACTGGCAAGTCGAGCAGGTTGAGCAAGTCAAGCACAAGCGCATGATCAATACGCCAGATTTCTGAGATCACCGCATGAGGCAGGCGACGTCATTCAATACACTAACAGTCACCGCACGGCTGTGCCACGGGCTTCCTTGACCGACAGAGATGCAATCAGCACACAGATAACGCAGACGCCTAATCATCATCGGCAAAATTCTCTCTGCCTTCTCAACGAGGCCCGGTTCACGCATTTGCTACATACTGTCTCAACGTGGACTTCAAATTTCCGCGCTCTCTGTCGCCTGATGCGCTTTTTTCTTTTGCATAGCAAGGTCGAATCGAATCTCCTTTGTGTGAATTGTGGAGGATGCGGGGAATCGCGATCGCGGACAGGCTGGTGAAAGACTTGCACTCATTCATTAGCACACGCTCGGCCATTGTCGTACCAAGGATCTTTCTCGAGACACCCTAAAGGTACGCTCTCTCCATTACCACGATGTCACCTTTGCTAATTCTTTCTCCTCAGCCGTTCTTCAAAAATGTCTGAGCAAATCGTCTACAAGGGTGCCTGTATCGGCCACGGTGGTGCCGTCACCTCGGTCGCTACCACCAGCGAAAACCCCGACATGATCTTGACCGGTTCCCGAGGTTCGTAGGTCATGCAAGCGGTGGCATAACGAATAGGGCTGATTCCTTGACAGACAAGAAGGTCATTGTCTGGCAACTCACTCGTGAAGACGGTGAATACGGTTACCCCAAGAAGATCCTGCACGGTCACAACCACTTCGTCTCCGACGTTGTTATCTCCTCGGACGGGCAGTTCGCTCTTTCCGCCTCGTGGGACAAGACCTTGCGATTGTGGGACTTGAACACGGGAGAGACCGCCCGACGATTCGTCGGACACACCGGTGATGTCTTGTCCGTTTCGTTCTCGGCCGACAACCGACAGATCGTTTCCGCTTCGCGAGACCGAACCATCAAGTTGTGGAACACCTTGGGTGAATGCAAGTTCAACATCACCGAGGACGGTCACACCGAGTGGGTCTCGTGCGTTCGATTCTCCCCCAACCCGATGAACCCGGTCATTGTTTCCGCTGGTTGGGACAAGGTCGTCAAGGTGAGCTTCGTGGCCAGTCCTTCCTATCCCGTTCCCACTTTCGATATGATGCAACGATTATATTTGCTACTTCAGAGGGGTGAAATAGACCCGATGAGACCACTTATATCACCAAGATCTCTGATCCACACCTTCCGCGCATTCATTCCGCATCTGCATTCGTTGTTGCTGACTCTTCGCATCAACAGGTTTGGGAGCTCAACCGATGCAAGCTCAAGACCAACCACTTCGGTCACACCGGCTACATCAACACCCTCGCCGTCTCCCCCGACGGATCCTTGGCCGCTTCCGGTGGCAAGGACGGTATCACCATGCTCTGGGACTTGAACGACGGCAAGCACTTGTACTCGCTCGAGGCCGGAGACATTGTCAACTCGCTCGTCTTCTCGCCCAACCGATACTGGTTGTGCGCCGCCACCCAGTCGTGCATCAAGATCTTCGACCTCGAGTCCAAGTCGATCGTCGACGAGCTCCGACCCGAATCCCTCTCGAGCGACAACTCCAAGTCCCCGGAAGCCCTTTCCTTGGCTTGGTCCGCCGACGGACAGACCTTGTTCGCCGGTATGTCCGACAGCACCGTCCGAGTCTGGACCGTCATTGCCTAAATGGAGCGACGACTATGAAAAAGAAACGCGTTTTAGGGTGGATGCGGTACGCGGCGTGCTGATGCATCTTGGCCATTGGGTGCATGCAGCGATGTTGTGGGCGCCTTTAGCGGGATTTATGTGTCTACGGTTGTAGTCCGAGCCTCGCTTGTTTGATTTAGTTACCGGACTTTTATAGACGTCGATTGAGACGAGGTTTTGGGCAGGATCAGCCGCAGCGCATGACCACTATAACATCAATGGCTGTGTTATCATTGTCAACGCAGGTGGAGAGAGCTCTTGAAAGTCTACAGCAAGCGGGATGCGTTTTCCAACTGGAGCGTGGGTCCTCTGAATACACCCCTTGCAGTCAGCCACGTTTCGAGCTGTTTTGAGGCCGTGCGTGACACGTCGGAGAATTTGATTCCGCACTGCGAGCGATCCCGGTGAGAATGCGAAAGGAGATGACACAGCCATCATTCATGCGTTGCGCCGTTTGCTGTCCATCCCCTTGATCTCCAACCAACGCTGCAACATGTACGCTCCCTGCTCTGTCCCTGTACCTATTCGCTCCTCACCATTCTTCCCGCAATGACAGGTCTGCCGAACCGTACGACCCCTACATTCCCTCTGGCTCCTCCTCCGCCAATCCGACTGGCCAGCCATCGAGCTCTCCGTTCGGCCAGTCCCCGACGGGTCAGTCCGGTCAAGGCAACAAGAACAACACGGTGAGTCTCCACTCGCAAGCAAACGACTTGGAATCGCTAATCGTATTGTTGTTATGTCAACTGCTAGACTGCTCAACTTCAAGCACAGATCGATGAGACGGTTGGCGTCATGAGGGAGAACATTCACAAGGTGGCGGAACGAGGTGAACGACTGGATTCTCTGCAGGACAAGACCGGTACGTACGCAGCGAGACTGCAGCCGAGTCTAGGGAACGCATGAGAGAGGCGCATCGCTTTAGGATGAATAGGAGAGTGACGTGACTGAATACTCCACCGTTACAGACAACCTCGCCGTCTCTGCTCAGGGATTCCGAAGGGGCGCCAACCGTGTGCGCAAGCAGATGTGGTACGTCTGTCTACCGTTGATCTGCCGAGATTGCCGTTGATGTATCCGCTTCAGGTGGAAGGATATGCGAATGAGGATCATTATCGGTGTCGGTATCTGTGTCTTGATCGTCATCATTGTCGTTCCTATCGTCAAGGCGTAAGTGCATGGAATGCAATTCGCGATCATGTGCTGAACACGTTGGTGCAGGGTCAAGAACTAGACAATGCCGCGCTAGAGGGAGAGCTTCACGCCGGCGGTTTCTTTTTCTCGATTATGTAGCCTTGCTCGTCAGGGCCTTTGTAGAACATTATGATCCTAACGATACTTGTAGTCTGTCTCCATTTCCATCGTAATCAGCCGATTATCCCTTTTTGACAGTCTGCTCCATGGCACGGGGTTTTCAGTGTGTCCAATGTGTTTTGCTAGATGACGTCAGTTGAACCGATCATAGAGCATAGACACATTCAGAAGACTCGGAATGGTATTCTTCGTGACTTTCGCTTCACCAAGACCGTCTATCTGCTTGACGACTCGCATACCATCATGCCTTGGCAAAAGACCTTGTAAGCATCTACCCACATTCACTCCCTGCCGCTTACGCCGTCCGCATAGCTCCCTGCCCACCCGATCCAAGGGCTGCCACCTCGTCACCAAGGAGATTGAGAGCAGCATTAAGGAGGGCCTCAGCGGCTGCAAGATTGGAATCTTGCACTTGTTCATCCAGCATACCAGTGCGGCGTTGACGATCAATGAGAATTATGATCCTGGTATGTTGTCTTGTATCGCGTAGCGCAGCGTCGTTTACTGATGCGCTGCTTCAAGATGTGAGAACAGGTGGGTTTCCGGTGCGAGTACATCAGGCTTATAATTGACGATCGTTGTGCATGGCAAGACATGGATATGGCGTGAGTGCCTCCAGTAAGGAACTAGCATCACAGCTCACATTTCCGCAGCCTGGATAAGGTCATCCCAGAAAGCTTCCCTTGGCAACACACCGACGAGGGACCAGAGTACGCATCTCTCTCGAGAAACATTGTCATCATGGCTAACGCTTCTCCAGCGACTCGGTCTCGCACACAAAGACATCGCTCATCGGAGCGTCTATCCAGATCCCGATCACGGACGGCCGGCTCAATCTGGGAACATGGCAAGGTGCGCAGCGTCGCCCTCTTTCTCGACCGCCGTTCGGAATGGTAGGCTAATGGTTCGACAGGTATCTATTTGACCGAATTCAGGTACAGAGCACATACGCGAAAGGTCGTGGCGACTATTCTGTAAGTGATGTAAATTTTCATGAGCAATAGTCCGTGACTCATAGCGCAACTTTTTAGGCCATAGGCTGTGGTTGTAGCAATGATGTTGCTGAAGCAACATGCTTATGCAAGATATGGGTCATAGCTCATGCTCGGCGGAACGGATCCCGCAGGCGCGGTGCGCCTGGCGTTCATGCCGCCTTTACCTTTTGCACATTCCTCTTCCCTTCTCGCCTCCCGGACGCAGAACTGCATTCACCTTCACTTGTCGTAAACATGGCGCTTTCGGTCGGCAGTGCCAGTCCTGACCGAGCATCAGCTCGTATGGTGGTCTTCAGTGTCTGCAATGTAACGGTTCGCGGCATATTGCAGCCCTAGGGCGTTGAGCATAGGATAGCCACATCGAGTGCTCCCTTGTATCTTGGGGCAATCGTTGATAGGCGACTGCGAAGATACTTCATCATACGGTCGTGAGGAGCAATCCATGCATACCACAACTTCCGCAAGTGAAGAGATGCTCTCCCGCCGTCACGTTCATCGAGACATCTATACAAGATGTATTGCGACGGAATGACCATCAAATCAGGTATCTCGGCACTGATGTTTTCAGTGAGTTTCGTCTCGACGTTCCCCTTGAGCGTTACGTTTAGTACATCTGTGCATTCGTTTTTTCCGGGAAGGCTCATTACGGGTTCCAGGTTGCAGGGCTCCGAACTCCTGCGCTCGGATCCGTATACTTCAAGGCTCGCATGTCACCGGGCCTCAATAAGGGGTATCTAGTGAGAATCTACGTCCCATTGGGACGCTCAAGAGTCAGAGTCGACGGGGCGTGATCCCAAGTTCCAGGGCTTTCAGGTATAGCGCTACTGGAGTCTGTATACGACATCTCAGCATGTTCCCCAAAGATACCCAGACACCGGCAGGCCAGCGAGATAGAGGCGAAATAGGTGGCGTATGCCCGCGAGTGAGCTTGATCGTGGAGTAAGAAGGATGCAGAGTGATGACCTGTACTGCGAGTCAAGCGATCGCAACCCCTCTGGTCGTAGGCTTCCACCACAAGTACAGCCTACTGACATGCCGGTCAACGACGTCCAAAGATCGCCACGGGAACCGTATAGCCATTGATTGTCCATAGTCCCGTACTGATACATCGAGTCATATACAACATTAATCACACCGACTCCTGTTCCATCTGCTTGGCCAACACCAGTGCAAAGGCAGCGCCTATTCTCCAAGCTTTCCCGTGCGCAAGCATGCGCGTCCCCTTTTCCAGGATTTTTTTCGGAACGACGGCATCCCTCAGCTGTTGGCGTTCCTGAATAGTCGACGGTATGCCGACGTCGTTGTTCAGATGGAAAAAATTAGCGATGAGCTGCAAGGTCTCGTATGATGCGACCGTGTCTTCGTCCGCCGGTAGCCATTTCACGTATGCCCAGAGACAGAGGATGGCGACGAATGTGCACGTTGGATAGTATAGCGAATGCGTTGTCAGTGGCGTGCTGAGTACTTTGAGGAGAAGAATGGAATGATCGCACGCGTGCCGTGCTTCGGAAGTCGTCGTCCATCCTTGGATTTCGGGAATCACGCTGAGGGCTTGCTGCCGTCCGCGCTCTACAAGGGGGTAAGCGAAGTCCATCGATAAAGGCCCGTCCCGTGCGCTACTTACTTCCGACCGCCGTGTAGAGGGTGTTGATGTAAACAGAAAGGGATATGTGACCGAGATGATACATGATCTTGCCTGCTTCGCCGTTCGGGGTAATGACAGCCGACTTGTCATAGTAGTTATCCCTCCAGATGTCCAGTGCATCCTTGAGCCACTGCGACGAGTGAGCTTTGCCTCGTTGATACCTCCCAAACGCACCTGTCTGCGCCCTTCGAAACCGTAACTGATATTGAGTGCCATTCCCACGCGGTAAAGCGGTACATTCAGTCCAGCGGACAGATAGATGGATAGCTGTGTGCGGAACTCTGGGCCGGGTCAGCTGGGGCTGCTGCAGGTGGAACATGATGACCTACCAAAGATATGGTGATGAAGCGAGGCGACCATGACGAGCGCCGCGAATGCATTGAGATGCCGTATCGGTGGCGGCTTGTCCTCGGCATTCACGTACACGGGCGTGAGGAGCGCAGATGTTCTGCGAGGGCTTAGTGAGAGGGAGACGCGCGCAGGCCTGGAGGGGGCACTCACGAAGAGGCGAAAAATGGCGACGGAGGGAGCGGACTCAGGCCGAGCATGTTGCTCCACTGCTTGGCCGTGGGAGCCTGCCAAAACTCTTCGTCGCACGGCAGAACAAAGAGAATCATGTCGCCGTGCGAGAGGTAAGCCGGATGATCGAGCAAGGCAGGGAAGAGCGCGTCGATGAGGCAGATGGCCGTGCCGAGACGTTTCCTGCTTTCCGACGTGATCCACTGGCGCCATTTCGTTTCGAGGTCGGTACCTTGGATCATGCTCGATTGGAAGAAATTGGCCGAGTTGAGCAGGTCCGCCCGTCGGCATAGCTATTTGGGGAGTCAGTCTCGAGCGGTTTCGAGAGGGGAGCCGTGGGGACTTGCATTCACGAGCGTTCCCCGCATGGCTTCTGCAAACTCGTACGTCCGTTTATTTCCGCACCACAGACCCGCTAAAACGACAAGCAGGTAGACGTGAATCAAGCTCGTGCTTCGCAGCTAATCAGAGGTGTCAGCCGGGATGAGGACACGCGGCGAACCGGCGGCAAACGCACATTCATGCTGTCATTCTCAAACAATGCATTCAGCGTCTTTCGCAAGACCTCGATCAGGTCGATGCAGAACCCGCGCGCACCGGCGAGGCTCGAGTAGTTGGCGCCGATGCATATCAGACTCGCGAGCAAGAGCGGCGCGGCCTCTCGCGGCTCAAAAGTGGCGAGATGAATGATGGGCAGTTGCGGATGAAAGTTTTCAAAGTAGACTGGGTGCTATCAGCATTGCACGCGCTTGAGGGAGTGGATGCATGCAACGTACGACTGATGAGATGATTGACGGTATGTATGGACCGAGCCATGTAGAAATTCGTCAAGTCGGGTCCCGCCGTGTATTTTGCCAGGGCTACTATGCGTGTCAGCAGCGTGGACCTTTTGCCTGGCTTGGGGCGAGGCGACTTACCGAAACTGCTCTTGACCTTGGCATACGTCTCCTCATCGAGCCAGTACCGTTTCCACTTGTGCAATTCGGGAGCAATGTCGGACGCCTGCTCGATTTCGGCGAGGTCTGCGCCGGCGCCGACGACGTAGTTGCCCGCCGGCTTCCAGTGCATGGCTACATCTTCGGGGTTAGTCCGCGCACGCGGGGACGTGCTGGAAAGAGGGATGGACACTCACGCCACTTGTCTTCGTCGTTGGCTTCGTTCGGCGGCGTGACGGCGCGCGAGACATCCCCAAGCGGGGACACCCACCGCTCGTCGCCGCGCCGATGCGGCTCGGCCGCGCTCTCGACCTCGCGCAACCATGCGGAGAGAAAGTTGGGGTCGAGCTCGCTGCCGTTGGACCGGGCGGTGGGGATGTTGAACGTGCTGTTGTTTGGGTTTGTGGGATTCGGGGTCTGGTTGAGCGGGAGAAAGGTGTCGAGCAGGGTTGCGCGCGGAAAGTCGGCGATCCAGTGCATGCCGTTGTCTACGGGCCTCGTTAGCGCTCCTCGAGGGCGTAGACGTGAACGGGGGCTGGCTGCTTACCCCAGTGCAGCTGATCCATGGGGCTATTCATGTTGCCAAGCGCATCCCAGATCAGGTTTTGCTGCAGATCGTCTCCGCGAGGTGTCGGAGGCGCCGGGTCTGCGTTCCGCCGAGGATATGCATTGATGTTTGCCTGGACCGGCAATGAGGCCTTCTCTGAAAGGGGCGGCGGCGGCGGCGGCGGAGGCTGCTCGATGAACGGCTGCTCGGTGCCTTCGCGGGAAAGGGGCGTCCGACTTTCGTCGATAGATTCGCGTTCATAGTATCGCTCGCTGGGACGGATGATGCCCTCGCTGAGACTCGGGAGCGTCGTGGCGCCATGACCGATACCTCGATGAACGGGCAATGCGATGCTCGTCAGTCGGGTCGGCGACGATACGTCTGTCCGGTGTGGGGAATCCCTTCGTGCGCGTTTCCGGGGATAGCCACCGTCGTCGTCGCGCGTCGCCGTTCGTTCGTACGACTCGGATCGCTGGTCGCTCAGACGTGGTGGGGAGAGGACGCGGTTGTAGGGATAGCCCGCGAGCGTTGGTTCGTGCACGGGTTTCGGCGCCGGATGGATACCGCCGTGCTGCGTGTCCGCCTGTGCCGTCGGCGTCTGGCCCACCACGGCGCCGTCCTTGGCGCGATCGTGGATCTTTTCGTGCCGCTTGAGGAGATCCGGCCGGGTGAACGCCTTGTCGCACACGCGGCAGACCCAGGGCCGTTCGCTCGCGTGCGTCTTGGTGTGCCGCACCAGGTTCTCGATCCGGCTGAACGTGGAGCCGCAGTGGCACGCGAACGTCGGGCCGTCCACTTGCGCCGGGGGGGTCGCCATGGTGGACGAGCGACGGGCGGGTGGATGGACGGGGTGGGGTGGTCTGGGGAAGGGGCAGCTGTCGATGGAAGGCCGCCATGGGATCCGCTTTGCCGGGCAGGGGGCCGCTCATGTCTCCACCTCCACCTTCACCTCGCTCGCGCAGGACGGAGGGAATGCCGCATGATCACGCAGCTCTCCCTGTCCGGCCGCCGATCGCCTGGTCAACGGCTGCATACCTGTCTCCCTCGCCTTCAGCTGCCCATGGCGTGATCGTATCTGCTCATGTCCTGTCCAGCAGGCAACCCTCCGCAATCTCCTGCGCTTGTCCTTTTAGATTGTATTTCATCAAAAGACTACTCTACAGCGATGGGCCACGTCGACCATGCGACCCGACGGAAGGCCATCATCCCTGACCCCGCCCCGGCATATCCCATCATCCGGTCTCCACTCTGTACGGTCTCCACTCTGTGATATCCATACACGCACCCACACACACCCGCGCGACAACGTTTCCGGAGCGACACACCAGCGCTTACTCCTCGGGAACCTCGATGGATCCATCGTCGATGCCCTCGATAACGTCGTGGGGGTGCTTGCCGTCGACGGTGCATCCGACGGACTGGGCCGTGCCGAGGACCTCCTTGACGGTGCCGGCGAGCGTCTTGGCGAGCGACTTGGAGGCGAGCTTTCGGGAGATCTAAACGGGGCGCAAACGAGGGTCAGACGACTCTTCCTCCCTGAAACCCGTTCCCTCTCCCCCCGCCCTCGCCGACTCACGTCCACAATCTCGTCAAACGCAACGTTTCCGCTGTGCTTGATGTTCTTCTCCTTCTTCCTGTCTCGAGGAGGCTCCTTCAAGGCCTTGATGACCATGGACGAGGCCGAGGGAACGACCGAGACGGCGGCTTGTCGGTTCTGAATCGTCAGCTGGACGGTGACTCGGAGACCCTTCCAGTCGCCGGTGGCCTTGGCGATGTCTTCTCCGACCTTCTTGGGGGACTATCCGGGGACGCGCAAAAAGGTTCCGTCAGACGCTTGCGTTCCCTCTTCGTTTGCACATCACCCGCCCACTCACGAGACCCAAGGGACCGATCTTGGGAGCCAAAGCGGCCGAAGAACCGACCTCACCACCAACGGCACGGAGGTAGATGATCTAGGAGCGCCCGTAAGTCTTTGCCTTGTTCCTTCCTCTCTGTCCTGTTTTCCAACACACCTTGACTTCGGTGGGGTCGATCTTGGGAGCCATTTCTGCAGACGAGGGGTGGTGAATTTAGCGACCAGATCTCTGACCGTTGCGTTCCAGTGGCAGCACTCACTTGTCGTTACCTAACTTGGAACTCGTCGGGGAACAACCGCTGCGTGCGATCGACGCTGATGGCGACGATGAACGGGTCATTGTCACCGTCGCCGTCGGCATTCGCTCACCATTCGGCGGATCGGGGCCGGAGCTGGCCGGGAAGGATGCGCTTCGCTGAGGACGCGCTTGGAAAAGTGTAGCGCAAGACGCGTTGGAGATCGAATCTGAGCAGCGGCATACTTTTGTCGTTGCGATTTGCCACCCACAGGGTCACTTTCCGTTCGGGGCGACGGTCCATCCCGAAAGACCATGGCGGAAGCCCTGCAAACGAGCGCATAGTGGCGCCACCTCGCACTCGCACCCTTCGACCAGCTACTTTGCATGTCTTGTTATTATAACTGGCTACGTATTCATACAACATTCAAACGCAGCGCGCGCGTGCGCCGCTACGCCTCCATGTCCACATCGCTCTGTCGCCGCGTGCGCGAGCCATCGTCATTCTCCCCGTCCCGCGTATACTCGTACTCTTCGTCCTCTTCTTGAATCGCCTCTTCGTCGGAATCGCCTCCGTATTCTTCGCCGTGTGCGAGCGCGAGCGATGACATGGGCTAGACGGCCATTAGCTTGCACGGTTCGTTTTTTCTTTTGTGAGCCGGGCGTTACTCACCAGCATCGACTCGCCCGTGTATGTGAATCCGCGAAAGTTTTCCTGTATGCTGCTCGTTAACGGACTGCCCCCGACGGGTGCGATAGGCGGCCGCGTCGGCTTGATCGCCATGGATCCGGCACCGGACGCCGTCTTGCTGCCTCCGCCGCTCGCAGTGGATATTCCGCCCCCGGGGCCATTGTAGGAGTGGCCCGAGCTCGATGTCGCGCCGCCGCCGCCGCCGGCGGCATCGTTGCCGGCGCCCCATTCAAACGGAATATCGCGCAAGTCGGACGACGTGAAGAGCGGGTCAAAGTTGGCGACGCTCTCGTCCGACTCGACGACGGGCTTGAACGGCGGCGTGATTTGCTTGTTGGCGAGCAGGTGCCAGTCGATCGACTTGAAAAAGGGGTGTTCCTTGAGCTCGGCCGCATCGCGTTCGGCGCCGAGACGGTGTTTCGGGTTGCGGTTCAGGAGCTGCAAGGCGGGGATGTTGTCAGCAAACGGTGTATAGGCGAGAACGGCTCGTCGAGCGCACGTACCCCCTTGACAAACTGCTTGCCATCCTCGCCAATCACGCCGCGCGGGAACCGAATCTTGCCGAAACAGATATTCTTGTACATTTGCTGTACGTCCTCGGAGTAGAACGGACTCCATCCGCAGCACATTTCAAACAGCAGCACGCCGAGCGACCAGAAATCGACGAGCTTGGAGTAGCCATGGTCGTCGAGCAGGACTTCCGGCGCAAGGTATTCGGTCGTGCCGCAAAAAGTGTTGGTCAGTTGGCCGGCGCCGAGGTCGGGTTTCGAGAGGCCAAAGTCACAGAGGGCGACGTGGCCCGTGGCGTCGAGAAGAATGTTTTCGGGTTTCAGGTCACTGGATAGGAGGGGGGAGAAGGTCAGCCGGGGGCGAAAACACGGCGCGGGGCGTGGAAAGGCAAGGGCGCGTACCGGTAGACAATGTCAAATCTGTGCAGATGCTCGAGCGCGAGCACGAGTTCGGCCACGTAGAACCGGGCCCGGGTCTCGGAGAAGCGGCCTTCCTTTTGCAAATGCCAAAACAGCTCGCCGCCGCTCTTGTAGTCTGTGATGAAGAAGAGGTATTCCTCGGTCTGGAAGCTAAACTTGAGCCCGACGAGGAACGGACAGTCGAGCGAGCGCTGGAGGATCTTGCGTTCGCCGATCGTGTGCGCGATTTCCTTTTTGGCGACAATGTCCTTTTTGGAGAGCATCTTCATGGCGTAGATGCGCTTCGTGTCGCGTTTCCGGACTTGGAAGACTTTGCCAAACGTGCCCTTGCCGATGAGCTTCATGATTTCAAAGTCCTTGGGCGTCAGCGCTCGGCGGGTCTGCCGCAGGGGAGGGGTCAGCAGAGATTGAAGTTGGACGTGGGGAACGCACCTTGAGCGCATCATAGCTAATCTGCAGCCAAATCTCGCCCGTCACCTTGTCGTCACCCTCGCGCGGCGCAAGCGGGAACCAATTATCGATCGTGCATCCGTCGGTGAGGACGGGTTTGATTTCCTTGATCCCGAGGAAGCCTTCGCCCGCCTTGGCGCGGTCGTAGACGGAGACGTAGATGATCGAGTCGGGGGATGTGACGTCGCTGCGGGTGGGGGGAGGAGGGTCAGCAGAGGGATTGTCATGGGGGAGGCGTCAAGGGGGGGGGGGGGGACTGACAAGGATACTTCGTCCTTCCATACCGGATCCGACGGCGCCGCACTACCGAGCCCGGACTCGTCGACTTTGGGCGTCGACGCGCCGCTGCCAGGTCTAGCGGCGGCGGCGGCGTTGACGTTCTTGGCGCTCTTTGTGCGTCGAGCGGCGTCGGCGAACGCGCGACTGATGGAGCCGATCCCGAGTGAGGGCCCGTACGAATTGGTGCGTGGCAGCGCGGGCTGTTTCGTGCCCTCGGCCGGCCGGGCGGCGGACGGCTTGACGGGCGGACGGGAGACGAATTCGTTTTGCTCGAATTGAATGACGACGTACGGTTCCGGTTTCGCGCCCGGGTCGGCGGTGGTCGTAGGCGGAATGGCGAGTCCTCTGCCGGCGAGGATCTTGATCTTGAGCGTTCCGCGCGGCGCACGTTCGGGGCTGTGTTGCTGCTGGGATTCGTCGCTGGTCGAGGTCGAGGTCGAGGTCGAGGTCGAGGCGGTGGCGCCGCTCGTGGTGCCCGCGGGGGAACTCGTACCGCCGGCCGTGAGCGCGCGACGCATCTTGGGCGGCTCACGCAGGCCGAAACCCATGCCGGACGTTCCGCCGAGCGAGTCCCCGATGGTGACGCCCGTGGTCGGGCGCGACGCAGCGAGCGTCGCGGGCGGTGTCATGGGCGGCGGCGCGGCACCGACGTTGCCGAATTCGCCAATCGTGGGCGTCTTCAGGCCCGAGGGAAACGCCGCCGGCCCGAGTTTGGGGGAAGCCCGGTGGTGGTGGTGGTGGTCGGAGGAGGACATGACGGCCGCGGCGGGACCGGTGTGGGGTGCGCGCGCGGGCGGATCGGGCGCCTGCTGGTCGAACGGATTGGCGACGGGTGCGCGCGGGGTCGCCTGGTCGGGCGGTCCGGGGAGTGGGGCGGTGGTGGCCGAGGGCGTGGAAGGCCAGAATTGCTGGTGCGAGTCGTGTCAGGGGGGTACGCGGGAGGATGACGGACGGAGGACGTACCTTGAGCATGACGGCGGTGGATACTGGGGCCGAATGTCCGCGCGGTGGAGCGAATGAGTCAGTCCACTGCTATCACTTTCGAGCGCCGGCACGTCGGAAGCAACTGACTCGCGGTCACCTGATGCGCAGCGGGCCGGGGAGCGCGAGAGGGCGGGATGCTACGGCGATGGGGCCAGGGGGCGAGGGGGCGACGGGGATGGGTGGGGAGGGACGGGATGCTATGGGACCGCCCATTCGACCGCTCTACCTAGCATGCACGCCTCGCCATCGCGGACGACGAGGATGTCACCATTGACGTCATGGGAAAATACACGTCATTATCGCCGATACACTTGCCCTGGGGGTCCCAAGCTCCCGAGATCCTGGATACGCTGTGGTCTCTTCGTCATAACCTTCACGCCCGCATTCGAACAAGTCTGGGTTGGAGCAGAGTCGCGATACGCCCAACGGGTAGTCATCCGTTGGCCAACAGCTGCCCTTTTCACCCGTTTCGCGTCCGTTCGTGGGGATGTACAAGGTGGTCGAACGCGAACATTCGCGAATATCTTACAGAGTTTTCCCTCGCTCTGTATATGCGCTGCGCCGAGGTGGCCCGGGTAACACGCGTGGAGGCTCATCAGAGCACATGTCTTTGTCTAGTGACTGCACATCGCCTTAGGCTGGACGACGTCGATGGCACACCGCGCGCGGAGGATAATTCTCGAATAATCTCGGTCGTATCATTCTCTATGATGAACGATCAACACAGGTGCTCTGCGCTCAGTTCGAGGTCCCTCTAGCCGGATCATCCCCCGCTCCACCCCCGCCCACACGGAAACGATGCATGTGCCACGCGCTTGCCTCCACCTCGCTCGGTGCTTATTCATTATTCATGGATTCGTCATCCGAGCGATGATCCAGATCCTGGCAGCAGTATATATAGCGGCTCATCCACCCCGGATGGACTCATTCCGTCCGCCCCGCCACCACCGATCTACACATCATGTCGTCCCCCATCCCCTCCACCATGCGCGCACTCGTCCAGCACGAATCGGTAAGCCCCGTCCCCCCATTCCCTGCTGCCTCAGAGTCCCTGACCGCACGGCATCAATAGGAAAAACGAGCCGAGGTCAAGGACCATCCGGTGCCGAAGCTCGACAAGAACGAGATCCTCGTCAAGGTCGCCTACGTCTCCCAGAACCCGACCGACTGGAAACACTCGGCGTTCCTCAGTCCGCCCGGAGTCGTGATCGGATGTGATTATTCCGGCGTCGTCGTCCAGCTCGGAGACGGGCTCGCGAACGGAGAGTGGAAGGTCGGGGATCATGTCGCCGGTATGGTCCACGGCGGCAAGTTTACCGACAAGGGATCGTTTGCCGGTACGTTCTCGCTCGTTTCTGTTCGACGTCACGTTTGAGAGGCTGACGGGGTCGTTGTAGAATACTTGAGGGTTCAGAGTGACCTCGCGTGGAAGGTCCCGACCGAGGGACCCGTGACGCTGCACGAAGCGCCCACGTACGGCGTCGGATTCGTCACGGCCGCCCAAGTGCTCTACACGCGTCTCGGCTTGCCGTACCCGCCCGCAAAGGCCGATGGCCAGGACTGGGTCTTGATATACGGAGGATCGACCAGCGTCGGCTTGTTTGCGCTCCAGATCGCCAAGAAGGCCGGGTACAAGGTCGTGACGACGTCCAGTCCGAGGAACTTTGACCTCGTCAAGGAATTCGGCGCGGATGAGGTTGTGGATTACCATGATGAGCACAAGGCCGTCCAGGCGATTCGGGACGTGACGGGCGGAAAGCTCGCCAAGTGTCTCGATACCATCTCCGAGGGCGGCTCGTTCAAGATTTGCTTGGAGTCGTTCGGGACCGAGGGCAAGCGCAAGTACAACATGTTGTTGCCGATCAGCGACGAGGGCAAGAAGATGGCCGAGGACAAGGGGATCGAGACCGAGACAACGTTGGCGTATACGTTGATGGGTAACGTGAGTCCCCGCCGCGGGAAACTCCTTGAGCGCGCCCGTGCTGATGATCTCTTTCGCAGGCATTCGAGTTCATGCCAGGGCAGACCGTCCCCGCCGTTCCCTCAGACCGAGAGTTCTACGTCAAGCTCTGCAAGGACACGCCCCGCTTTGTCGGCGAGTACGGCATTCGACCGAACCCGATCACCGATCGAGAGGGCGGTCTGGACGGCATCTTGGACGGATTCGAGTTGATGAAGAGCGGGAAAGTGTCCGCGTCCAAGTTGGTGTACAAGATTGCCAGCGTCTAGATCGCGAATCGGTGTGCAGCCGAGTGCGGTCAAGAAAAAACACATTGTGGCTTAAAAAAGTAGAAAAGAAAGAATGCCATAATGGATTGACAAGCTTACGGAAGCTACGCGCCGCAGAAGAGCCGTGGCGATGCGGAGGTAAATTCTGCTTTTTGAATAGTTGAGTGCCAGTCTAGGTCGCCCCGGGAAAGGAGAAGCTATAAGACGCGCTCGTGGTCGATTCCAGGCACAGCAGCGGAACAGGGATCGGCCTGTGTTGTTGAGACCCAAGAGGTAGAAGCCGAACCCCTTACGCGGATTGGCGTCATCCCGCACCGAGCGTCAGTCGCATCGGTCAGTCCCGTGGCGAATTTTCAGAGTTTACCTCGGTGCGATTCGTACATGGGCTCTCGGTACTGCTGCAGCCCTATACAGCATTGCCCAGCCCGAGTCGAGCGTAGTAATACAGGGACGGGGCAAGCTCATTCTGCTCGACGTATTCGCCAAAGTCGCCAGTTCGTCTCTTAGCGACCGACTCGAGCCTAGAACGGATCGAAGCCGAGGCTGATACTGCCCATCAGACTTGTAAGAGATGCGCAAGGACAGCTTGTCCTCCGAGGTCAGAGAGGCAGTTCGAATGAAGACGCTGGTCACCTATGCCTCTAGCAGGATGGGAAGACTCTTCTGGCGACCAGCAAGCGGGTTGTCGAAACTGACGTGAAAGGATTGACGATCATTAGCTTTCGCCCGGAAGGATGGTGGTCAGTGCCAAGTTGCCACCAGACGGGATTCCGTTGCTGTCCTGCGAGCAATGTTTTGGCATTATGATTTGTCTCCAACTGTCATGAAGGACAACTCGAGCGCAACCGTGGAAGCGCCGCAACACCTCCCTTTCTCACGTTTGCAACAAGATATCACCTTTGTTGTGAACTGCAGGATGTGTGGAAGCAGTCCTGGAAGGATGGAGACGGATGAGTACTAAGATGGATGGCTATCGCAGCCTATCAGTTGCACTACTCTGCGTCCTACTACCATAGTTCGTATGATGTAGGAGCAAGCCCATTATGGCCTTGTTCATATCACCAACGCCTTTACTGCATTGTGGCGTTGACGGTGGAGGTGACATGGTTTGAAAAAGACAGTATCGTTTCCCCTTGAAGGGGGAGTCATTGCCTGAACCAGGCTCGGGGACTCCTTGCCAGGCGGAGTAGGACATCATGACAAGGGTGCAATGAAAAGAGTTGCCCCCAATTCCCAGTCGGCGCATTCAAGGTCCAGGGCGCAATAGGTATTCTGGTCCTCGTGATGGTCAGGAACGTACCTATATGAAGACTCCCTGGATCTACAAAGGGCGCTGTTGCTATCGTCGCATCGCTGCTTGTCCAGAAAGACGATGTGTGAGCCTGAACCCGTCAAAACTCGAAAAAGATATCACTTGCACCGTTTGCTTGCTCGTACAGCTCCCGATCGCGCTGTCGGAGACCGGCAGGCCTCTGGACGATAGGCCTGACATCGCAGTCAACAACGTCAACACGACAATGCTAAAGCCATGCAGCTGATGACCGATATCGAGCGACCGTATACAAGCAATGTATGCGACAACATGGATCTCATTGCGTCCGTAATTATACAACCTTCGCTATACATTCGTATATTGCCAAATTCGAGCATGACAGTCACCACTGCCGCTTGCAAACAGATTTCCGCTCTTGGCCAGGTCGATAGAGATGACTGATGGCGAGATGTCAGAGAGGGGTGAAAAAACTCCAGTAAAAAGCGACTTGCCTGAATTCTTATGCCCCTGCAGTAAGAACTGCGCCTGACCGTCTGGCTGCCAAAACTGTATACTACGGTCCTTGGACCCAGACACGATCCATGCGCCGTCGGGCGTAGTGCCGACCGAGAGTACATAGTCCTACGAAACGTGAGCGAGAACCAAGACGCGACAACGCGAAACCCACCTTGTGGCCGACCAGTGTCTGTTGCAGCACACCCAATCCCGTCGGTGACGGGTGCCCCGGCTGTGCGCGCTCCGCCGCCAGCTTGGTCTGCCTGAGATCCCACACTTTCAAGCTCTTGTCGAGCGACCCAGAGACGAGCGAGTCGCCAGCGGGCGAGAACGCCACACTGTAAACAGAGTCCTTGTGTCCGCGCAGGCGTTCGACCTGTTGACCCGTTCTCGTGTCCCATACGCGTACGATGGTATCGAGACTTCCTGCCGCAACGAGTTTTGAATCGGGCGACACTGCAAAGCGGTCGAGATCAGGAGGGCGCCAGTCTTTAGGCGCTATCACTCACGGGCTACCGAGGTGATCCCGGCATCAATCGGTCCTGCTTCCCCGAGTACGACATCCTCAATCTTCAGATCAAACACGCAGTGTCCGCTGTTAATGTCCCAGATGCGCGCGCTCTTGTCACCCGAGCCGGAAACCAGGAATTGTCCGTCGCGCGAAAAGTCGAGCGAGTAAATTTCCTGATTATGACCCGTCAAGAGGTGCTTGATGCGTTTCTTTGCAATGTCCCAGATCTACAGGGGATTAGCGATAACGTCATTTGTAGGAGACTTTGGACTTGCTCTGATTTGACGATCTTCCGCCCCGGTTGCGAGGAATTTGCCGTCTGGACTGAAACATATGCTGCGGATGTACAGATCGCCCGCTTGCGACGCAGCCTCGTCGACAAGGATGCTGCAAAAGATGTGAGCGAAAAGCTTTGATGCATCCCAAACGACATACTGTGTCTTTTGACCCGTCTTGGTGTCGTAGATCTGAGCGGTTCGGTTGCAACCCGTTGCGAGCAGCTGTCCGTCGTTGGAGAATCGAACGCAACACACCACACTACAGGCCCGTCAGCATCAATCAGGAACAAGAGGCGCTACGGACTGACCTCTCGTGCACCAGCGTGTGCACCAGGGATACATCCAGGTTCTTCTTGTTGCGCGGATTCCACACCGCGAACCATTCAGCACCCTCCTTTTTGAATTCCCGCGGAACGTTGTCGGGATCGAGGTCGGAGAGGACCGTCGCAGGAGATTTCATGGGCGGAGCGGTGCGTTCTCGTTCAGGGATGGGTGTCACGCGCGGGTAGCCTGATAGGGGTTTCAGATGAGACGACGCCGCGGAAAGGAAAAGAGACGTACCATTCTTCCCTGGCTTGTCGTCTACTTCCATCTTTGCGTATCCCCGGTGTTCCCTCTCCCGTCTGTCCATTTCTCTCTCGCGTTCTCGTTCTCGTTCGCGTTCGCGTTCCCGCTCCCTTTCCCTCTCCCTTTCAACCTCCTTTTCACGTTCTCGCACTTCTCGCTCACTCTGCGTTGCCGCACCTGGAGGCGCAGGCAGCGAACTCGGCACGCCGCCGATTCCGCCGCCAATAATTCCAGGTGCTGTTGCGTGCGGCAGAGCGGGACCGTTTGATGTCGGTCGGATGTTGCGTGCAATGTCGAGTTCTCGTCGCAGGCGAATGCACTCCCCCTCGAATCTGGAAAGGGATTTAGTGGGAGTCGATCGAGTCAGAATGTGAGGGACATACTCGTTGCGCGTCTTGGCGTGTTGCGATTCCAGCTCGTAAAGACTCTGTCTGATCAACGCGATTTCCTGAATTTGCGCTTGAACTGTCCGCCCTTCAGTACCGCCCAAAACTCCAGCAATCACTCGCCCACTCACTCTGCTTTTCAAACTCATCCCGTTGTCCCTTGACAACCACACACTCTGCCTGCAACGCTTCATACTCTCCCCTGACGAGCTCGAGGTATTCATTCAACCGATCGTGTCCTACGCCGGCAAGCATGTGTCCCGGAACGGAAGATGGGCCTGGAATGTTGTGATGGACGACGTGATGATGATGTCCTGCCCCGATTCCTGGGATTCCTGGCGCTTGTCCCGGTCCCTGCGCCGCCGACGGGCCAGACATGGTGGACGTTGCTGTTGGTCCTGAAGGGTCCGCGTTACGAGCGTGAGGAGTCGAGGCGAGAGGGTATGGCTGTTTGCCTGGTAGCGGCGGGACGGGCACGGATGACTGGGAAATGGGAATGATGGGCGGATTAGAAGAAGGAGCGATCGCTGCAGGAGGGATTCTATGATGCTGCAGGGGAGTCAGGCGCGCTCTCGAGAGGAATGGGCAGTGATACGCACATTATAGATTCCGGACATGCTATGACCCAGACACGACACGACTCCACGACGCGGGAATCGAGGTGATCTCGAATCGAATCCGGTACCGTGCTGGTATGCAATCCCACTCGACGCGCCCCGTGATCGCCAGCCAGCCAGCCAGCCAACTCGGTCGCACAGCAGAAAGGGAACGAAACGGAAAACAGCGAAACGGCACCGGGCTGCGGGCTAGCGCGCAGACAGTACAGCGGGCAGCAGGGTGTAGTGGGTGACAAATAATGACAGGGCGGGCTGGAAGGGGAGGTGTGTCGCTGTTTACTATACGCTCTACGTGTCTACCTGTCCCCTCTGCGTTCTGTTGCCTTGAATCCTCACGGGTCTCCCTCAACGATGTCCAACGATACGACAAGTCGCCTTGTCCATCAACCAACAATGCCCGAAAAGAGAACAAGCCTGAAGCGAAGAAACCATCACCTGCCGCGACTGTACATGCTAGCAGCTGTACTGTACTGCCTGTAGGCGCGGTGCCTATTCTTGGGGGGGACGCACCGGGCGTGTACGTCACAAGGCCACGTTGTACGAATGGCAATCATCGAATATTTATCGCGGTCAGGCGCAACTAGGCATGTTGACGATTCTGCGAATGAGTGCATGCGGTCGAGCTCACTCGAGGGAGGAGTCACGGCGAAATGAATGATGACAATGGCGTTGCATATTTGCACATATCGATCATTACGGCTCCGGAATCCGTAGATTCGCATCTGCTGATCCCCGCTGATCCTGCTGATCCCTCCGCACACTCATCCGCGTTCCTGCATGACACATCCCGAAAGGATAGCATTGCGTGGCAGCGGGGAAGAAGGAGACTTTTCATCTGGATAGCCATGTTCACTTGTTGCCTACCTTGTATCCATGTCCTAACAATCGCCAACCATGCGTCCCCTCACCTACACCTCATACTCGCCGCCGCATACCGCCGTCATGTCAGAGAGCGGCAATCACGTCGCCGACAAGAAGGGTGATTTCGCGGTGTGGATGACGATTGACGGAAGACTATGTCGTGCGTACCGGGGCGTCGTGCAGGGCGCCGGGGAAAAGACGAATGTGAGGTGCTTGATGGGGATCGAGGTTGGCAAGGTAAGTTGAAAGCGAACGTGCATGCTGGCAGCAAATGACGTTCCGTGTAGAACTTTCAGATCCATGTGGACACGACCGGTTACCATTGCCGACGATACGAAGAGATTCTCGCGCGACACCTTGCAACGTCGAAGCCGCCCAGGCCGCCGCTCGACACGTCGACGTTGGAAGACCTGGAAATTCGATTGGCCATTGATGGAAGGTGGATTGCTACGCATGTGATTGGAGCGCAGGCGCGGGATCGGGTAACGTCATTCAAGGGTGCGGCCATCAGTGATACCACCGTCAAGGTCTTCAAATTTATCGATCCGAGAGCCGTACGTGGGTGGGTCGCGATTGCAATGAAATCCTGACGTCCTCCCGCAGACGCAGATCCGGAGACCACCCATGGGACGTAATCCTCCGGCGACACCTCCGTCAAAACCTTCCGAGATCGGTACCATCAAGATTTCGATCCATAGAGTGCGCAAATGCGAACCGACGTCGCCCTGGATCCCGGGCAAGTTGAACGCGATCAAGCCGGCCAGCGAGGAAGCAAGACAGCACGGAGCCATCACGACGTATGTTGGAATCCGACCAGTTGCGGAGTGTACTCACCTTGATACAGGTATGAACAGCCGCAAAGACTCCGTGGGCCCGAAAAATACTTCATCGTCCGCCGTGTGCCAAACGACAAGACGACCCCGCTCTGTTCGTTTGAGATTGCGTATCATACGCTGGACGAGCTCCGCGCCTTGGGTATTGATATGCCGACGACGCCAAGGAGACCGCAAACGGAGACGAGAGGAACATTTGCGTACGAGATTCAGCCTTTGCCCGGGCCGTCGTTTGGTACGTCGATCGTGTCCGGTCCAGGGCAGGGAACTGATTATTGGCCGTGGACAGTCATACCAGGCGTCGCGATTGTCGATCCGATCGTAGCACGTCCGCTGGACGGAATTCCCATGGGATCCATGCCCGGGGGCCTTCTCACGCCTCGATCTAGCTATTAGACGACGATAGCATGCACTTCCCTCGACCAGCACGTCCGAGACGTCGGCTGATCCATTCCGGGCGAACGGCGCTAAACGCACTCGGCATTTTTCTTGCTGAATCATCTCGACTTTTGACAAAAACGCCTCCTATCGCGTCATCCTGCATCCCGACAATATGCCGGTCAACAGACATCTTTCTCGCGACACCCTCACCGAGCTCTTCACCATGACCTCTCCGATATAAGTCACAACTCTGTAGCGATTCTCCTCCTGGAAAGTTCTAGAAACTGTAGCTCTACACTATAATCGCCATAGTATCTGGCGAGACGCCAACCTTGTATCCTCTTAACATTTAGTCTAGCACCGCACTCGATAGTCGCAGACAGATAGAACCGTGCACAGATTTGCCATTTGATTGTCCATGCGCTCATTCATGCTACAACTTGTTCTCTTGCTCTTGCATGGGCTCTTCTTCGCCTTTAGTAAGGGGAGCCACCGTTGACGTGACTGTGAGGCGATATCAGCTCCGATCCAGACATGATCTTAGCAATACTTACATCATCTGAGCAGTCACGTAGGTTGAGTCGTAGCTTGCCAAGAAGACGACACAGGTCGCGCATTCGACTGGCTGTCCAGGTCGACCGATGGAGGCTGCAAATCATCAGCACGAATGGCAATATCGGATCGAGCGCACTTACTGGTGACACCGAACGACTCGAGACTCTCCTTACCCATAGTAGCAAGGACCAGGGGAGTCAAGATGGGTCCAGGGCAGATGGCGTTGACCCGGATCCCACGCTCCTTGACGATCTGGTTGCTCAGAGCTCTTGTGAAAGCCACTATCGCGCCTTTCGTTGAGGTGTAGTCCACGAGCTTGGGGTGACCTACGAACGGATTGATACTGGCGTTGTTGATGATACTGGATCCCCAAGGCATGAGCGGGATGAGAGCCTTGGTGAGGTAGAAGATGGCGTGAATGTTGGTCTTGAAAACGTATTCCCACTGCTCATCGGACAGGTCAAGGATGGATTCAACCTCGTTCTGAGTACCGGCGTTGTTGAACAAAATATCAACCTTGCCGTTGAACACTTCCTTGGCCTTTTCGGCGAGGGCTTGACATTCTTCCTTGTTGGAAAGGTCGGCCGCGACCGTGTGGACTTGAGTCGAGGGGCTGTTCTCCTTGAGGTACGCAACGAGATTGTCCATGTCCTTCTGTTCTTCCTTGACATAGTGCAATAGCAGTGAGGCGCCTTCGTATGCGCTGAAAAAGGGGTTAAGGATGACTCCAATGGCCTCGATACCTCGCGAGACTCACAAAAGGATCGCTGTAGCCCTGCCTATCCCGCTATCTGACCCGGTTATGACTGCATTCTTCCCCTTCAGTTTCCCAGACCCCTTGTACTTCTCGCCATTCAGCAAGACGTCGTCGAGCGGAGCGTCCAACATCGTGTGCTGCTTTCCCGGAATATTCTCCTGCATCTGACCGGCCATCTTCTTGTCGGTCGAGCCCTGCCATCCGGGCTTGTACTGTTCGGGAACGTTGGAGGGGATAGATACTTCGGCCATGTTGATTGCGTATGTGTGTGTTGCGCAAGAGACGGCGACGGGCACAGACGATTGAGGCCATTTCTTAAGTAGACCTCGAATGAAAATGATTCGTCATCGCTTGAAAGGAAGCGAGCGACCGAGTTGACGTCATCACGAGTCGCTTCACACTCGCGCCGTGTTCCAGAGGAAGACTCTCTGGGAATCATCATGGGTTCCTCGTCAGCGGGCAACTCGCGACAAATCCGGTGGACGGCTCCGTGGCGGCATGTGCCTCGGGAACGGTATGGGTCTCGCGTTTGCGCTTGGCCAATCGACAGGATTGGAAGCCGTGAGCCAGCAATTGAGCCAGCTCGTGAGACAACCCGGACAAGCCCGCCGCGCATTCCAGACTCAGCGACCATCTTTGCTGTTCCTCTTTGGTCACGTACTGCAAGATTCCCATAAGAGTCTCTACGTTTCGACATCGATTCTACTCTCTATGACCCGTTGTCCGCCCCAAATGCATATCCGATATCCATGACGGAAACTGGTGAGCTAGATGAATCAGAGAAGGGTGCAAGTCTGGCCTGGTGACGGGTATCGACAGCGGTACCAGCCTTTTCTCGAAGGCTCAACAACGCAAGAACCGTCTCGCGCCGGGTTATGCGACTGAGTGCATGGCGGAAGAGCAGGGCCAGCTGAAAGTATCCGTGCTCAGCCTTTGCTGAGCTAGAAAAGGCTGGGACCGCTGTCGACACCCATCAATAGACCAGACTTTCACCCTTCTTTCAGTCATCTAGCTCACTAGTCTCCGTTATGGATATACCTGGTAGAATTCCGTCCTTCCTGTACGAGAGTACGTAGCTGGAGCTGAGGCTCAGTGGTGATTCGTGACAAAGAGGCAGTTCTCCGTCATCGCTCGACCCATCATCAGTGAGGCATTCTCCATTATCCGCCACCAATAAGCTAGTGCGACGTCACGAGACTTTCCTGCTTCATGCTTCCCCCCACTGTACGTTCGATATCATTTAAAACTCTACGGTGTCATCTCCGCTTCAGATCGGCCTTTAGCTTCCCGTGCATGGGCTCCGCCTTGAGGTGCGCAAAATCAGCCGTACTCCTGCTGCCTCCTCGATTCGTAGATGCCATCTCTGACAATCGGCATGCACCCTCTAAGGCCGAATTCAAGTTTGCTGCTTGTCTCTAGTAAGGCCGTACGATCATCGTCTGCTCTGCGAGGTATCTGCAAGCGCCTCTACCAGATAGGCGAGAGCGTATGAGCTGGCAGAAAACGGAGTCAGTCTCCGCTTTGTGTCTTGATTGGGCCTCTTGACGATCTTGCCAACCCTTACTCTCGGTACATGTCGCTTGGACCATCGAGGAGGCGGTGCTTACGGAGGAGGGGGGATGAACTAGGAATCAAAAGGTTGGTTGGGTTAAAGGCACTCGCATGTACTCGTTGTTCAGACTTGCTGAACAAAACCGAAAGAGATTGTCAGTCATCTACGCCATCGTTCCTGTAGATACCAGCACAGGAGGCACTTCGAGCAATCTAGTCTACCATCCATTCTTGTGATGAGAGTGTGCTTCTACATTGGAAAAGTCCGGTAGTGGCGACTTGGTTCTTGTACGCACCAAAGTTTTGAGCACTCCCTTCTTCGAACGCGTCTCACCATGTACGTACCTCTGTATCCATGTTTTTAGAGGATGACTGATGCTCTTGAACTTTCAACTTCGGTAAAGCAAGCAGCAGACACACAGACGGCCGAGGGTTGGCATCGGCTAGCTTCGCATTGAGAATAGAAATGCGATAAGCTCTCGCGTCGTTAGCCAGTATGTAGCTAGCTATTCTTTACAAGATGATGCCATCCCGTCCAGCCCATGTTCACTCCGAGAATAGTCATCTTAACGACAGGACGATGTGAGGATACCCTAGGAGCTATGCGGAAAGAATGACAGAGAGCTCGTGTCTTCAGCCCAAACAACCTTGTGGTGTCCTGGTACATTTTGAACTCACATTTATTGCTCTCAAGATATTTTCGACCTTGATGTGCCATAGTGGGTGCTCGACCACGTGAAGGGTGGACGAACTCCTCGCGAGACCCGGCGCACTTGTTATATCAGTACCGGGAACAGTACTGGAAATGCGACAGTCTTGAACGAGGAAGCAGCTACTACTACGCGGAAAATTCAAAGAAAATAGCCTTTGTGCAGTTTGCAGAGGACAACACGTCTCGATTGTGACACGATTCTGGCTATCCGGCCCGACTCGATGCGTCATGGATGTTCGCGCTTAATATGCTATCAACGCCTTACACGATAACAACCATGCTAATTCTTCTACTCATTTCGCCTTCTCAGCTTTCACGACGACTAGTCTAAGCTCTCCGCTTCACCGGTCTTTCACGAAGCTTGGCATCACTGCGGCAAGAGAAGTCAGCTAACGAAGACATCTCAGTCGCGAAACTCACGCAAAGCTTTTCGCCTTTCGCTTCTTCGAATCCTGCTTCATAGTTGACCGCTGTTCTTTCCGTCGGCCATATGCTTCCGGATCCATAACAGCCTATAAGCATCACGAGCAGAGTCAGTGCCAAAACAGCGGCTTGAAAACTGGCTGAGACGCACCATCCTGTGCTGCTCTGCCTTCCGGCTGCCTCGCTTCTCGACGGATCTCTTGCGCAACTGCTCCCATACGACGGAGAAAGCGGTCGTGCCGACCTTGTTCTGGACAAGGTCTCGAACCTCAATGGACAGCTCGTACAATTGTTCTATAGGTATGGTATCATCAACAGAATGAAATAGCGATTGACGTTCAAGCTTACCGAGTTGCTGATCACCCTGCGTAATCCTTACATCTCCTTCATCGTCAACGATCCTGTAGATGGGACTAAGGACATGTCGCAGATATCGCTCGAGTCGCTCGACCGGTAGATAATTGATCATGAGAGCAAAGAACTGGAATACACCTGCCAAAGGAGGAGTCCACGCAATCTGTGAAAGCGCTGGTTAGCACACCAAGAGATTCTGCAAGCGGAAAGACCTACAATGGACCGGACTTGCTCGTGCGCAGCCGGACGGTTCAGAATCAAATGACGAGCCACAAAGGACATCCGCGACATCAGCCAAGGCAGAGTACTTTTGCTTTTGTTCTCGTCGCCCTCGACTCCCCGTTGCTCGTTGCCTTCATCAGCGCCGTCTTCGGCATCAGGTGTCGCCTGGAACATGTATGTCAGCGCATGCCAGACTTCGACACCAAAGTACACTTACGGCCCAAGTCTTGCCGATGAAGAATAACAGCTTGACCACCTGAGTACACAACTTCTCGTTGGCAATCGTCCTCGATCCGTCTTTGCCTCGATGTCCGGTCAATATCAAGCAGCATTTTCGAGCGACGTCGCCGAGCTGTTCGGCGTCCAGAACAGTAGAGCTTTTCGCAAGGCCGAGACCGATGCACTTGGCCGCTGCGAGTCGGACCCAATCGTGAGGGAAAAGCAAAAGGGCGATGACGTCGTCCCAGGTGATCTGATCTAGGTCACCCCCATCCAGGCAACGGGCCAGAGTGGTAAGTGCCTGATATGGCAGACTGTGATCCAGATCGACTTCAGGCTCGAAAGCGGATGCCTGTTCCTCTGCTGCGATTTCCTCGGCTTGGCGAAGATCATGGGCGGCACCAACGATGATATCATTCATCGATTGGCGGATGGGGCTTATGACTGACGATCTTTGTTCGGTCGAAACGGCTTGCAAGGTCAGGCCGCTGACTATCGCCGCGGAACGAGCAAGCGCAGGGTCGTCCGGCCTTCTGACGACCCACTTGCCGAGTGTTGAGACCAGATCTTGTAGCTTGTCGCTATCATAGCGGGAGATCAGAATTTGTAGCAAAGTTCCTGCCTTGATACGACATTTCTCGGACTCGTCATTGGCGTTGACTATGACGAGAGCGAGGAAGAACATGTCGTTGTATTCGGCGACGAGGTCCTCAGAGAACTTCTTGAAGACATGCTCCAAAAGTTCCATAACCGACAGACGCCCGCTTTCGTACACGTATGACAAGTTCTGCGCCAAAAAGGTCATTTGCGCCTTCAGTCGACCTTTGCCTTGTGGGTAATCCAGCATGAAAGCCAAAAGAGCGGATCGACATGTCTCTTGAACTTGTTTCGATTGGCTCGTGACCATGATGGACGACACGCGCTCCATCAAGTCGTAGATCTCAGCGACGATAAATCTTCGAGAAATGATGGCTCGCAGCAGGTCGAATGCAATGCCTTGCGTATCGTGTTCTTCCAGATCGGGCGTAATAACTTCAAGTACGTATTTGAGCTGCGACTCCTTGACCTCGGCAGTCTTGACGTGTCGGATGATGTTTGTCAGACTTTTCACAGCGACCTGATTGATCTCCACTGAGATGGTACCGCCGTGTTGCTTTATCACTTTGATGATCTGCTCGAGGACCACTGGCATGGCATTGTTGACTGCAGGCACCGGCGTTTTACAGATGGCTGTCATCGCTCGGAGGCCCCAAGAGAGAACATGATCGTTCTTTGCGTACAGCGTGTTGCCGATGACTTTGACAAGAGGAGACAGCCTGCTGAGGATGGTGGGGTCGGCAAAGTCGAACTTTTGAGCCGTAAATGCTTTGACGAAGAGTTCCAGACCGAATGCGATAAACTTGTACGAATTCGTTTCATAAAAGTCGCCACTTGATTCGGCTTTTCTCTTCATCTGGACCTTGAAGGTACCAGCAGCTTCCGGTCCCATTTCTCTGAAAGGTTTGGCTTCCTTATCCTTCTGCAAGAAAGTCGAGCTCGAGTTGATCAAGGTATGGCATAATCGAAGGATTTCGATGGCCCCCATCTGTTTGTTGGATTTGAGACCGATAGCGATGCTCTTGAGGGCGTCATCGACCTGTTGCATTGGCTTTGCCGCTTGGGTCTCGTGCAAGATGCCTCGAAGAGGCATAAGAACTTGACTGATTTTCGTAGGTGAAATCAAGCTGGATATCAATTCAAAGCTGTGGTATGCCGCTTTCGCTGCTCCGTTCACTTCGGGCATCTTTGTCTTGAAGCCTTCAGCGTCGACATCCCTTCCCGATTGACCCCAAATGACCTCGGCCGACACAGTTACAACGTCAACAACGGCACTATCCAGGTTGGTGAAACGATCCGCAGCGTTGCCGGTCACGTCAACCAGAATCGCGTGAACGACGAATGCCAAAACATGTAGCTGAGGCCCGCGTTGCAGTGCTCCGCGGAGCTCCTTGAAGATTGATCCTAGCCATTCGGGGCCGAGGAGGATGGCAATGCTGGACAGCGTTTTCTTGACGAGCTTCCGAACGTTGTAGTCCTTGCTTCGCAAAATTTGGCTGAGCACGGTAATTGTTCTGGTCACTTCTGCATTTCGGACTTCTTCGGGCAATGCGCGAGCTACTTTGACAACACCCACGGCAACTGGGATGCGGATGGAATCTTCCGTTTCATCTTTCTGTTCGACGAATTTATTGAGCGCAGGCAGAAGTCGTCCTGTAACGTAATCGGCAATCCTCTTAGCTTCCTTGCGGCGGAACTCTTGTTGCTCGGTCTCTTCAGCCTCTTTTCGCTCATCGGCGTCTCTCTCCTCCGGCACAGCAGCTTGGTCTTCCTCGTCCGCTTCATCAACGACGTCGTCGTCCATCGCGAAGTGGAAGTTGTCGAGAATAGCAGAGATTGCTCGCACGAAATGTTTCTGATTGCCACCCTTCACTGTCGCCAATCGCAAATAGGTTAAAACGAGACTTTGGTAGCGAGACCAGCCAAGGCCAGTTGATAGACTGCCGAGGGTCCTGACTGCTTCGTTGATCAGATTGTCGTCCGTCTTGTCCGTGGCTCCGGATATAATGTGGCCGACAATTGGCACGAAAATACCATTGATTGAGGCTTCCCGAATGGCAGATCCCGTACAGCATTCAATCAGCCTACGCAGTGCTCGGGCTCTTCGGTGGATCTGGAGGTGGTAAATGTTGTTGAATACGTTGGATTCCTCATCCTCGGCCATCAACGTTTGCATCTCGGCAAATACCTCGATGTGCGGGCACTGGGAGACTGCGTATGCAAGAACACCAAGGGCTTCTGCTCGGACCAGTTCGTTCTTGTTATTCAAGACATTTCGCAACCCAGGATAAAGCAGATTGAGCAAGACATTGTCTTTTTCTTCATTAGTTCCGCCACGAGAGACGAAGTCGATGAACAACTTGAGGCATGTCGAGGCGTTTGACCGGATTGTCAGCTCTTCGGCGTCCTGGATGTAAAATAGGAAGTTGTGAAGAAGCGGAATCCAGTCCGCTAAGCTATAACGCGCATGTGCATCGTTGATCTGGGCGTAGCCCGTCAGACGGCGATCAAAGTCGGGTTCATCCATGCGCTTTACGGAAAAGGCATTAATCTCGCCGATGACTTCGAGGACCGGTGACAGGGCGGGATTAGCCAGAACGAATGTCTGGAAAGCCTTCACAAGCGAGTCTCTTGCGGCGCGGGTATAGAGCGACCGGAAGAGAGAGGCCAAGCTATTGTAAATCCCACGGTGGAATGTAGATTCAACGTCCGTGAAATCGGTCACAGACGGCAGCAGCGCCTGTAGGGTGGTCAGAATATCCGCCTTGACTCTTTCCGGGACCTGCTTTCCGGGCCTTCGTAGAAGAGGGAGGAGCATCTCGACGATCTGTCGGGCCTGGTCACTCGTATCGACGTAATGCGCGATTTGCGATAGGATCGATATTTGCCGTTTGATGATCTCGTCCTTGCCAGAGTTGTTCTTTGAAGCAGCGGACGCCATGTATGTCACCAAACCATCCAGCAAAGCCCCAACGTGAGGCAGAATGACCTTTTGCACGATGGGACTGTCTGGGCCATCTTCCCTCGCATAAGCCAAAAGGCGATCCGCGAGGTCCAAAATATGCGTAACGACGCTGGGTTTCACCTTTGGCTGCGCGAGACAGTCGAACATTTGCGGCAAGACCGTCGAATCATACTGAACCAGAAACAACGTCATTTCCGGGCGTGTGCTCCATGTCCCAAAAATTTCCATCAATGCAGAAGGGCTCTGGGTGTTTTCTTGCGGAAGAGTCGGCAATCGGGGTGAGATGATTGAGGCAAAAATGGCTGGCATGTAGAATTCGAATTCAAAGTCGACGGGCGCTTTGAAGAAGTCGGCAAGGCGTCGCACTCCTAGAGTACGTATACTCCGGACGGAACCTGAGTGGGTCTCGTGCGTATCTTCCGCTTCCCCGTCAGCGATGACCTCGTGATGCGTCTCCTTATCTATCGAGCGTTGAGCAGCAGCAGCCAGTCGAATAGTGGTCGACAAAAGCGCTGGCCAAAGGGGCACGATTTGTTTGGAGAGGTGCTTGAGAACGTCAGCCAGCATTGAGAGGAAACCGGACTGCGCTCGACGGGGAATCTGGTCGACCATGTCGAGAATATCATTGCTGATAATGAATTTTGTGGAAGATTCTGGCTCTTGAAGAAGCGGGTGGAATGGCTGAAGCATGAGATGAACAAGTGTACCGAGGTCCTCCGCAGTGCACCCGGCCAAAGCGGCCAAGATTGCGTGTTTGCGTGCTGCCGGGCCTTGATTCGAACTGTTCCTACCACGTCGCGCAATCATGATGCCGTACAGAATACGAAGCAAGACCGGCATCAACTCCTTTCGATGACTCGGCTCGATGAGTTCGCTGTTGACGCCTAGCGGAAAGCTGGAGAGCGTATCCCGGAACTTGCTATCGACCAGAAGTGCTTGTAAGCGCTCTTCGTACGGAAGTATACCAGGCTGCCGATATGTCGCAACACATGTCAGAGCGAGAGACTGTAATTTACTCTCGCCTTTGGCCAGAATGTCGAGGTGGGCATCGAGAGCTTCCTGACTCTGATACAGAGCCTTTGGATTTGTGAAAAGCCCAAAGAGTTCCAGGTAGTTGGCGAGCTTGGCTTGAGCGACTCGGAGACTGAGTTTGACCTGATCTGACTCTGGGTCAAAGTTGACGATAGCGAGATACAGGGGCACTACTTGGCGACCGTGTTTCTCCACGAGACTCGGCACCTTCTCAAGCAGTTTGATGATCTGGGTCTCATAGTTCAGCGCATCAAAGTGCTCCTCGAAGATTTGTTGCTGAGGCGAAAACAAAGATTAGCGCGTATCAGACTCAAGTAGGGGCCAACTGACCTCCAGCTCCTCGGAGTCACCACTCCTGATGTCTTCCGTCGTCATAGCAACGTTCAAAAGCCGGTCCAGCTTGGCAGCGTTCGGACAATGCAGAGACTTGTCAACGTTCTCCTCATTGGGATCATCGTTAATCCGAGAAGCCTCCATGTCTTCGAGCCAGGCAGGCTTCGCCACCGTGACAAGGAGACCTGCATCGTTTCTGCTACATTTTTCTAGCTCTGCAAAGGTAAGAGACCAGAATGGCTCGGCATATTTCTGGGCGAATGCGGCAAGCACGTCGATGGTATCAGGGTAGAGGGGCCTGAAGTTGACCTTGAGCTGACCTGGAGGTAAAGACGCGGTCAGCCGGATGTTCTTTATATTGAAAGGTACATACTGAGCAGATAACCCATCATATTATTCAGTAGCGGGAGTTCGTCCGCTCCAGCAAGATCTAATCCTCTGAGAGCGATCTCGATCTTGCGAATTTTGGTAGTCTTTTCTCTCACGTTTTGCAAAGTCATGCCCGCTTCTTCCACGTGCAGACAGAGCTCGTACAGGTCGAGCTCGGCAGCCGAGACGTTGGCGCCTTCAGCCTCTGGTATGGTGTATGTTTTGGCTTGTGACAGTATCTCGAGAGCGCTGGTTCGAATGAGTGAATCTTGTGACATCAATAGGCTTGACAGGGTATTTTGCAGCTTGTGAGTGACCTCGATACTGTGAGAGGGTAGATCAGTCTTAGACACTTTGCCTTTACGACCCGTGACATACCTCTTGCTATCAACCCAGTGCGCTCTGGTTGCCGCTAGACCCTGCAAGACCTGACGGTGCCAGCCCCAAACAGAGAGCAACTCTTGCGCCCCTTCGACGACCTCTTTGACGACCGCATCGGCTCCCTCAACTCCCGCCGAAGCCATCTCGCCAAGGCAGGCAAGTCCTGACCCAAGTACATGGCCGATATTGAAAGGGCCAACCGCAAACGCTTCCCGTGCCTCTGCTTCGCTCATAGAGATCGCCCATTTGCGAAGCCTAACCAGGAAGTCCCGCATGGGGATAAGGAATGTCTTCTCAGCAGAAGCGGCAAGCGTCGAACAGAGTTTGAATGCCCGGGCAATGCATTTCAGTGTCTCGGGTTGATCGACTGGCGTGGATGACAGACTCCATTGCTCGAAGAGCTCAGCGACGGATCGACTGAGCAATTCCTTCCATCGGCCTCCTTGAACATTGGCCAGACCAGCGTCCAAGAATCCACCCTTTGCGAGCACGGCCAACAGACTGATTGTCTCGAGCCGATGATCCTTGAGACTTGTGACCGATGTCCGCGCGACGTGATGCAGGACAAACTGCTCGACGCCCTTCCACTTGATGCGAACCAGGGCAGACGTCCATGCAAACTTTTCGTCCAGCGGCAAGGATTCCCACACTCCGTCGATGAGCTTGACACCGGGGCTCAACCAGTCTCCGAGCTTGCCGCCGACAAGGCATGCCGTTAGAGCACGAAGATATTCTATGCGCCACGTTCGATCACTCGACTCGATTACCGGAAGCCACGCGACGAGCGCGTGCATGTATTGCTGGAGGGCCGAAGGCTGACCGGACCCGGCAGCGGCTGGCGGAACTCGCATGCCTTTACGGACTCCAACGAGAGTGCTGGCCAGTCGCAGAACGGCGGTGCTCTGCGCGAGAGTCAGCGTCGATGCGGAGGCTTGCTCCGTGATGGACATTTTCAACGCGGTGATGACGATGTTGTGTATGGGCGCCATGGCCGTAGCTGACGTGTAGTGAACAAGTGATGTCGTCATTAAGACCATGCATGACAGCAATGGCGAAGCTGGACCGATGTCGGATGCGGAAAGAAGATGCTGCAGCATCAAACTGTACAGTTGCGTCGCACGAGAGTGCAACAGATGCGTTGCACCCTTCATGCTCTCGCTCAGTGTGCTTGCGATGCCCCGTACTCCAATGTCCGCCATATTATCGACCATGATATGGATTAAATCCCGCGCAACATCCCCTCTTGCTCGACGAAGAATGACAGCCCAAGCTTGAGCGACGCAGGATCGGACGTGCGGCTTGACCGAAGCGGAAATGTAGGGCGTACACCGGCCCCAAAGGTCTTGAAGAATCTGTTTTGATTGAGGTGTCTTTTGCTGGACAAGTGCGGGCGCCATGGTCTTGAAGATCGCCGAAAGGGTGGAATATGTCTTTTCAATCAACACAGCCTGGAGTCCGCTCAGCCCGCCGATCCGCAGCAAGTCCTCTGCTCCCTCCACCAAACAGCCCACACCTTCTCCCGACACCGTCTCGAACCATTTCGAGTACAGAATGAGCACACCGTCGAGTCCCGATGCTTCCGTAGTTGCTGCTGGAGTGATGGCTTGGAAGAATGCGTGAAAGAGCTGTTGAGTAGGCTGAAGGTTATGCAGTGTCAATGGCAGCGTCCGTGTCAGCGGAATAAGCTGTTTGGTGAGTGCAGTGTAGGGTATGACGAGATGCAGGAGCGATAGGTCTTCGAGGGCGGTAGTCAACGGCGTGACCTGTAACAAGATTAGCACGAAGCAAGCAGGGCTCTCAGAGATACGTACCGACTGCGCCAGCTCATCCTCGACATTGGTATTGGCGCTCTCGATCTCATCCCAGCTCGAGCCCTTGGTCTTTGCGGTATCGACCTTGATATGCGTGAGTTGCTTTGTGTAGGATTCGTACTGCGGCGAGGGGTCAGGAAACGTCTCGCATCTATTTGAACATGCGTACCCTATACCGCTTGCGCGGTGGTTCTTCCTCTGCCATCCTGTGGGTTGTGTAGAAGGAAACGAGGCAACGGAGCATCGGCCACTCGTTCATTGCTCTTCAGTCTCCAAAAATCAGAGGCCTCTCGGATGCAGATCACACCTGAAACCGATCATCGGCCGCCGAAATATGGAATATTTGCAAGCATGAAAGGTGAATTTTCGCCCATTTCTGACTGGTATGGTGGCTTCATCTGCCTACAGCTCTACCTACCGAATCTTCTGGGTTCGTCCCGCTACGCTGATTATGCTCATGAGATGTGTCAACGGCAAGTGGAATGATAGCTGACGCGAGAAAGTTTGCAGTAGAAGCTGCGTAACAGGGGTCCCATCAAAATGATGAAACGGTATGAACTTGACATTATGAGGCAATGGCAACCGGTGAAGCAGTAACCTCGATGTGGGCTGCTCGAAAGCAGCCTTTCCAGCAGAGACTCAGTTCCTGCTCGTAGTTCATCATGAAAACGAATCCCGTTTTCTCTGCGCCCAGTACAATTACTCCTGCTTTGCCTGTGCCGGCGATGAGACCATCAAACTCTCTCCTCGCTTCTTTCCTGCCCAGTCCTGGTTGGCCTGCGATGACACAATCAGCGCAATCCGCTCGCACAAGACGAGACAGACTCACATCGTTCAAGTAGCACGCCGCACCAATGAGAGCCGGGACAACGGCTCCGAAAACGACGACTTGACGCGAGGTCTTCGAGGTGAATCGGAACGTCTTATAGACGTTTTCTCGCTGCAGGGGAAATGGAAGTTATTAGTATGGTGTCGGAACAATGTGAGGCTGGGGACGTACCATAGCGTTCCATCGCTCGATTGCGGGGTCGATCTAGAAAATGTAACGTGTCAGCGGGAACCGATATTGTCGACTGCGTTGGCGAGCGATGTAGGTTTGGCTTCATAGCTTTCCTGCATCCTTCTCAGCTCGGGCCCCCTATCCCTCCAAGATTCTGATCGTCCAGAGCGCTTCCCAAGCTTCCATATGTCCGAACCCGCCTTGTAACGGAGGTCCTCTTTGTTTTCTAATCCTCGCGCATCGGACCACGCTTTCAACATCCCTCACTATACCCTCCGCTTCTTCCGTACCGCCACAGACGGGGTGACCCGTATCCTCTCTTCCGATCGTGCCGTCCCCAATCATTACCGAACGCTAATCGTCAGATGCAAGTCGTACCTTTACTGGTTCTGTAGCAAACGCAACCTCGATCAGCAATCGCTCGCCAAACCCCTCCTCCTTGCTTTGCTTCGGTACTTACGGAATCCGCCGTGTCCACCTGCCATTGTCGATGTTATGTGTAAATGATGCCCCATGTCCAGTCTGTCTGACCGCGACACCATATTGACCTGTATGATAGATACCTCGCGGGACGAATGAGCGGGAGGAGAAGCAGAAGCGGCCAGCAGAAACACGGCGGCCGCGATTACCTAAGCGCGGTCAATGGGCATCCGTTTGTCGACTTGAACTTTGGGTAGGTGATGGTCCGGGATGTCTGTCATCCTCATGAGAGCCATCGACAACACCCATGATGAGCCGACCAGACTATGCCCAGGGAAGGTATCACGGCGCGTCCGAAGCGCGGAATCACGATTACGACGACCGCCGGCAGGGTTCGGCATGGAGAGGAAACCGAGAGCGATCGCAGAGTCCCGTTCGGAGGGATCGTCGCGATCAGAAGGATGTAGCGTCAGAGGTCGATCCGTACGATGAAGGTGTCACCCGACAAACATCATCAACTCAGCCATCGAGCTCGACTTATCAGCCATATTCGGCGCCGGCAAACGAACGATGGGAAAAGGGAAGGAACGTTCAAGAACTGCAAAATCCCTACGGATACGCCCAAGCCTATGCCTACCCTCAGCCATATGCAAATGCTCCGGCACATACGGAAGCTCAGTATCAACGTCAACCATATGGCGGAGAAAACGCTATCGGATTGCCGTATGATTCTGCCACCGCCCTGGCTTACCAAGATCCACGGTACGAAGGCTATAGCGAACAAAGTTACGCCACGGGTCGCAGCCATGACAGTCGACAAAATCCCCAAAGCCGAGATGTTATCTTCCTTGGCCTCGAGCCAACGTATACTGAGGAAGCGGTATGTACATTTGACCTATCTTTTGTCCCTTCTGCGCTGAGAACTGCATCAGATGCTCGATTTTCTTCGGACAAAGTGCGATGCTCATGTGGACAAGGCGACCATCGTTCGAGACCGTTCGACGGGCGACTCGCGCGGATTTGGGTTCGCTTCCTTTTCCAGTCAAACCGCCGCAGACCGGTTCATTCAGGCTCAGTGAGTTCGATGACATCCAAGATATCCGGTTCTCATCGTTTCTCAGTTATCCGAACATCCTTATGCCGTCAATGTATCCAAACAACCCGCGGATGAGCATAAAGATCGACTATGCCGGAACATCTCCAGGCAACTTCGGCCCGCCTGTGGGTCAACAAGAGAGATCGGGTTGGCATGGAGCTCGACCAACTCCTTTCGGTGCCAACGACGGCATGCGGGATATCGGTATGTATACAGTCTGACTAGGCTATTCTTGCTGACTGCTTCACAGCTCCTGCAAGTAATGCGAATCGTGTATTGCTCATGCGTGGCCTTGCGCCGGATTCCACGCAAGAGGAAATCAGGGATCGATTCGGCGCTGAGATCGTCCGTCTCGCCTCGATCACGTCACCGACGACGCCGATCACAGATGGACGCGCCGCCATTCAGCGTGTTATCCTCATTCGCAACAAGTTCAATAAGAATTGCCTCGGATTCGGTTTCATTCAGTTGGCCAGCACGCATCTCGCAACGGCTCTGCTTGGACACCTTATCAGTCGAACTGCTCAGCCAGTCGGCTTTGTCATCAACTCGAGACCCGTGGCATGCTCGTTTGCGAACCCCAACGCTTTTGCCGAGGTCGGTCCCAATGGGACCACCGAGCCATGGTGCATTCCTGTGCACAACCGGGATCGCCAACTTCCCGGCGGCATTGGCGGGACCGCCGCTGCAGAAGAAGCCGACACAGTATCGTGGCTCAAGTATTGGGATGATACCTGCGGGGCTTCCGAGCTGCCTGTGGCTCTGGACACTCAGTCTCCCCTACCGCTCGATCCCTCATTGCAAGCGTTCCTAGATGGCTTGGCTGCAGCAGTCGGTGAATGCAATACAGACAAGGAGGTTCCGGCCTCCAATCCCGGAAGCGGCTCGGCGACCCCACTCACCTTGAGCGAGGGAATCAAGATGGTCCCGCTTAAGATCGGTAAGAAGAAGGAGCAGGATGCTATGGTATCATTGGCAGTTGGCGGAGTGGAGAAAGCTCCAAGCAGTAAGTTGAGTGCCTCGGCTTCTGACCTCAAGTACTTGAACGCTTCGACTACAGCTGCAAACGTATTCGGACAAGCAGAAGACGATGAGCCAGCCGCACTGCCATCCAAGAGTGAGTGTGCTTCTATTTTGCGAGGTCAGCTTCACTGAGTTCCAATAGCGTATCCTGGACGAGGAAAGCAGGGTGCAGCGATTGGCAGCTTCAACAAGAAGGTAAAGAGTTACTCTCATGTCAGCTCAGGTCCGAGACAGGCGGAGCGACGTGATAGGGAATTTATCGCACGTACTAACTGTTCCGCTCACCGCTTCGCGATACCTCGGTCCAGGCCGCAAGCTTCATCTCAAAATGGAACAACAAGCAGGAAGAACTTAAAGCAGCACCCCTCGCAAATGGACCTCCGGCCGGCGTGTCCGCGGCGAATGCAACACTTTCGCACAAGCCAGTGGAATCAAGAGTACATTCTTCAACGGTCTATCTCTTCGCACCATGCTTGAAATGCTCATAGCTCGCCCTTTTTTTTCGCGAATCTTTGATGTCTAGGCTTTACCGGCGACTGCAACCGTTGCAGACTTCGACTACCGGGATCTCAAGAAGATGGCTTGCTTGCTGTGTCAGCGGCAATTCAAATCGATGGAAATTCTGGCCAGACACTGCAGCGAATCGGATTTACACAAGGCTCGCATCAGATTTTTCTTTCTAGACTAACGCATCCTTTGGGCCAAGGCCGTTGTGGTGACGTCCGCGGGATGCGTTATGGACACGAAAGCTAACCCAAACCTATCCTTGACTGCGCTGCTTATCCTGGATTCGACGGATTTCAGAAGAACCTCCTGGATGATGCGACTTGTCAAGCAGGTCGGAATCGCAAAACGGCTGCTGGGAAACACTCGCCCTCATCGGACGCTGCGACTGTGCCGGCTTACCGAGATCGAGCCGCGGAGAGGCGAAGCGTGTTCAATCAACCGGCGATGCCCCTTCCTGAAGGCCCTCGGACCAGCACCAAGCGCAAGTTTGCCGAGGCACCTGTTGCGGAGCCGAAACCGGAGCCGGCAATGGAACCTGCCAAGGATGAAACTAACAAAGGTAATCAGTTATTGAAGAAAATGGGCTGGGCCGCAGGAACGGGACTCGGTCTTGAGGGCGAGGGACGCGTGGCTCCCGTAGAGGCCTTGTTGTACGGGGAGCGGGTAGGTCTCGGTGCCGCCAAGGGCCGCGATCCGACCAAGTACCAAGGGCCGGAGGGTTACGCGGCGATGGTCAAGGATGGAGTGAGTCTTTGTAGGACGAACACTGTGCTGTTTCTGACATGTGTATTTCAGGCGCGCCAGAGGTATGAGCAGAGTTGATGGGCGTAGTCTAGCTGTTGTTCTATAGCATTATTGGGATCCATAAGCTTAGTTCCTTGTCTCCAAACATTTCGCTTAGGCATGTGTGCCGTGCATCGCATCGTGGGAATACTAGACGCAACCTTTCAGTATATCCAAAGCCCGGATGCCAAGCAAGACCGCGCGCCAAAGGCTGACTAGGTTGTTTACTTTGTCCGCGCGCGATCGCCCTCGGCCGTGTTTCATGCCTGGCAGAGTTGAAGCATCTTCTAACGGTTCACCGACGAACAGGTCGTGGGACTCATCGCTGACGTCGTCATGTACAACTCTCCCCAGCAGTATCGTCCGCCAGCGCTCCCAACTTATGCCCAACGACGAGCGGAAAAAGAGCGGCAATTGGCAATCGCTGCAGGACAGCTTGCCGCACACGGAGCGAATGAGAATGATGCAAGCGAGTCAAAGCAGATCACCAGCGATACAACGGGCGTGGCGTTCGTCGGCGATGCCGCATCACATAATGAGTACGTTCCAATCGCACGAGGGCAGGCAAGACGTCATACTGATACCCGCGTTTCTTGGCAAATAGAACTTTCTGCACTGTCTCCGATCAAATAGTAACACCGCTTGCGACATCGTTCTCTACCCTTCATGTTGCGCAGATGCCCGTTGACGTTAATGTCAGGCGGGCCACAGAATCTTTTGCGCATGCACATGTCTGTACGTTGCATTGTCTGTGAACAATCACGTTGAATGCTATTGACTACGCCGCGCATTTGATGTCGTCTGCGTGTAGACTCGGACTCCCCCTCGCTTTACCGACCACTACCTTCTCCGGCGCCGCCATCACCGTCCGCTATCGGCAGTTCACGCCCTTTGCCAAACCCACGCCTCCCGGACCATCCGCTTAGGGAAACGTATGCCTCACCAGTTGCTTATCCTCGGGATAGACAGCGAAGCCTACCGCAACCCACGCCAACGGCAATGAGAACTATGCCATCGATGCCCGCGCTTCGATACCAAACCACGATCACAAGATCGGTGATGTCACCGAATCCTTCACCTGACCTAAGGTACTCGTCTCATGGCGAAGGACAATCATTGGCTCGTCAGGCATCAACACCCAATCTGCAAAGCGGATCTTCAAGACATCTACCGAGACCTCCTCTCGTTTGCCAGCGTGACAACCTGGCAACTTCGTCAGCCAATGCCACCATATTGCCTCCGTTTCTCATCTCTTCGCCAACTTTTCCAGCACCGGGCTCAGCTTCACATTGTCTGGCCTTGGCCGCTGGAATGGATCGCTCAGACACTGTCAGCAGTATCAAGTCCCTTGATCGGTGCGAGACGAGTCGGCGCGCCCTCCCGCGGAAACCAGGGCCTGAATCACAGAGAGCAAGCAGACGACCACTGCCGACGCCGCAGGTATCAGCGGCAAAGTCAGCTTTGGCGCCTTCGCGGAGTTTGGACCGAGGAACGCAAGAGCATAGAGGAACATGGGGGATATCCAGCGCAGGTATATCTGCGCAATCGCACCTACAAGTCGCGAAAGAAGCCGATTCAGAACACGCGGAGGATGCCCAAGCGGAGGATATTGAGAATGGGCCTCGAATTGACGTGGAAGATACCACTGTTGCGACAACGCCCGCGGAATCGGATCCACCGACAATCGTGCTGTCTGATCCCCCTCAGATACCCCGGCTCGTCATGGTATTCGAATCATGCACGTCGCCATCAACCGAGTCAGTCACCCATTCTGAAACGCCAGTAGCGAGTCGAGAGCGCCAGAATCCTGCTATCGCTGTCGACGAGTCATCCGTGCCCAGCATCAGCATTTCACCGGACGTTCCATCCGCTCCTCGCACACCAATTCAAAGCATGCCGCACACAGATCCCTCGCATACTGGACCTGGCATCTCGTGTGCCGCTTGCAATCTCGTCATTCTCGGTAGCAGTATCAACGCTGCCGGCAAGCGTTGGCATCCTGACTGTCTTCGGTGCACCACATGCGGAGTCGGCTTGGAGCATGTTAGCCGCTATGATCACGATGGAATGCCGTATTGTCACATGGATTATCATGATGTAAGCCACTTCACGATGAACACGATTCTATACTGAATTGTTCCTCCGAGCAGCAATTTGCCCCCAAATGCCATCACTGCACAACGCCCATAATTGACGAAAGATACATAACGATCGACGATGCCAGCCTCGGTCAACGTTTTTACCACGAGTTACACTTTTTCTGTGGTGAATGCGGCATACCTTTCCTCGACCCGTCTTTATCCTCGGCTGCAGGAACGGAAGGCCGGTCAGACATGAACCGACAAGATACTGAAGACGACGACGAACAGACAGGAGCTTTCGTCATACACGGCAAACATGCCTTCTGCCCGGAATGCGATATCAAATTGCATGGCGTCAAGTGCAAAAGATGCAGGTTGCCAATTAGGGATAACGAAAAGGGTCTAACAGCGTTGAACGGCAACTGGCACAAAGCGTGCTTTAAATGTGCTGTTAGTCCAATCACATGAGGTCTGCAGAGGGAGAAGCTGAGATATCCAACTTACAGGCCTGCCATCAACCGATTCTGACGCAGCATTTCGTGCCCATCAAACGCAAACCTTATTGCCAAGAATGTTATACGTCGTCCCAATGTCTCTAGGTGTGCTTGGATCATGCCCCGGTAGGCGCTTGTCACATGGGTGAAACATAGCCAATCATTATACCTGCAACACTCGAGCATCCTCCCGGTCCATTTTGGTCAGGCATGTCAAACTTCGCTCCGCTGATCAAATTCGCGCGAAACGTTCATTAGGCTAGGTCAATTGTCGACTCTCTAATCGCATGCCTGATTCTTGTCTTCATGGTTGTCATCGCACTCCTGCGGACTTGCGTGTCTGTTGACATCCAGCCTCATATTGACGCCGCGGTTTAAGTGATCGATTTAGAGAGAGTTCGTTCGTTTTCCGAACCAGTCAATCAAGGTTGGATGTGATATTGGCGTTGACTTTGGATGCTTTCCGCGGCGATTTAGGTAATGTTCGAAATTTACATAATTAGTGTTCGAAATTGCAGCCTATTCATCTCAGATATCTGCATGCATGTTGAATGGATACTACCGAGAACAGAGCAGAGTGCCAAAGTAACTCGACGTGGAAAGCAGGAACCTAATCCTCATTATAAAGGCAAGGCATTGCCCTTAGAAGTCTTGAGGATTCAGTCAATAGCGAACGTTACAAAATCAGTCAATCCTAAAAGTTCTCGCTGAACGGAAGGTAAGCATGTACTGCCAAGTCCTGATTCTGGCTAGGCCGTCAGATCTGGATGGTGAGATATCGACGATCGAGCGCGAAAACACTCATATAGCGAAGAGAAAATACACCATTTGCTATTCTGCTCTGTCGGAAATGAACGACTTTGAACACCACGTCACTGTTGGAAGCCACGTCAATTCTTCGCGCTTCAACCGCGTTTCTGACGAACGGTCTATCGAGGTAACGTTTCACTATGCTCAATTTGTCTTGCAGCAAGATATATGAGCTCTTTATCTTTTACATTCCCACTTTGTACGACCACCTGAGACATTTCTGCTCTGACTCTATTAGGTCAGTCTGCGCCCTGCGGACAATTACAAGTGACATTGGATATTCATAAGACATTTCTGCTCTGATTCTATTAGGTTATGAGCCCAGTGGTGGCAAACACTCATCGCACCTAAGGAACAAGAGATCTCAAATATGAAAATACTCATGTCCCACTTCGCTTCCGAAATATCTTGTGGAAGAACCAGCGTTCGCATTCAACAATTAAAAGGGACACACAACTATACAACTTGGTCCCGCAATGTTGTAACCCACCTCGTGATAAGGATCACTTGAAATGGTAGCCACATCACCCGCTTGACGAGAGATCGCCTTTCGTCACGCCTGTCGATAATAGGAAATTACAAAACGCATGGTTAGAAATCTTCTTGACCCTCTCCAACGAAGTCCAAGGAGCACTGTCGCCGGCAGCAGCCAATGCCTTCAAGCCCGATCCTACCCTCCTGTGGTCTGAATTAAAAACTACGTACGGTGCCTCAACTTTTCAAGAGCTGGCGGGTCGAATGGAGACGAGTTGGGGATTGAAGATTAAAGACGACGACGATCCCATCAAGGGCCTATCAGTCTCAAACGCCACCTACGCCGAAGTCGTCGCCACAGAAAAAGTGGCTTTGGAGACCATGCTTTAACTATCGGCATGTTGCGGGCCTTACCTCCTTCTTACGATTCCCTTGTTCGAAGCCTATATCGACAGACAATTTGACACCGGAAATCACTTTTATTCACATGCAAACCGAGTACAATTGTCGAGTGAATGCAGGAGCAGCCTCCTCTGCTTTGGCGGTCAAGCATAACAAGGATGATATGCGAAACAAGAAATGGTGTGAATTCCACAGATACAACTTCAATCGCACCACCAACGAATGCAAGATTTTGGCATCCAAGCGCAAGAGCGTGAATCATCAAGATTCTTCTCGTACCGATGTCTCTCCAACCATCAACAGCGAAAATGAATTCGCACAGACATACGAGTACCCAGCAGCTGCAACAGCTCTTTTCGTTCGGTCCACCAGCCAGAATTCATTTTTATCGCTTCCGGTGCTACCGACCATATGGTCTGCTTAAAATCCCACCTCTACGATATCACGCCCTGATAGCGAGAAGTCGATGTCGGTGGGGGTAGATCTCTGTAGTCTACTCACCGAGGCATCTCAACGGAACACTCGATCTTCTCTACATTCTTTTGGTGCCCAATCTGGAATGCAACTTGCTATCTGTCCGCGAATTGATTCGAGTGATCTCGTCGTCAAGTTTGGTCAGAAAGATCGCGCCATCTCCAAGCAAGGCGAACATCGCAACTGGACCACACCGAGCCGCTTTATACTCTCTGCAGGTCAGCGAACCATTTTCTGAGGCTCCCATAGTTTCTAAGACTGATCTGCTTACCTAATGGTGCCGCATTGGGTCACCTCGATTTCCGTGAAGCCCTTAGAATGGGCGATGAAAGTCTTTTAGACGGTGACTGGAATAATGTTTCGAATCATGATCTAGCATATGCATTCTCCGAAAGCTGTGTTCTTGGAAAAGGAAGACGATTGAACACGTCGTGCTGTTCAAACATAACATCTTCAAGTCAGATGCATATCATGCATATGCCGGCCAAGTTTTGAACCACGCAGGAACAGTGAGACCACCTTGGACATACAATTTCAGCAAGTAATGCCGCAACTGCATAGCACGATGGATACCTTCAGTGACGTCCTCGATACCGGCATCTTATAGTCTGCTCTACGTACCATCAGAGATTGTAACCTTCGAACGCTCCAACAACAGTTGATGTCAGCCTATCCGAGGTCAGCAATATCCAAGCGAAGCAGGCGACGCATGAAGAGTTGATCGTCTTCACCTGGGTCTACTTGCTGAGGAAATGCAGCTGGTCACCAGCGATATATTCGAGACGCAACTATGACCCAAGATAGATGTAACGGCCGAGCAGCATGTCGAGGGCTCCGGATCGGCGATCAAACATGTAAAATTCCCCGACCAGGCAGCCAGGGCTACCCACGTATTCATCCGAGATCCCCGCCAACCATCAGGCCCCAGCTGCAGCGAAAACCCCAATATCCCCTTGCCCGAACCTCCCGTTCCCGGCTCGGCTTGTCCCGTGGCAGTCGATGTATTAGTCGATGTCTTCGTACTTGAAGCGGATCGCGCAACGGTGGACATGTTGTGGAAGGAGTGGATAAAGGGAACTTTTGGCCGAGTGCCAGTAACGGAGATAGTAGGAAAGGGTTAGAAAAAGTCGGAGGCGCGACGGAAGCTGTATGCAAGGAGGAAGGTGGTGATCGACGAAATAGAAAGACTGGCAGAGGCTCATCGGAGCCGGAATCAGTGGTCATCAAAGCTATGGACACGTACATCGGTCGCCAAAGGATGTCAGTGACTCAGCTGCAAGATCTCATCATGGGACGAACAGCAGAAGGGAAGACGATAGCATTCTGGATGGAAAATGATAGTCAGCATCTACGTGTACCCGTTGTCTTGTGTGTAGCCATCGCAAACCATTGATAAGATGTATGACATGGTGGATTACAAGAATACAAGTGTCTGTAGAGATGAGAAACGTAGCTCAGTATAACGGAGGAGGAAGTAAAGGGCACAAGTATGACTTACCAATCCCTATAGCCAGCGAGGCGCAGCCAAGTAAAACACGTCATCCGCTCATGAGCAGGCAGAGCATGTGATGAGGGTGGAAGCATGACATGAGAGCATTAGTGACCTGACCCGCGTATGAGGAAGCGATACTGACTGAGAGGAGCAAGAGCCTAACGCATACGAGACACTGTACGGTCATCGAGCTGCAGCATATCCTGTGCCCTATCCGTGAGGTGACGACGTACCGGTGTCGATTTGATCTGCTTGATGTTCAACGGCGTGAACGGGTCCGAGTGAAGGGAGGAGGGGGGTGGATGGGTGGGTGAACGCTGTATTGTTGGATCAGGCAGGGTAAAGAGACCACCGTTGCCAAGCATCTCACTAGCTTGAGCCCTGGGATTGCAGCGGGATTTGATGTGTGTAGATTCAACAGCCGTCAATAGCAAACAATACACACAAGGAGGATGACATCTATACTGTTACTGTTTGTCGCGAGCAGCTAGTCTTGATCTGTCAAAAACCAAGCGATGCCGTTGATAAGGGATACGCACATGTCGGTTTTGCATGCAGTCGACTTACTTTCCAATGTCGTCTTTTAAGCGAAGAGCCAAGAGTGGCTAGTCCTGAAGAGAACGTCTTGAGTCCAAAGGTAGTCTCGTAGCTGAAGGTAAATCAAAGGGTGAAATAAAAGATGAACTAACCAAATACAAGGAAAACGATAGCTTTATATATAAGGCCAGTCAATGCTACAAATACTAGTTGCTTTGCTTCGACAATACCTGCTTCGTGAAAGCAGAGAAATTTGAATCATGCTTCAAGATTGAGTGCTTCCCTGAAGCATGATTTCAGGTACTTGCGGGTTCTTGAAGCAAGTGAGGTTGGATGATGCTTCAGGTGTGAAGTAATATTCGGGTGTCACTACACACCACAATTGTTTTACTCTCGGTACACATCGACGATCAACTCGGTGCATCGTATTCGCGACTCGTATCGGGTAATTTCAAGAGAGGCCTTCATGGACAATTGAGTGCGCAGATAAGTGTCCAGTCAATCATTTTCATGGTTTCAGCGTGTGAATTGCGACCGCCAACAGAGCAAATCGTGTGTTGATCGGGAATTTTATGTCAAATCACTGTTGGAGAAGTTCAAAGTGACCAGTGGCAATTCTATGAAGACGCCACTATCGTCTGCATTCAACCCAATAGTCGCTTCGAAGAACGAAATAGAAGAGGCAAAGCACTTGAGATCACTCAAAAACGCCGCTTCACACGGCCAGACTCATTGTGCTGACATCTTGGCGCGATAGATCAGTCAATGGTTTTTACCACATTTCAACGCTGCCAAACATCTGCTACGCTATCTACAAGGGACAAACGAACCTGTGCTTGACGTTTGATGCTAATACTTGTCAAACGCTTCTCTTCGGATTCCCTGATGCGGATCGAGAGGGTGTCAAGATACTCGCAGATCCACATCTGAATACATCTTTAAATCTTTCGAAGGCTCGACACCTCGACGAGCTCGAAGTTAATCTACTGTGTCACGCTCTATTCCCGACGTTGAAGATCCTTCTACTGCCGATGCCGCAGACCAGCAACGTGACAACAAACATCTTCGATTCCCCTCAGGAGAACGCTACAACGGTTCACAATGACAACATAGATGGGATCGCGTTATCGCAAAATTATGTACATCATGAATGATTCAAATACATTTCTCTCCAACGTCATGGCGCAAGGAATCAAATCGACGACAATACTATCAGGTTGGAGCATGTGCCATCAGAAAAAAATCAGGAGAACCCTTCACGAAGCCATTACTAGCGGTTCTGGTCAGAAAACTACGAATTGAACTTGGCCTCACGCAAAGATTGAAATCTACATGACGCAACCCTTGGTATCCAATTGAGGGAAGTGTCGGAAATCAACGATTTCGAACACATTACTGTTGGAAGCCACGTCAGTCCTTCGCGCTTCAACAGCGTTTCTGTCGAACGGTCTATCGAGGAACGTTTCACTATGCCCACGTGGTCGTGCAGCAAGGTCTATGAGCTCTTTATCTTTTACATTCCCGCTTTGTACGAGCAACCTGATAGATGAGACATTTCTGCTTGGACTCTATTAAGCGAGTCTTTTGACAGTTTGAAGTGACTTCAGCTGCTCAATAAACATTTCTGCTTGGATCCCATCAGGCCTTGATCTAAAACAGTGGATTTCAATATCTGTATCGAAAAACGTTATCATGAGCCGTCCGCGCAGAACAATGTTCTTGATTCCTGTTGCAGTTTCTTGATTCCTGTTGCAGTCTCAGCTGCGCCCAGATTGATCAAAGTAAGGCAGCTGAAAAGCCTGGAAGACATCTGATCACTCGGGCTCGATTTGAAAATGACGTCTAAGAACAGCCTTGCCAACAAGACCGATGAGACGAGAGTGTTACAATACCGCACAATGAGATGTACAGCTGCCGCCGTTGACGAAGGATAGCGAACAAGTAGATCAGCATAATATGTCGGATGTTCACTTCGCAGCAAAATTAGATATCGAGCAGACCCCGAGCCAGCGACAGCGGTTCAGCTTTACAGTTTAACTCTCGCCGGCGCAGGCTCTCTTCACCGAATCGATCAGGCTTACGACTGCTTTGTAGCTGGCACAAATACCTGATTGACGCAGCCATATTGTAGCATCCACAGAGTTTGTAGATTGCACGTTCTATCGTCAGTTTGCGGTGGCGCCTCGACCACTGCCCTTCCAGATCAGCCATATGAAGAGAGTGTTCTCCCCTTGCCATAGCCATGATGGTTTATGATTCATTCTTTATTTCGCGTAAAAAATCTTCGGCTGCGTCGGGGGCAAGACTTTCTCGGGATTCACTGACCTCGTCTTTCAGTTGAGGTATTCCTAAGTCGCGACTTAAGTAATATATCCACATCGTCTTCTTTTCACTCTCTACCTCCAGTACAGTCGTAACGAGATAAGCCTTGAGGGAGCCCCCAACTTTGCAAAGTGGTATGACTAAGCAATGAACCCCTCTGAGGTCAGACCGATTTCATCGCGAAGACTTCTACAATGCAAGTGATTCGAGCTTCCTCATATTAACATTTGGAGCGGTGGCACACTGAGATCCCCCCAAGAGAGCCCTTGATCTCTTTGAGTGAGAATTGTGAATGCGAGACCTTCAAGAATCAAGTTTTGCATTGGCAAATCGAGCGAATTTGGCTAAGAAGATGAAAGTCAGCCAGCTGCAGGAAGCTAAAGAGCCCTATTGAGAAGTGGATGTCACCACAGAAGCTGCAAAAGCTGCAAGGTGCACAATAAGAGAATGGGCGTATGTAGACTAAGCTCGAAGTCTAGAGGGTGAATCTGGCATTCGATGACTCGTTTACCCTATGTCAGGCGAGGCTCGCTCGCGAGACTTGCGATGCGGGCGTTGCATGTAACGGATGCCACAGAGGCAGCTACTGCAGGGCGAGAGCTCACATTTTGTCTAGTAGCTGTACAGAGGATGCCGTTTACAAGACAAGCTGTTGGCTGAGCCCAGAAGCGATAGAAAATGAGCATTGGTTCAGCTGGAGTATGACTACATGTCGCGAAAAGTTAAAGATGAAGAAGGCAGAGAAAGCTAGATAGAAGGACTTTTTGCAAGCAGTCTATCTTTTCAGCTACTGTACAGCATTTGAGTGATCTCATTTCGCATTCTCAATTTTCCGTTTATTCCTACTCGTTGTTCATAGGGGGAAATATCGCAAGAACGGGATGGAGGGAAGGAGTGAAGGTAGGGGATTGACAGAAATCAACGACTGTGAACCCCACTTCACTGCTAAAGATCACGTCAATCTTTTGCGCTCCAATTGCGCTTTTGATAAACAGTCTATCCAGGTGACGTTTCACTATGCTCGACTGGTCTTGCAGTAAAATATATAAGCTCTTTATTCTTTGATCCCCACTTTGTACGAGCGCCTAATAGATCAGACATTTTTGCACTGATTCCATTAAATGAGTTCCTTGACAGCTACGAAGGGTTTCAAATATTCATTAGACATTTTTGCTCTGATTCTATTAGGCTTCTCTTCTCAAGGGATTGCTGGCCCTCAGCGGAAGCTAAGTAGTTGCGTGAGTCGTCTTACTTTTCTTCACTCCAAAACAGTGATCTGAATGCAAAAAGGGAACCGCGGACACGGAAGAATTCCAACAAAGGGATCAACCTATTAAAAGTCATGGCTTTGACCATTCTTCCTACCTTTGTGAAGACGAAATAGTCCCGGATATCCTTTATTGCATCAGTACCAGTCTTTGTTGTAAAATAATGCTTGTGTTCATACAGCTGTCTAGGAAGCAACGTTGACTCCAGGTGGTCTGTATCTTGCGATGCGGGTTTCATCTCTTCATCTGTCAACCATCCTTTCTTCACCAATTGTCCCTTTCATCGACAAATATTCTGCGTATATCATGTCGAACAGATGTATCCTATCATGCTTGAGTTGTAGAAGTTATGTCCGTGTGCCAGAAATGATACACATCGACTCCCAACCAAAACCTGATACTCAGCCCACAGAAGCTAAACTCGTAGTGTGAGTTCAAGTATTCAGATGCCAATCGGTATAGGAAGTGTATTGATATATATCTCCCTTCAGCAAGCGTCTCAAAGGGGACAAGAAAGCACAGGAAGAAACGCTGGATGTCGCTCGTCTTACCGGATCTTTCGCAAGTCGACCACATACCAAGATTTCATCGCGAACTCGTGGTGTGTCACTCCACGATTCGGTGCAAGGGCGTGAGAACGCGACGCGAAAAGTCAAACGATCGGAAGAGGAAGCTACGGGTGTAACTGAGGGTGGGAGTCAGCGACACAAAGAAGATGCAACACCGTATGAGGCAATGAAGTACAATCGAAAACCGCGACATTTTCCTGGAGCTACAACCATCGCGCCGTGAGTCTTCTGATTGCTTGGTCTCTACTTCATTGACATCCTGCATCTAGTCCTCTACGACTGAAATCGTTGGTGACATCAACTGGTTCCGATCCTGACGAGCGAGATAAGGTTAGCCGTTCCTTGCAGTATAATTACCAAGCTGGTCTGAACCTTGAAGTTGGGCAGATCGGACACTTGCCGTAGGCTACCTTGGTCTCGTTGCTTGCCGCTGTGCTAATCGACAGTATTGAACAGATTGACTGTAAAGGGAGGTCTCATAGAAGGAAGGTCGAATGAACGGGATGATTGCTTCCCTACCCGAATACGAAAGCGCGTACGTCGCGAAATGAGTGATCAGGGTCAGAGTGAGGATTTCGGGTCGAGCGATGCCGTCACCAATGATTCTGGAGCACGGTTGGATGCCCTGGCTACAACCCGACGTAGATACCGCGGTCTTGCCGCAAAGCCGGAAGAGTCTATCTTGTCGAAAGAGCAAGATCCATTAAAAAAGATAGATGATCCTGATGGCAACTCCGATATGGCCCACATCCTTGGGAGGAGATCGGCGTCACCGTATAAGCGGGATGATCAAGAGATTCATTCGTCCGATGGATCCAGTGGCAGGCGTGGAAGACCCGAAGTCATGTCTGTTAATGTCAGCGAGGCCGATGGTTCGAATCCCGATTCTGGAGCGCAGGCGCGGGAACTGTTCAGGTCAAGTCCTACAGATGTTTTGCCCAGGATACTCAAAAGAATGAAGCGGGGTAAACAGAGACTGGGTACAAGACGGAAGGCAGGTTCCGTCATCAGCTCCTACACTCAGGGTTACAGTGCGCAAAGATCTCTGCAGAAAGTACCCCTAGAGTCACTAGGCCTTAAAACTACAGACGCAGTCGCTGAGTCGGTCTACATCACCGAAGGTTCTGAACTACAGACCGTTCAGCTTTCAAAATCAGATGCTTCCCTAGGAACCGATCATCTCGCTCGCATTCAAATGATTCTACTGGCGAAAAAACTCGGCAACCATTTCGAAATATTGGCAGTAATTGGCCTATTGGTCTTTCGTCTACTACGGCTGGACGGCTCGGCCTTGTTTATGTCTGCCTCAATGAGAGAAAGGAAGTCTGAAGCTAGTCCAGCGATATACACTTCACCGGCTTTGCACTGGGCTATTGGCATTCTTGCCATCTTAGCACTTGCTGGGAAAATGATCTGGACAATGACGACAATGGGCGAGCTGATCACATCTCGCACTGCGGCGCCGCAAGACGGAATGACAGGCAAGGTGTCTCCACGCGACAGAGATCGATCTGCTGAGCCATCAGGAACCTTTGCTCCCGCTGATCAAGATTCGACATCGGACCTGAATGCGGAAGATCTATTACTCAAAGATGCCCAGCACCGAGTCCGGAATACTTTCTCCGAGTACACTTTACAAGTCGCGGCTATGCCCGTATTTCTCGAGCTTGTTCATACCCCATGGCAGGAGCCTGACTCGGCGACGATGAGACGCTTGCGCGAAGAAGCCAAGAAGCAATGGGGACGGAATTACAAGCATCACCTGCAGACAGTCATGAACACCATGCGCGACATCGCGGTTGGGCTTTTTGCTAATTATCTCAAGGCGGAAGAGAGAGGTGCATACTTGGCTGGAGAACTTTTGCGTATAGAGATGATGTCGGATCCCGATGCAATACGAATCTCTGTGTTTCTCGGTGAAAAATCAAACGAATCCGTCAACTCGCGTCTAGAGGCCGACTGGTATACAGGCTTGCGTACGGTGGAACAACTGCCAGGCAGATGGCCCGAAATGTTTCCCGACGAGAGTATGCCCCCGGTCGAAATCGTAGCTTGCAGACCACCCGCAGATTTCGAAGCCACTCAGTTCCGTTTCTTACGCGACTCTACACGGACTTCGCATCAGATGGATAGAACAACCCGGAAGCGATATACAAGCGTCAAGCAGCGATGGTTGACAGCCAAATCTTGGGGTATGCCACTGCTCGGCATAGCAAATATTGGCGGCAGGTCGGCGAGTGATTCACAAGGACGCATGCTGCTGGCACTTTTCAACCTTGTTCGTCCACCACGAATCACAGTCGATTACTTGCCTCACCGCTACCGACAAGCCGACATTCTTGGCTGGTCACAGTCAGAGGTCTCGAGTTGGCTATTGCGGGCATCTTGCTTCTCACATGTAGCGTGGGCATGCGCTACGTATACCAAAGAATATGTCTTAGACATATTGGATCTTGGTCCATGTGTACCAATGATTCGGGCCGTTTCGGAAGGCAACGATACGACTCTCGGAAGCGTTCATTTTGTGTTCGCTGAAACCCGTGTGACTATCTTGCGGATTTCCCTCGAAGGAATCAGCAAGTCGAAAGAATTATCAAAAGATACAGGCGCTGTAACTGACGCTGAACGCCTCGCTATCACGCTATGCCAGCAGGAGAAACGACTGTTACCCATGTTAACAAGCCCTCGTCTGTCCTGGCTGGTTTTGCACATCAGAGCGACCAAACAAAAATCGGAATTTCGCAATATTTTAGAAGGCTGCCTTTTTGCAGAAAACACTTCCAGGAGTAAGGCAGAGGATATTCTGACCTTGATGTCGAGAACTTGCACAACCAGCGACGACAACGTAGGCAGCACGCGTATATGGTCTGACGGGGAAATCAAAGAGCTTAGAGCGGTCGTCTGCTGTAACTTCAGATAGCCGCAAAATTTGTGATCAGGGGCGTCCCAGTCAAACGGTACTGATGCACCAATACTGTTTTGCCCTCCGTAGACGTGTAGTGGTTTCACATGACTCGCCTACATCCTCGTCTACGCCATACCCACCTTTGCTATCTTGAAATGCCTTCTTCTTCACGCCAAACAAATCGGTTCACCTCAGATATTCCGTTTCACGCCAGTTTTTTGTCTCTCGCGAAAACGAATTCGACTTCACACACACCGTATTTACCCCAATCCACGTTCCTCACGAAATGACAGATTGCGACGTGTCCGAGCTGGTCGACAGGTATACATAGCGAGCCATAAGAAGCCTTCTTGTGGTTAGATCACCCTTATTTTCACTCTCTGACTACCCGCAACCCCGAAGCTTTCCTTCTCCGCAAGACATCTTCATATTACTAGACAAGCTGGAATTTTCGAACGAGTGTAACGATAGTACGGTCATCGAACGTATTCAATACCAGCGTGTGTGTATCTAGTCACAATGGTAACACCTGGTCCTTGTTCGGCTAAGCTTACCTGTCCGCAAAATCGACGTACCACCTTCAAACAGATAATTAGCGTTAACAAGGATTTGGCAGTTTGTAGGGTGCGAGCTGTCACGGACGGGTGTTGGATGGGACAAGGACTTCCCAGACGGGACTAGACTGATGATTAAGCAGAGGACTGGACATGAGTTTGAACCACTTGGCTATAATCAAATCACGTGACTATAGCGGTTGACCTATGAACTTGGTCTGAAGAGCAAAGCAGATCACAACGACGGAAATCGAGTCTGAAGGCTCGCTATATATATTCCTCGGTTACCAGGGACGCACCGTGCTCGATCGCTTGACGAAAAGTCGTACGATGCGCGGCGCGCGAGAATTGCAAATCTTGTTTGATTGATCAGGTGATGGCAAACATGATTGATGTCAGTTGACCACGGACTTAGCGGCTCAGCCGCGTAAGCCGATTGACATCGGTCAGCTGACTAGAACCAGTTCCATTCATGACACGAGCGCCTATGAATGCGGGAAAGAAACTGTGGCAATGAGAGGGATGCTGAAAGGGGGATTAATTAAGAGCCACGTCGAGGAGAGTAGGTACATTGTGAATCCTGCACCTTGTTTACAATGTGGATTCAATAAGAGCTACGTCGAAGAAAGTAAGTTCTGTATTTGAGCCGCAAATAATTGTCCGCGAAGTCCTTCCAAAGAGCTATCCAGCGTTGCTTTGTGCTTTTCGGCAGTCTCAAGGAGCTCGAGGTGAGCTGTCCTCGCCTGGTCGGCGACACCTGCGGCTCTAGAATTTGCCAGCCATTGAATTCTGTCAATCGGACAATTCACATAGAAGTACTCACGCATACACCTTTGTCACACTGCACATGTGTGCTTTGCTGATAGAAAAATTCAGAGAGATGTGTTGTGAGCAATCTACCATTACAGAACTCCAAGACTCACTCTCCCACCCATTTTTTGAAAAATTCTGGGTTTGCCACCCGCCTCAAGGCGTTGAGCCGATTGGCTCCGTCAAATGGACGCGGTGTTCGCCAAGTCAATCTTTCGAGGGTTCAAGGTGTCATGAACGACTCAAGGCGACTCGTGCTTACTCTGCTACCTGTTTGGTATGGCGCTCAGGATCTTTCTCCCTCTGGTCGATCCTCTGTTGTTGAACGCTGTCACTCCATACGTTATCTGGACATTAGTCCTGCACAAAGCCATGTCAAGCACTTCCAAGACTTACACTGGCCACTTGCGACGCTTCCTGGCAAGTTAAACGGGCTGATCAGTCAACGCCGCTCGTTTCTCATTGAATATCCACAGCTGGGACTCACAGTTCTAGCATGGCTGCCCATCGATCTGGATTCTCCTCCCTGATGTTGCTGCGGCGGACTCGACCACAACTCGCATACCTATGCACATGCGAGTAGAGTCCAATCACATTGTCCCGTCTGTAGAGGATCACCCACCGATCTAAGAACGCTAAACAATCCTCGGGCTTCGACTTGCGCCTGTCGTAGACTTGCTTGGCGCTGCGAGAAAGCGGGAGTGATCAAGGGAGAATGCACATTGACTGACAGTATACGTACAGTTCTCGCAACTCCTCTTTGGTCAGGTGAATCCTACGAGAAAGGCCATCAGCGCCAAGAGAGCAATCCTGAGTATCAAAACTTGCCTAATTGGAATACCTTTGATAGCTTCTTGGGTTGCAGAGTGGGAGCAAGCTCCCCGCCACCGCGCTTCTTTCGACCAGGTGTGTAAGCCAAGTGTCCACTCGACGAAGGCCTCCGCGAAGCAACTCATGACTCGCATGTCGACCACTTCTGATGTGTTTGTGAAATCTTCAACGGTGTATTCGAATGCGATTCCGTAGGCGAGCTCGTATACGGTGGAATTTTTCTGGACAATCTTCTTAAAGACTTCGTAACTGGACTTGCAATACTCTTGCTTCTTTGCATGAAAAACAGCTATCTCGTGGCCCCGCCTCTTGGCCCGTAATCCCGACATGTGAAAGCTGTTGTCATTCGAGCTGACAGGCAACCTCGTGGCACTACCGCTGTATGCCATGTCTCGATGACCACCATCGTTGGACAGTCCGACCTTGACGTAAGAGCCAAACGAGTGGCATTGTCCTATAGGTAACCACGGAACTTGTAGAGGACCGAGTCGTTAGCTATGATCACGGTCACAAACCGGACCTCGTACACACTCAGTTCCAGTAATCTCCTGATGGAATCTGAACTTTTTCGAGTGGTCAAGTAATCAACGAGTTGCTGCGTCATCCCCCGCAGCAACTTCGCCTTGAAAATCTATGGCCATAGCGAAAGGAGTCAATCGCAGGATTCCTCAAGAATCAGGCTTACGTTTCGGTTCGCCTCTACGAGCTGCCTCGCCCAGAATATTTACTTGGGGACATTCATCATTAAGTCGTACATCATGTTGAATACTTTGTCGAATTCCGGCGTTGAGACGGTCCCGTGCAAGTCGCATCCCGTGTATGCCATCGGATCGTATGATGCTTCGATCTTCGCGCTACTTTCTTCCAGGGTGACAGTAGGTTCAAAGATCAAGGTCAACGTCAATCATGGTCATGGAAGGAAGCGAAGGATTATGACTGACTCTAGCGACGAGGAAGATGGTCAGTGGAAGCTGGGAGCCGGGGAAGAGCCTAATCGTTTCCACCAAGGACAGCAGGGGTAGTCAAGCTGTCGGATGATGTCGCGGACAAGTAGTTAGTCTTGCAACAGTAAGACTATACCGTCGTTGTAATGGGTTCTAGCACTAGCGTTGTACACTTATTACGTAAGACGGGATTGGTATACCTATAGTGGAAGACGAAGGGTAGCTAGTCCTGAGAAAGTCTTGCACTCAAGGTAGCTTCGTTATTAAGGGTAAATCAAAGGGTGATTCATAAGTCATGGAGGCTATTACAAAGGGCAGAATGCCCGCTATATATACGTATCCTGATTGACTGTGACTATGGGGATGAGCTTCCCAAAGGACAAAGCTCATGGTACAATGTACCGGGTCCAATGTACTGTGGTCCAATGTACTATGGTCCAATGTACTATGGCACAATGTACTATGGCACAATGTACCAGAGTTCCAGTCATTGGAGAGAGACGTGTCTTGTTAGCCAGCCAACCGATGCATCGGAAGAACCTTAGGGTACAACTTCGTTCCAGGCTGTGAACTAGACTAGAAGGAACAGTAGTCTCTCTACAATTTCTCCCCGCCAGGAGAAAGACGACGTCCTCGTCGTCGCTCACCATCGCCAAAGGTGAAACTTACCCTTCTTGCGAAGCGCGATGAGTTGGCAATGCATGGCGTCGGGAAGCAAGTGCCAGAGCATCTCACGATAGAAGCCCGAAACACCTTTCTTCTTGAGGCGGTGGATGACCTTCGCGACAGGAACACGGGAAGCGCGCTTGCCTCGCCAATAAAACCATAAGGCGGACTTGCAGCCGTGGAATCTTTCGTCGAGACGTTCGGCGGAAAACAGCATTCGTTCGCCTCGAACGCAGACACTGTTCGAGATAGCGGAGATGAGAGATAGTCGGTAGTTGTATGTGTAGATCGCTCACAGATATTTGTTGTCATTTCCTCGCCAAAAGTGTCGGATAATGTCCTCTGCCTTCGAGACTTCCGCATCCTCAGACCCATCAGACTCCGTATCAGAATCGGTTTCGCACGACGCGAGGAGTTGAGGGACCGAGTGAAGGTCGTCGTTGTTGATGAAGAGATCGGTGCGAGGCTCGGAAGGGATGTTATTAGGAGACCGAGCACCGTCACTGTCGTTCGAGTCGAACCGGCACTTGGAGAAGACGTGAGAGGGGTTAACTCCGTTCGCAGAAGATCCAACAGAGTCTGAACATCTTCGGTGGGGAGCGAGACGGCAGAAGCGGCGAGAGGGTCGAGGGGCTGACTGGGACCAGTGTCGTCGGCGCAGAAGGCGTCGGACAACAAGACGTTGTCCAGGTTCTGCTTGCAAGGGGATCAACGAAGATGACAGGACGTGGACGAGAAAGAGAACGTACACCGGAAGCGAGCTCGTCGTTGTACCAGTTGAGCATGCCGGGGGACAGTCAGAAATCCTCGAAGGTTGGTGCGGGAGGAGCCGCGTCGAATGACAAGTCCGCGTTGACGAGGTTGCTGGCGGAAAAATGGCATAGGTTCCCCCCTGGACAACAGCAGGGTCGACGAACTCCCAGAAGTCTTCGCCGACATCCAGGTGCGGACGAGAGGGGCTGTAGGCCTCGACTTGCGCTTCGACGTCTTGAGGAGCTTGACCAGCAAAGTCCAAAGGAGTGGAGCATTGTTCGTTGCCATTGGCGGCGCGCCGGAATTTTCGGCTTTGAACGCTCCGGAAACGCGTCCGAAACGTGTTTTCCGGGCGCCATTGTGCAAGATGTGAGGTTCCCAAGTTATTATTTTTATGTGATTAAATTTGTCATTTTTGGTGCTTCCGTCAACAGTATTTCGTCCCTATTCAGTTGATATTTCGTTCGTCTTTACCGGCTTTTTCCTCGCCATTTCTCGTCCTTGCGTATGCAGCTTGAGCAATATGCTAGTCTCTCAGCGCCGATGTGAACGCCCGGAGCGCTTTGCCGTGGGCGGCGAGCGGTCATGTATGTTATCGGAACCGAGACACGCATTAACGGCGTCTCGAGCATTGTCAAGATTTGCCTCTGGCTCCCATGTCGCGTCATGCACAGCATAACCTTTCCAAGCGACCAGGTAAGCCCATCCGGTACGACCGTGACGGCGGTGAGCTAGGATGCGGTCCACTTCATACTCCTCGACATTCTCAGAGGTCAGTATGGGATCCGGGTTAGTGGGAGCGTCCCTCTGACCCAGCCGAGGATCGCTGGCGTGGTAGGCTTTGAGATACTCGATATTGATAGTGGGATGCATCCTGATGTTAGCGGGGAGGTCAAGTTGGTATGCGGTCGGAGAGACTTTCTTGATAATCGAGAACGGCCCAGAAAATTTGCCGCGCAGTTTCCTAAACCAGCGGTACGAGATATGGATTCTCGCAAAAGTGCGCGGCTCACAAGAACAAGATCACCGACTCGAAATTCTTGCGGGCGGGGACGATTCTTGTTCACAGCCTGAGTCTGTGAATCCCTAGCCTTCTGCAAGGCCTCGATTGCCTGATGCTGAGGGACTCGAGGTTCAGTATAAAGTGTTCCACGGAATTAACCTCTCGTTCTGGCCCAAGCAACAACGAGTAGGGAGACTTTGGGTGGAAGCCAAGATCCAGCTCAAAAGGGGTGAGACCGGTGGAAGGATGCGTAGAGTTTTTGTGAGCGGATAGTTTCTCGCTCCAGTTAGCTTGGTGATGATCGATGGTACTGCGTAGCATTTCCTTGAGAATACGAACCATGCGTTCTTAGGGGTTAGGGTTCCAGTGATCTATTCCGCAATAGCAGATAGCACCGTCGTTGTATAAGGGATCTAGCACTAGCGATGTACTCTTATTACTTCAGACAGGATCTTGTATTACCATAAATGGAAGTCGAGGGTAGCTAATCCTGAGAAAGTCTTGCACTCAAGGTAGCTTCGTAACTGAAGGGAAATCAAAGGGTGAATCATAAATCACGAGGGCTATTACAAAAGGGCAGAATGCCCGCTATATATACCTATTCATAATGTATGGAGTCATAGGGAACAAGAGTCTCCCTAGGGCAACTGCAAGAGCTGCAAATGCTGCAAATGCTGCAAGAGGGTGCAAGTTGTAGCTGAGATAGCTGGTATCTCTACAACTTCTCCCCCCCACGGAGAAGGCGTCGTCCTCGGCGTCCATAATACAGCTGCAGTTGTCACCATCAGTACAGTAGTAGAACGTTTTAGGTTGACGGAGAGAAGTCTGGAGTGAATTGACAGACGTGGTATATCCAAAAATCGAGCTGGGTAATAAACGACGGGGGCGTAGCATAGTATAGTGGTAATGCACTGTCGCCCGAACCCCGTGGCGTCTAAGCTGCGGGGGTGGCATGGCAGGCCCGGGGTTTGAATCCCTGCGCCCCCAACAACTATTTTTTCCTTTTGCGATTTTTCATTCGGCCCCCTCGCGAGAGTTGGTTGACTTAGCGCTGATGGATGTGCTCCCTTTCGACGGATGATGACGCAAGCAGGAGGCATGGCGTATCGGGCGCCGTGAAATGGCCTTGTCGAAATGAGTTGGGGGTTAGGGGTTAGGGGTTAGGGGTTAGAGGTTAGGGGTTAGGGGGTTAGGGGTTAGGGGTTAGGGGTTAGGGGTTAGGGGTTAGGGGTTAGGGGTGTATCAGATACCAACATTGAACTAACGTATACATTTTAAGACTATTCTACCAAGACCAAAATATTTCCACTTGTGGCGAGACCCAAACCGTTCATCTCCAAGTCTTCCTTCCGCCAGCACTCCTCACCTACAAAACGAACGATCTCGCCCGTGCCTTAAGCAAGATCAAAGACAGCTGCTGGCACAGGGTCGAGAAAGCCGCGGGAGGCATCGTGTCTTGCCACAATTTCATTACCTCCACCGTTCCTTTATCCATCATACCTCCAACGGTGAAAACCAGAGGAGTAAACGGAATGCCGTTGCGCGGCAATCGTCGGATTTTGTCGTTGGCCTTCGAATCTAAGAACTTGGCAATCAAAACGTAACAACGCTCGGCCGGGTCGTCGGGCGAGAGATTGGGAGGAATGCGGGTTTCCACCGAGTCCCTTGTTGATAAGGAGACGACTGTGACATCGTACTCGTGGCGTGCCACACCGGATGTCGGGTTGCCCGTGACACGGATGTCGTTCCTCCGGGCCGTTCCTCCAATCAGCGGTTCCACCACAACAGCCACGCCCTGAATTTTGCTAAGAGCAGACGCGATCGCGCGTTTGACTTGTTCGTGACGGGCCGTGTTCCATCTCTGACGGTGGACACATACTTCGGCGTGGCCCACCTCCAGTGTTCTGGTACCGCAGTGTCGGCAAACACCGCCGGGAGCCGGAAGGAGAGTCTTGACATGTAAACCCGCTGAGACTTCGAAGTCGGAAAGGCGTAACGAAGCATGGAAGGGGACAATCGAGAGCCACTTCTTTCCAAGACCTGTTGATGACTCGAGTATGGTTTTAATTTGTTGGTCAGTCAGGTTGGATAGAAGCTCTTTTCGTGTCGCTTCGAATGCTTTGTTGCAGCGTTCCCTTTGTCGAATGATCGATGTCGGGTCGTGCGCCTCCGCTAACTCCAGAGGCAATGGTCCGGGGCCGAGTAGGGGCTCTATGAGCAGATCTGCGACATCCCGCGCCGCGCTATGTGCCATGGGAGCGCACGTTTCGTAGGACAAAAGCCCCAGGCCTCCCATCCGGACGGGCAGGGAATATAGGATGTCGGTGATCTTGGCTTGAGACTCGGTAATGTCTTCCGCTCGGGCTCCTCGGAGGTCGTTGGCGGTGTCCCAGACTGCTCGGTCCAGTCTCCTCCAGACGTCAGACAGGTCGTCACTAGGCAGACAACGCTGGAGATGACGAAGCTCCTGTTGCAGGCATTGACGCAGCAGCAACAAGCTGTGTTGTCGGGGCAGTCCTGCAAGCCTTGACATTTTGGCCTCCAACTTCTCGACCTTTTCTTCGAGAAAGCGTTTTCTCACGGTAGAAGATCCGAGGCAAGAGCCCAAGATCTCGATCCCGTCGGACTTTGCGTCTGCCAGAGTAATAGTAGACGTCTTCTCGCTGTTGAGCTGCAGGGTGACATCATCGTTGTCGAAGAAATCCAGGACTTGTTGCAGGGTATCTGCTGACTCGCTGAGGATGTACATGTCATCCAAGTAGGCGAGGATGACCGTATCGGGACCGAGAATCGAGGCTAGCTTTTCGATCATTGGTCGAATCCCTACGGAGAAGAGAAGGGGGCCGAGTGGGTCGCCCTGCCGAACTCCCTGGCTCGATAAAATCACCTCGGGAGCGCCTTCGAGGCCACCGAACACCAGGTTGGATGACTCGTTGTACGCCCATTTTGCTACCTTCCAGAGTCCAGGGGCGTGTTTCTTGATGGACTTGGCCATATCGCCTCGGTTTAGAGTGTTGAACGCGTTCCGGAAATCCAGCGAAGTGACGTGTGTGAAAGTGTTTTCCATTACTTGATCCTTCATGGCTCGCTCGACGGCTCGGATCACAGGTTCGACGCCGCTTCGAGTGCCCACCCCGAATTGGCAAGGGGATAGGCTGTCGGGTCGAAACGAGTGTCGCAGGATGGCCTTTGTACAAAGTCGATAAATGAGTTCGCCAACTGCAATTGGGCGAACTCCGCCATCAGGTTTGTCCAACGCGATGAGCCGGGACGTGCAAAGAAAGCTACGTCCTGGGGCAGTTCCAGCCAGAAGCATGGTGACCAAGGTGGTGAGCATGTTCTTGACTGGTTCCGATCGCATGGCAATCTTGAGGAGGGGGACTGTCCAGCCCGAGATACCGGGGGCGGTGTCGTGTCGAAACGACTGGAACGCCTTGACGATATCCTCGGTAGTCGGCGGCATATTGGCGAATTGGGGACCAACGTTGTTCCCAAAGGGATTTCCTTCTCCTTCGGGATGCTTGTTCCTCAACGCTTCGAGCACCTCTGGCGTTTGTCCCGCGACCGATCCGTTTTGGTCGAGAATCCTTGAGGCGTTTCCCAGACGGCCAAGTTCGACTTGGTGCTGGACCGATGGAGCCTTTCTCCCTTGCCGATCCTTGAAGTCAGGAAGGTCGGGGAAGCCTATGTCAGGATACTGCTTCAGCCGGTGAATGCTGTCGGAGTAGTTTCCCAGACAGATCTTCGGAAGGCACAGAAAATCGAAGATGGCCCGGTCGTTGGGATTTGCCGAGAACTGAATTGCCAACTTCTCCGCCGTTTGACGAAAAGCCGTAGCTACATGAGGAGGCAGAGGTCGGTATGTCGCGGGAAGACGGGCCAGGGCAATGAAAGCCTCGTCCATTTGATAGTATCCAAAGAAAGAGCCGGCCGGAGGGGGCGGTAGAACGGGTGCTCCATCTCCATGATAAGGACCGAAGATATCCCTCCCGTCCATATAGACTTCTGGTGCCCCAGCGGGAGGTCGAGAAGACATGAAGGGGTGAGGTCCTCGAACAGTCCCACCGGTTCTGGAAGCGTTGGCGTCGACTTCGGGAAATGAGTCGTCGGCGGATCCATCAGAGTCGGAGCCGTCTTGTTCGTAGTCGCTGTCGTCCGTCACCTCGCCGCATTCTTCAGACTCGGAAATCTCCGAGATTCCCTAACACTATTCCAACCCGGCCCGCACCCTCGGGCCGGGTGCGTCCGCCCCAAAACACGGTGCGCCCGCCCCAAAACCGCCCTTTTCCCCTCGCCTGGCCGTCCTTGGCCAACCCGGCCCG